>OX418223.1:26162071-26528607 GCA_948455865.1 Conomelus anceps
TAACCTTCAGTCATGAAGCTCAACGAACAACTTCCTATTGTATGATGCAATATGACTTGCTTAATTAGATTCGCAAATGATCCGCTGAGCGAGGAAAGGAGGCTTTGTGTGTGAAGAAGCTTATGGTTCATTGAATCCTTGATTACATATCTTCTGTTAATTCAACCGGTGTTGTGCGTCCCTAGATCAACCCCCATACAATAGAGGGAATGCCTTTGCGTTGTCTGTATTGATTGGGTAGAATCAATACGGTTTATTTTTCAATTGATCTTCTTCAAATTAACTGAATCATTAATTAAACAGATGCTAGTTATTTACAACTGAACCTGATTGCATTAGGTTAGAAAAGAAGCTGCCTTTCGCCTTCAGCAAGCAGATGAAGTTCAATTTCTAATAAATTTATGCCTTCTAGTGTTCTCTAACAATAAAATTGTTAATTTTTGAGGTTTTAATACTGTAAACATCATTATTCGAATATATTTAAAAAAATATCATTGTCCAATCCAGTTCTCTATGTCGGTACTGTACGTTTTTATATACAAGGTGATTTTTTAATTTGGAAACGGCTTTATATTGTTTAACTGAGACGTTCTTTGAGAAAGAAGCTTATGCGGATCTGGATAGTTTTAACTTTTTGCTGGTTTTGAAATTTTTGTCCGCCTTCTTGGATTCAACTTTATTTTTTTAAATGAGAAGGTGATATGACACATCATTTCAGTGTGGAATTTCAAGAAAAAACAATGGCGTAAACATTTTCCAATATGCCTTTGTTCTCGATTTATAAGCATTTAAATTTGCAATTTTGGGAGAATGCACTGCATAAAAAAGGTAGAATGAGGTATAAAAGAGGTATAAAGGTAGAATGCACTGCATAAAAAATTTTATTAAATTTTTCATTCATAAATTATCTAACAACCGAATCAATTTTAATAATACCGACATCATAAAACATTTTTTTCCATTTTTTTTTGTTTTTTTGTTTTTATTAATGATACCTATTAGCTGATATTAACATAGGTAGCTGAAATGTGGTTAGTGAATAATAAACATAATTACTTATTAATTATCAAGTCTTACCATCATTTAAACTTAGTTATTAGATAATCTATATTGAAAAATTCAATAAAATGTTTTAATCAGTGCGTTCTACCTTTTTTATTGCCAACACAATTTTTCCAAAATTGCAAATTTAAATGCTTATAAATCGAGAACAAAGACATCTATTGAAAAATGATTTACGACATCGTTTTTTTCTTGAAATTTTGCACTGAAATGATGTGTCATATGACCACTATCCCATTTAAAAAAATAAAGTTGGATCCAAGATGGCGGACAAAAATTTCAAAACCAGCAAAAAGTTAGATTTTTAAAACTATGCAGATCCGCATAAGCTTCTTTCGTAAAGAGCGTATCAGTTACGCAATTTTAAAGCTGTTTCCACACTTGAAAATCACTGTATAATCTTGACCACTTTATTGTTAAAACTTCATAATTTATAACTGAGATGTATTACCTCAAATTTAAAATTCTTTGAATAACAATTATTGATACCAGTTATATTGATTGCTCTTTTAATGTTTCTTAAATGTTCTGTAATGTCTTTAAACCCCTTATTGTTCAAAACTTTGTCCTTAGAAGTCATTTACGATTACTTGAAATAATAAAACATTTTTGTACTTCAGAGACAACTGTTAATTACAGTACTAAGTGTTAATCTCATTTTAATCCTAATTAATATTTATCAAATCTCTCAAAATACGCTCCCAATTATCACAGCAATAAAAATTCTTTAATCACTTGAGATGAATCTCAGTTCTCTATAGATATATCTAATCAAATCCTACCAAACAAGGAATATTGTTTTTAGAGTACTTTCTCTTTTAAGTAATTTCCAATACCAATATTTCAAATTCTATCAACCAGATACAATTGAACTATCGAAGATGGAAATAATCTCGGAAGTAATAACATTTAAAATCTTCCTCTTAATATAATTGTGTAGTACTAGCTCTATTTATTCCACTATCAAGAAATTGGCTTTTACTCAGTCTTCGTGGATAACAAAGTTTTTCCATTTCTTTAAATTTAATAATTTAGAATCTTTCTAAATTCGTGTGACAGGTACTGATGCAATCCGTTCTTCCTTGATCTAATCTCTTGTACTTGGTACTTGTAAATTTCATCCTTCGGTATCTGATGCATAATATTTCAGGTGATATCACTTTTATTTTCAATTCCTTCCTAAATTTATTATATTTAATATAATGCGATCGTCTATCATGTTCATTAGGATAATAATAATAAAGTAATTTCTCAAATATAAGAATAATGTTGATAAAATATAATATTTATACAATATTTTCAATAATAATATGCTACTCCTTAAAAAAATTCTGTTATTTTCGAATACACATTCCTCTATCACAGTTGTTCGCTATTAAAATTAAATTAATGTTTAAAAAATCATCTAGCTTCCAATTTGTGAATATCTAACCACTATTACAATTATGCGCTACACAAATACATAAATATATTAATTAAATATATAAGTATATTATTCAATTATTTAAATATCAGTTTCTATGAAATATTTATTTATAACACATGAATGTATTACACAATTAATTTTTTCATATATCAGACATCATCATGGCTTTATTTCTGCACTCCCTTGCCTTTTAATTTTTTCTTTTCCTTATTTGATTGTTTATTTTTAATTTCTAGTTCATTCACTTCCCGGTGGTTCGGAACCCACCTAAAACTGTAGGTCCAACTCATAAATCACCATCATCCAACTCATTACCCATGCACAGGTCTCAGACCTATGTGGGCTTCATCCTTAAAAAAAAATCTTAAACTTTCATTCATTTATAGTACTTTTTCAATTTCTTCACGTCTTTTCTCCCTTCTCAGACACCTTCCTTCTTCTCCTCCTAATTCTTCTTTTTTCTAACCTTCTTCTTGCTCCATGTCTTGCTTGTCATCCTTTTCATTTTCTCTCTTTTGTATTTTTTCATACTGTAGTTGACGTGATTCGTCGAAATTTAAAAATTAGCTCTGTGTTTGGACAAATAAATTCCGAGAAGCTTATTTTGTTGAATGTGAATGCTCGAAGCGAATTCACCAAAGTAGGTTGATCTTAACTGTGTAACTCCCATAATATAATTCACCATTAGAGAAGTCTTGCAATCGGTGATGCCTGTAGCAGTGAGTCATCTCCTATTCGTTTGGAAATGTCTTTTGCTAGATAGTAAAAAAGAGCAAATAGGCATTTGATAACAGGCACTGAGTGAGTTATTCCACGAATCTAGTCTCTGGACTCTGGAAGAGATGCGGTTTGTGGCCAATTATCTTCAGAATAGGGTTCGGAACAAAGGAAATCGACAATAGATCGTTCTGCTTGTCCTGATGCAAGGTTTTCAGGACACTACTTACTACAATTGTTGTTGAACAACAACATCAACAACGAAAATTGTTCGGTTGAGTTTGATCGATTGTTCGCATGTTGCACGATGGATTGACTTTTTCCGTTTTATTTGTCCCGGCAATCTGTCTCTCAACATTATAATCTCTCTATTATTCCTTCTCTTTTTCTCGTATTTCTTATCTTTTTGTCACTCACATGCTTTTCTCGCTATCCCAACAGTTTGATGATTAGTTCCTATTCACAGAACATAGAAATATGCTCTATCACATTATAATCACATATAACCTGACAACAGTACTCCAATGGGTAGGGAATAGAGCGCATGCGCGAACTGTTGGCATAAAAGGCATAAAACAACAAAGGCTAGTTGGTTATGTTCTTTGTTGTTTTATGCAATTAACTTACAACTTACAATTAACTTACCTAACCTAACCTTTCTATACTCATGAGGGATACTGTATTAAGTATAGAAAGATTAGAAGCTTAGTTTTTTTGTTGTTTTATGCAGACAAACAGTGGCCATGGCTTCGCTACACAGTTCGCGCATGCGCTCTATTCCCTACCAATTTGAGAATTAACGGGTCGTGGCACCAGTATAATCTTCTGCGTGCAGATCAGTGTGTAGATTATTTGTATTTGTATTTATTATTCGTCACAAACATTTGAAATCAGGAGCTATGCTCCACAAACAGTGGCACGTCAAAAAGTTACAAAACTTTACTTACTACTATTATTATAACGTATAGTTCACTTAACCTATTATAACATGGCTAATGCCAAGTACACTAATATTATAACTTAGATTATGTAGAGCAGAGCTTTATCTGTGGCTCTGCTCTGGGTTCCCGCTATGCTTTTGTGGAACTGTTCGAGGCCTTCTCCACAACAAGCTACAAAAAATTATAAGTGATTCTGTAAAGATTTCCATATGATTTTGCAGTTACTACAGATCAAGGGTGCTCCTAACAGGAATGTTTGGTGTCATGACCCCCTCCCCTCCTACTAGGAAAGCCCTTGCTAAAAATACTTATTCATGAAACTAGCTTGTAATTTGTTATACAAAAAGCCCCGTGATGAACAAAGTCCATGGTTTCCAGGCACCTGTTCCATAACAAACTTCAATTTACAAGTACGATATAAAGCTGAAAGCACAGAGGGTAGGAAGTATTTCTTCAAATTCCTTATTGGTTTTGTTGAGATTTTTTAAGATTCTAGAGTAACCGTTACAAGTAGGCCTACTCATAATATTCGTTGGTGCTTTGTTGTGTTATTTTGGTTTGAACTTTGAACAGGTTGAAGTAGTTCAAATAATATTGGTTTATATTTAGTTATGAAAAAAGCCACCCACATTTTTTTTGTGTTGGCTCAATTGAATTTTCTTGGTTATTATTCTGAACGGTGTAAGCTGTATGCAACACTATTCTTGGCTCATACTAATTCAAATTTGATCCATTTTCCTTTTCTAATAATAAATTTAGTATTGAAGTTATGTAACCTCAAAATCTTTAAAACTTTGCTCTCAAGTAATCATTCTTAACTGCATTATCATTGCAGCATCTCTACTTTGTGTCCACAACAAATTTATTACTTTCAACACTGATATCAATTAATAGTTAGTTGATAGTGAACCTAAGATTTATGGTAGTCTCATTTCCATAAAACTGTTTCGTAATTGAAAAAGAGATTTTTATGACTGCCTCTTGACTTGTGACTAACTAATTGATTTCTTTCAACACTGATTACAAAAAACATTATAAGAAATGTCAACTAATGCCCTATGACATTCATCTAGTCTTTTGAAACCGCATTTTATTCAAAACAGTAACTCACGAACGGCTGTGTATTTCATATCTTTCAAGTTTGGAGTAAATAGGCTTAGGTCTATATGAGAAATGGACAGAAAAAACAATAATTCTCTAAATAAATTAAATTGCAAGTGCCCATAATTCACAAAATAACTCTTGAATATAAAGTTTTACACTGCGTTTGATAACATTTTTCAATAGCTTCATAGTCGCCTGCCCAAGAAACGTTGACAAAAAGTTGAATGCAGTCTATGAGAACAGTATGTATTGATAGGGTACCTTTACCTTTAAATTATTAGTCTATTATTTATTTATAGTCGCTAATGTTTAGGTTTCCTGATATTCACTCAGCACCTAGTTTACTCGTGTTTCTTATTGATGCTTTTCTTATCTTTTTCCTGTTCACCAGTTCACTGGGTTAAATTTGGTGTTGTGATCCAGGATTATGACGAAAATATGACTGTTATGTTTATCCACTTGTCAGATATTATTAAGGTGGCTCGACTGTATAAGTTACGAAACAATATAACTACAATAACCGCGGAAACAGGTATGAGAAACACAGACGTAGAAACTCTTTTTAGACGCTGACAGAAACAGTAGAAATAAAGGATGGAAAAGGGAAACTTGTTTTGATGCTGAAAATGAGTAGGTGTTTTGTGCATAGGAGGCGGTTCACGTTTTCTTCCACGGCACAATTTTCTGAATTGAACAACCGTTATGAAATTTGGCAAGATCGTATCACATAGAAGAGCCAAACGAGTACTATAGAAGCGACCGACCGCGATCTCGTTCGTATTCTGACGGTAGTAGAGAAAATTAATAAAAACCCATTTGCGGTGGCCATGCTCGTTCAGGTCAGGTTGTAATCATTTTTAAAATTTCTCGTACGATGCTATCAAGGTCAAAGAAAGATGAAAACGTATCGAAATTCTACCAATAAGTATGCCGAGACTTCCCTTTCCAGCCGAATCTAATAAAAAATGGCGTAACTGGCAATTGCTGAACACTAGTTACCTACTAGATTGATTGTTTTTTGAAGCCGAATACAATTATTATTAAAAGGAAGCTCATGGGAATTTTCTGGTTATATGCCAAAACATTTTGTTGCCATAGTCTGTCGGAAAAGCTTAACTTTTTCAAAGCTTATAGTTGAGAAATTGGTTGGTATTACCAAACCAGTTACCTACTAGATTGATTGGTTTTTGATGCTGAATACAATTATTAATAAAATGAAGTTCATGAGAATGTTGGTTTCATACAATGGGAATAACGATTACAGTATTCGTTACAATTTTCAGTAACTTGGTAACGTAATCGTTATATTTTTGTATGGGTAACTAGTAATGGGTAATCGTTAGGCCTACAATATTATTGTAACGAGTGAACGTAGGTGTTAGATGTTACAAGTTACAAAAAAAATTCTCATTAGCCGAGAACGAATTACTTCCAGCTGTATTTACTGCCTAACTAAATACAAACAAACATGTATATACAACCAACGATAATAATGGTTTCGATTTTGGCGAGCAATGTAACTTGTAACTGGGCGAAAAGTTACTTTTTTGAGCTGTAACTGTAATCAGTTACATTTTTGAAGATGTAACTTGTAACTGTAATCAGTTACATTTTTCTGAGAGTAACTGCTATTGTAATTAATTGCATTTTTAATGTAACTTTCCTAAGTATGGTTTTATATTTCAAAGTATACTGCTGCCAAACTCAAAGGAAAAAGTCTAAACTTGAGAACGTGTGTGTGCTAACCTCTCTTGATCTCCATTCTGGATGATTTTATTCCAATAATCGGACTATTTATTCGGTTGAAAATCCCAAGAATTGTATAATTTGAAAAGCCTAGCATTTGTTACAAAGAACTGAGGTTATACAGGTAATTAAGATACAGTATAGCCAATTTAAATAAATGACTTCTGATTCAAAAAGCTTCTTTAATTATAAATCATTCTAGTTGGCTTAGCCTATGTCAATGTGGAGCACTCATATAACTCTTCATTCGCTACCTTTACATTCTCCCAGGTTCTTCTGTTTTCTTACATCTCTTTTTTATTACCAAATCACGGAACCTGTAAATTATAATTAGCCAACATAGTTTCATGCAGTTACTATTATTTTTTTCCTGGATTTCTTGTTCCATGACGAACTGCGTTGTTAATATTAACTTTTCAAGTGAATTCAACGACTTGCAGTCAAATTTTTATTTAAATAAGTAGTATTTCACTTACTTCTGTAGGCCGAACGTTTTCGAGTTGTTAAAACCCATCTTCAAGGCCTTGAAATACTACTAAATAATACAAGTGAAATACTACTTATTTAAATAAAAATTTGACTGAAAGTCGTTGAATTCACTTGAAAGTTAATATTTTTTTTCATGACAGTTTATATTGTAGGACACCTTAGAAATTATATAAAATAACTCATAATATATTATTTTTTAAATTTATTGCTGATGTTGCCCACATGAGTCTGAGACTTGTGCGTGGGTAAAATGAGGTGAATGATAACACATATAGATGCCAGACGAAGGAGCGGGATTCAAACCCACGACCGCTGAATCGACAGCAAGTTGAAGTTGTGACGCCCTAACCAACTGCGCTAAGCGGCCCGCCATAAGGAAATAAACTCATCCAATTTTAAACTATCCATACTTTGAGAATATCATTTTATTAAGTCTTACAACATTTTTATGCTCTCCGGTACATAAATCATCCTTGCATCTATATTGGAACGGATACTTTCCAGCGGACATAAATATTTCTTACTTTGGCAATTAACACCAAACAATCGGGAAGTGCTTGCTTGCTTTTAGAAGCACACGGAAGTGTCTATATAACTAACATTCTCTCCGATTAACACGTTTCTCGATTTTATTGACTTACGTTGAAAGTATCTGTTCTCACCTTGTTTCTTCTCGATCCAGGTGAACGGATCGCTCTTTCTCACTCCATCTCTCTCGTTCGTATTGCGCGTTTTTATGCGTTTTCATGCACGCGTGACCTAAACTCGCCACGCTTCACGTGCCACCAATACAGAAGACGACAAAATCGCCGTCGCCTGCGGAGAAAGCGCGTTTACGCTGGCGATTTCGCGTCGCAACGCATGCTTCTCATAATGCAATTAATCATATGGTGTTCCAGTTGTTCGGAGCATCGTACTCCTCGTACCAACCATGCCGAACTTCTTTTCCTACTTAGATAAATCAGGCTATTAGAAACATATCAAGTCATCTATTCATTAGACACGTTTCCTCAGGCTGGTCTGTTGTAATACGTGAAACAAGACGTTCAATCTATGGAAGTGGAGTTCGAATTATTGTAATTTATTTGTACAAAGCTAGAAGAAAGTTCAAATTAATCATGTGTAATTTACTTTCTGTGCTGTCTCTTTGAATTGTAAGGTTGGGTGGATGGACTCATTTCCAATTTTCACAAGATTGTGAATCTAATGATTAAAGGGAAGTAGTATAGATAAAAGTTCAAATAAACCATGTATATGTATTTCATGATGTTTCGTGTGTTTTAAGGATTGGTGGATTGATTCATTTCCAATAATTCCAATTTTCACAGGGTTATGACTATGGTGGATGGAGTAAGAGGGATGGGAGGAATAAATAAGACGGGTAAAGACATAGTTTAAATAATTGGACAAATTTTCACAGGATTGTGACTGTGGTGAATCAAATGCAGTAATGGAAGCCTAGGATTAAGATGACGCGGAGTGAGATGAGTAAAGTAGACGCGTAGGAAGGAGCAGATAAAAGAGTTGAAGGATGAATAGGAAGGAGGAAGATAGGGAAAGAAGATGGAAGAGGAGAAGAAGAATGATGATGAAAATGGGTGAAACAGTGGAAAAAGCGAAAAAGATCCCCAGTTGGAGACCTAAGATAGACAATAAGCTGTGATGAACAATTGATACCGGTATGTAGTTTTGTGACAAGCTTAAACAGACAAATGTTGGATTAATATTTCCAGTGGATTAAAATAATACATCAATAGTCTAAAAGAAAGAATAGGCTACATCAAGTAGTATCAAATATTATTAAAAAAACCTTGATGGAATGATGATGGGCTTTTGTGCAAATGAACAAGTTGTTTGGCATTCAAGATGCAAAAAGCTTAAAAATTAATTTATTGGATGAGAATGGAGAAACGTTTTTTTTGTCTTTATCAGTGTGAGTACTTACTCTGAGTAAACTTTTGTTGTACTTCTATTGTTGTTTACTTGTTTTGTTCATTTGTTACACTGATTTGTTGGTACTTTTATTTGTGAATTACGGATGTATGAAGTGTTATTAGTTTTTTGTTTCAGTTAGCTTGCAGCTTGTATTTTATTTTGTACTGAAATTGTTATACTTTATTTTATGTTGAGAACTCGCTCCTCACCCACAGGCTTTCGCCCATGTGAGGGGCCTGCTTCAAGGGTATTTTTAGGCATTTTATTTTGTAATGATGTTTATGAAGAAGAATAAACTTTATTTCAATTTCAAACAACCTACTTATTACCCTTAAAAGGTAGGAGAATGGTAAGTGAATCTTCAATACAGTTGGAATATTTTCAAGTGGTGTATAATATAAATAATAATTGTTGGTAATCAAGCAATGAGCATGATCTACTATTGTAAATCCTCACGTCTCCCCGTACCCAACTTGATACTCAGCACACAAAGTTGACAAAAATACAAAACTCCTTACAGGTTATCGGAACTAAAATTTTTAATAAGTTGCCAATATCACTGACAAGTCTTCCCGCCTCTCTGTTCAAGAGGTCCCTTCTTGAAACCCTGTGTGTCATTCCTTTTTACTCATACGTTTTAAAAATATTTAATAATCATTTTGACGTTGCCGATGACCGCGGTGTTAGATGGCAAAAAATATATATCTACTTAAATACCCGACCTAATTGTAAAAATTATCGAATTATTGAAAGTCTCTCAAAATTAATTTTACTGAGTTCTCAAACTAGTAAAGAGATTTCAACTGGTAGCACCCATACGCATCAAGCATTGGAATTGAACTTTTGTACAGTGACAACTAAATCCGGGTGAGAGACGACATGTAAATAGAATAGTTTAATATATAGAAGAACCCACTGTAGAACTATACGACAGTTTGAAAGATCCACGAAAGAACTACTACTATAAGGTACGTTACGAGCAGCTGTGGATCATCTTCCCACTCTGTTGAAACTCAAAAGCTACGCTCGATAACCTAAAAAAAACGTGGAAGATTTTTATGAAGCAATAGTGTCGTCTTTAAATAAGACAGTGTGGGAACTAGATTTAGATGATTTTTATTTTCCAGTGATCATAGCTTGTACACTTCCGTTGTTATTGTCCATTTTTGTGAAGAAAACGCTCAGAAAATAGTCCATCTTTATCTATCCATTGTTCTCGGTCCCATCTTCTTCTAGTTCTTCTTGTCGGTCATCTCTCAATACACCTTCTCATCCCACACCTCTTTGTTATCAACTGTTACTGAACTACTCTTTTAACGCCTTCATTCTACTGTAATAAGTGTAATTATTATCATCCGCTATGTTCTGTACTCCCCCATTCCTGTGTCACTATAATTAGTAATTTATTTGTAATTCAAAACTGAGTTAATAGACTTCCTTTGCACAGGATAAGTTGTGACTCAAAACCATTGTTATGCGAGTTCCATTGACTTTTTCAATTTCATATTGTCCATACATGTTTAGTTTGTTTTTCCGTTCAAAAAATACCCTTTACACTACCTTCAGAAACTATAATTCCTCCAACAATATTTAGGAGAATCAGACAATGAGTAAAATAGCTGTCAAAATCCAGATAAAAACTTCAAGTGTGGTTAACACCACGTGGACACATTTAATTGTATTTTGGCCTAAGATAACCTTATAAATGTGATAATTATGATGGATGATGATGCCTGATAATAATCTTCATGGATGAGCCTAAATCAATCCCATTGTTATCAGCCTATGCGAAATTTTAACAAAATTTATCACTGAAACCAGAAAAGTTTTTATTTCGCTCAGTTTTCAATTTTCCTTTCTCTGACCTGGGAAAAATTACTTTCTTAAATGATTGTGTTTTATGGAAGCGAATTTATCTCCGTATTACATGGAAATCATAGTTGGATGGGTGTTCTCTCCCCTTTTCTCCAGCATACCCCCTCCCAACCACAGGGCCAGCTATCTATATTTTAATTTTACTTTATATTTCCGTTTTTTGCTAAACTTTGTAATTATACTTGTATACTTTGTATTTTATTTATGTGTCAAATAAATAAATTTGAAGTTAAAAAGTAAGTTTGGTATTTTCAACTGTGGTAGAAGTAGGTAAACAATGTTTTAACCATGTTGTTTCAGTAATACAGTCAGGGGATAGTCTGCACAAAATAGAGAGTATATGAATAAATTTGTCAATGATATACACCCGTCAATAAAAATCATTGAAGAAATGCCAGTAAAGCATAGATACGTTGTTATAGGTGATGAAAACATAGTTGGTTGACTTTTGGGTGTATCATTACTTATTTCCAACCATTCAACTGTGATAAATTGGCCCATTTCTCTTGTTAGACCATTAATTTTGGGCATTCCATCACCCTATTTACGAAACCGGAACTATGATCGAGACCTACGTGAGCCCTTTCAACTTTGAAAAGTTTGTTTTTCATCTCTTCCACGATTTCTCCTTATTATGGTGCATTTTTTCGGGAGAACTACGTTCTGAAAATGATCCTGAGATGGCTAAATATAGCTATATCTGAAACTATACTTATATACTACGTGGAGAGTACTTGTCTGTCATTACGATCATCTCTCTGTTGTTTAGTCCACACGCTCCAGTGATCACGTGGTGGTTTATATATATATTATGTACCGAAGTATAGATATCTGTGTAACTTAGACTACATAGGCTCCGAAGTATAGTTCCGGATTGTGACGATCGGATTTCTCTATTCTATCTGGAAGGAGCCAGTGTACTCTACTTGAACAGCAGGAGGCTGATGAGGAGCTAGCAGGCATTGTTAGGTCGCTCATTACGTGATTACACGTATTACGGTTTTTGTAGGTCCACGCTTTGTTTCGGCTGATTTCACTCTCCGTGTTATAAAAATAACATCTCTACTGAGAGTGTTGAGTGGAGAATAGCAAAAAAACCTCAAACACGCAATACTGGATGATGTCGAAATGTATTTGTCACATGTGGATGGTTCTTTCTTTGTCAGTCGTTCAAGTTGTTTGGTGAATCTGTTTTCATTAGTGATAGGGTATTTTGGTAACTTTGTATAGTGTTTTTACGTGCTATTTAGGAAGGTTAAATTTGAATTGTGTCCTATGGAAATACACTAGTGGTGACCTCCTGCCTGGAGCCGAAATCTATTCACCGAATTATTCAACTATCTGATTAATCTCATAAACCTCTAATATTTTGTTAAAAACATTTTTAACTATTCGTTATTTTTTTGAAAACTTACCATTATTTATCATTAATTATTATTTTTCTAATTTATTTATCTATGTCTAATTCATGTATTGTTTTTTAATCCTCTTTTTTTCATCGTTTTTTTTTTAATTTTTTCATCCTCTTTTTTGGAGGATGAAGCCCACATATGAATGAGACCTGTGCGTGGGTAATGAATTGGATGATGGTGATTGATGTGTTGGACCTATAGTTTTAGGTGGGTTCCGAACCACCGGAAGTGATTTTACAGCAGAGAATAGAGTTTTTTTGCTGGCCAATCCAATCGGAGTTTCGTAGCTTATCTCTGATTGAACGGATACCTGCTACGGCACTCGGCTATCACTTCCCCAATGTCTTCCTCTATGTCTATGTTCATTTATTATTATTTTGTCCATTCCGTCTTTCTTCTGTCTCTGTCCATCTCAATCCGATAATATAAACCCGATAGCATGAACCTTATGTGTGGAGGTTTATTAAAACACCCTGAAATTCGAGTCCTACAAACTCAGTTCTATCCAGTGGTTTGTCCTTTTGGTTTACGTTTAACCGTTTCATTTAATTTATTATTTCTTATTCATCCCAAGATTATTTGAAATTTCATAATTTCCTGATTCCTATAAAGTTGTATTCGAGGCTGTTCTTATACAAAAAAAAGGACTTGTCATTAATCTTTAACACTAGTTTTCAATTTTCTGAAATCGTTGAATACCAAGATGCCATAAAATCTAAGAAGTCATCAAAGATTTTCTTTCATTAATAATTTCTTCGTGACTTATTTTTTCAGCTGCATTCTATTGAGAAAACAGGTGGTTCCGTGTATGATGTACTGCAGCACTATCGTTAATCCGTTTCCAGAAGTCCTCGAGTTATTACTCTTATTATACGACTTGGTCGAATAGAAAATCCACCGAGCATTGCCTACTTTCACAATTTATATTTATTTAGTATTAGGAAGGGATCTTACTTGTTTTCTATATTTATTTGCAGTGCGTGTGGAAAGTCTGGCTATAAAGTGAGGGTGTAGACCTGGCCATTATTTATGCTATGAAGAAAGAAAGAGCGAAAAGGAGCGAGGTATAGCGAGGCCTCATCAATTTCAAGGCATCCACATTGGAGATGGCTTTTCTCCCGTAGGTCCGGCCATAAAATTGATTAAAGACGGAAATCTTCCATTTCCAATTTGAAAAAATCTTAATTATATTTGCAATTTAATTTTCTGAATCCACTGATTTGAGTACGGTAACGAATGTTCAATTCGGCCAACATTGCATCCATGAAGAAGTGGGAATATAAGTTAGTTCGAGGCTATAGTGTACTTTCATGTATTTTTGTTCTATTGTATTAAAACTCACAAGGTTAACTTTATTCATTCCTGAGTAATAAATTTTTAGATTCTTACATTACTGTACCAATTTTTGAACACTTTTTGATCCAGTTGAATGTGGCAACCAGCATACCGTAGATCGTCCTAAATAAGCTTAATGTTGAATTTTTTTCTCATTGATTGGAACTTGAAATTCCTTCACCGCTCAAGGCCGATTTATTGTCACTTCTTTCAACCTTGTAATTAATTTTTTTTATTTATAGTACAGTAACCCTCGTCCACAGTGCAGTCTGATCATTCATATTCATTCGATTGTCCTTTCAGTTCTCAATTCCAAATGCAGGTAAGTGCCACAGTTTCAGGCACTGGAGGAACGAGAAGTGAGTTGAGACGTAGGTAGGATAAGGAAATAAGATGATGGAAGAAGAAAGAGAAGGAGGGGATGAAAAAGTAGGAAAGAAAAAGAAATAGGAAAAAATAGTTAAAGAAATGAAACTTTGTTTCCACAGAAAAAAACAAATACAAATGTTTGATTAGATACAAAAAATAAGTTAGTGGAATATCCCATAAAGCTTGAGTCTGAGCATGGGATAGAGTTACAATAAAAATAAAATAGAATAGAACAAGACTTCCAGCTTCCTTGCCTAACGTTTTAAAAAAGCTGTTAAGGATAAGGATAATTAAAAGATAAAGACATGGAAAGGAAAAAAGTAAAGAAAAAAGGAATGAAGAAATTAGCCAATATGAAGAGTAGGTATGAAGAAATTAAGGAGAGATAAAGAGTGAGGTTGTCGAATTTTTCTCCCTTGAAATTTGCGTTATAAAAAGCTCAGAACGAAATAAAATCCATAAAAGAGCCTTGAAGCTGTAAAATGAAAAAGCTTTCTTTATTAAAATGATGAGCATTTCCTAGTAGAAATCTGAATATTTCTCAGTGATGAGGATAAAATTCTCCCAACATAAAATGCCCAGGAAAAAAGTCAAGAAAAAAGGAATGAAGAAATTAGTCAATGTGAAGAGTAGGTATGAAGAAATTGAGGACAGATAAAGAGTGAGGTTGTCGAATTTTTCTCTCTTGAAAGTTGTGTTATAAAAAGCTCTTAGAACGAAATAAAAACTATAGGCGAGCTTTGAAGCTGTAAAATGAAAAGGTTTTCTTTATTAAAATGATGAGCATTTTTAGTGGAAATCTGAACATTTCTCAGTGATGAGGATAAAGTCCTCCCAACATAAAATGTCCAAGTTTCTGAGTTCTTATCAAATGAAGTCCTTGTAGATTGTGGTTTCAAGTTCAAGAACGGCTTTCTTATAAAAGTCCTGTAGAACTAAAGTTCCTCGGAGACAGTTGGTCGATGTTCTCCATTCTAGTCTACATCCTGATTATCCGAAATGATGTAATCAGGCTGTAGCCTTTTAAGGAGGGAGGGTCACGCCCT
Organism: Conomelus anceps; assembly: GCA_948455865.1. Taxonomy (NCBI): domain Eukaryota; kingdom Metazoa; phylum Arthropoda; class Insecta; order Hemiptera; family Delphacidae; genus Conomelus; species Conomelus anceps. The sequence continues at coordinate 26,177,529 of OX418223.1, forward strand.
TGCTCTTGTTTAAAAGAAGAGGCAGGCATTAAGTTGTCTTCGCTGGGCGTTACCTGCGTAAATAAGTGCAACTCGCGCGTTTCTTATCACACGCAACGAAATGTGCGTACAAATGCCGGAAGGTTTAGTGGTGGTGCCAATGAACTATAATCTTGTTTTCTTGCCAGATCTGCTATGCTGTATCCACAATTTATTGAACCAAGTCATTATTAATAAATGTTATTCTTAGTCCTTCTCCTCCACCTACATAACCTCCACCACTTGAGCCTCTATTGTTTTTCTGTTTATTTTTTCTTCTTTTTCTTTGTCATATTCTTGTATTTATCAATCTTTTTCTTATAATCTACTAGGTGCGTTTTAGATATTTGGCTATGATATTAACGATACTTAATTCTATAAAATTCGTACAACTCCAAAATAGCCTCTTATACATTTATGTATACCCTACTTTTGCAGATCTATCATAAGATCTGTTGGTGTTCTTTCTTACACCCTACGAACGTTTTCAGGAATTTTTCAAGAGGGTTCACTTTGCAGAAATCACGGAATCTAGTCTTACTCCTTGTCAAATTTAGTCCATTCAAAAATTTCGTGTTGTCTTGATAGAGTTCCTTTGTAATCCAATAAGTTTGACCAATAATTTTTCAAGTTATTGTATTGTCAGAATGTAATGCATAAATTAATAAAATTTATAAATCTCATGTATAAAAACCATTGGATGTCATCATTTTATTTAATGGTAATCATTTTATTATCAATTAATCATATTATCATCATTATTATTAATTATTTTAAAATCATTTTATTTAATAACTAATTTTACTTATGTTGTTTATTCTTGTGAGTTTAGTACTATATTTTTTCTTTACAAAGTAAGGTTTTTTCTATTTGTTTCAGGTAAGTGATCGCAGAGTTCCTAAACATTGTTTTGGTGGCTTGTTGATAGATGTAACTGATGTATGGTGTACTTTAACTCTGGTAAGTTCATACCTGTTATTTTCTCAATTTGCTTTTCAAATTTTCTTTTTTCTTTTTGTAATCGACATTATACTTTACATTAAAATAGCTTTTAGGAAAGAAAAGAATAGATTGATTTAGGGCGAAGTTGAACTCATCTTCCACTCAATCCTAATAAGATTTTGAAATTGAAAATAAATTAATTAATTCATTTGTGAAAGATAACTAAGTGATAATCAAATCGTGTACGTGTACATACCCACGCTAATTTTTCATTTTTCTGAATTTTGCTTTAATGTAACCTACTTTTTTCAGTTGAAAACTAACTTTGTTTTTTAATTGATGGAGTTAGAAATTGATATATTTATTTATTCATTCATTTAACTAAAATACAGTCAATGTGAATACAACAGGCTATTGCCCAAAACTTTTCACAAAATTTCAAAGTAGGATCAAAATCTTGGGTTAGGTCGCTGTTTTACTTGAAATTTCACAATAATTATTCACAAACACAAGTCTTTTGCAGATAAAGAATATTAATTTTTTCATTTCAAACAAAGCACTATCACAGTCCGATAGTATTCTTGATAAGCAAATAGGCTAGTGAACATGTCCATGTTAGTGCCTCTTCACATTGGGGACTTGAGCGCAATGATCTGTAAATACAAAAGTCGCTGAACCTTCAGGCTATTGCGCGCCTTTTTTTTGCTGCGACTTCCTGCTGGTGGCTACTAGGAGCGACAGAGCAGCTCTGAAAAAATCGCGGTAACCCTTCAAACTAGGTGACTTAGCGGCGGCGCTGAATGAGACGTGACTCATGATCTTTTTACCCACTATAAAAGTGAAAAATCATGGAATTATAGATATTTATTTTTTAAAGCCATATTCTACTAACTTTCTGATTCCAGACCACCTTAAATGTTTCTCATGCCATAAAGGTTAATGTTATGATGTTGAAGATCCATCTTGTTTTCACTAATATATAATAAAAACTTGAAAAACACAAGTGGAAATTATGACTCACGTTATGGCGTGACGGCCGTTTCACTCTGATGTTAAGAGCATCGTCAGACGATGTGTGTACACTGTGTACTGTCTGTGTGCACTGTGGTGACGATGTGTGTACTTGTGGGTCGTCTGGCAAAAGAGTGAAACAGCCGTCACGCCATAACGTGAGTCATAATTTCCACTTAAAAGTGTTTTCCAAGTTTTTATTATAAAATTTAAGGTTTTTATTAGCGATCTAATTTTAATGCTGAATATACCAAATATTATAAACAATAGAAGCATTCATCAACGTCTTTATTAGAATTTTGTCCGAATCCGAATAGTCCCAATACTTAGCCATTTCCAAGACAGGGCCATGAAAATTTTTCCGAGATTGTTAATTTAAAAATAATTATTATTTTAAATAATCTCCTGTAATTCATTTTTCAATGAAGGCATGCTCTGAAAGGGACCGAATTTATAATTATAAAATGACGAAACAAGACATTTCACTTTTATAAAACCTTTTGCTGTTATAACTTTCCTAAATATAATATTCTATAATGAATAAGACGAAATTGTCACAACCACGTTTATTAAAAATATAGAGATACTAGTTTCGGATGTTACTCCATTATCAATCTCAGATAAACTAAAGTACATACTATATTATACGGAATGATACTATTGGCTAAGGGATAGTCTGACCTTCATTGACGGTTTGTGATTGGTTGAAAGTCATAAGAGATCACGCCCTCTGGTGGGAGGAGCAACAAGCAAAAATAAGAATAAAATCATTTTAATTAGTTTATCAACTTTCCTAGCAATTAATCTTACTAATTTTATAAATAGATTTTAAGTTACTTCAAGTTATTTAGAAAATCTCTTGATTTGCAAATTTGCTAAATATTTTATAATGTATAAGAAAATTAAAATATGTTCAAATTTATCATGTTTTTAGAATTCGAATATTTAACTTAAAATCATAAAATAATAAAACCTACTTCAATAATAAGATAAAAATTCAATACTCACATACTAAAAAGACGTATCTTTGCATACGTGCAGAGTGAAAGTTATCCAATGAGGACAACCTCGGATTTACTGCATAATGGAAAATGGACTTTTAACATTTAATGACTTTCTTGCTGGATAGCTGTCTGGTTTTTAATTAGTTTCTGTTTCGCAATTTTCCCTCAGTCACTAACCTTGAGAAGGGAATTTATTTTCACGTTGTAATAAATATTAGAGCCAACACCCCACACTGTAAAATTAAATCTTTTACAACACCGTATTATTGAAATTATTGACGAAATTATCCAACTAATTCGAATTATAGTTTGATTCATTCATAGTATAATTCAATTATAGATTTTAATGATTATATACAGTTCCCCCATTTTTCATACATGATAGGTAGTTTTAACCACGAATATGATTTATTGATTCCTCCTTAATTACGTGCACTGCTCTGAAGAGAAGTAGCGTTGAAAGTGAGTAGTCTTGATCAGCAATTCCTTCCTGTCCCCTTTTAAAGAACCGTTAAAAGAACTCTTTTCCATCAATATTGATTTGCTCGTGCAATAGGTGTTCATGAAGGGGGGTCCGCGTCACAGCATAATAACGCGTCGCTAATTCTCCTCCCACAGTATCATCCTCGATAGTTAGTATGTAACTATACACATCATTGGATTCAGAAAAAAATTACTACAACTCTTATCCTTTTTACAACCTTTTTTCTATAAAATTACAAACGAGAAAGTCCTTTGCGAAATAAGAAGAAATTTAGTTGAAAATATTCCACTTTTAAGAACTTAATCATTTTAAGGGAAACTTATCGTGAAAATGAAACGTTCACCACGGCTTATCGTGAAAATGAATAGGACCATTGCTGTAGCCCATTATATGACTTACATGATGGTAAAAAAACAACTCTATCCAATGATTGGTTACAGAGTTATCTAAGTTCGCGTCATCACTGATATTTTGTAACTTTGAGGGTGGCTAGGGAGGGAAGCTCCAGTGGGATTCTTGGGGAAATGACCCTCTAGTAGTGTTCTATCTAAGGTGTGAAATTTAGCTTTATATAATCAGACATTTATTTACTGGGCTATTCACTCCCCCCCCCCTTTTTTTAATAATACTGTCGGTATAAGTACTTGAACTTATTTCAAGGACGGAAGACCGCCCAATATCTCCCTGGGGCTCTTTTACAAGTTTGCATCTGGTCTTTTCATATGGTAGGTTCCTGCAATTATTTTTTTTGATCGTAGTAGGCTATGGTGCTTTAGACTGTAGATGTAGACTACTTTATTTTTTGGATGGATTCAATCGATTTTTTGTGTACAATGATGATGATTTGCGGTTAAAGCAGAACGGTACTTTCCACACACGCACAACGTGCGTACCAACCAGACTGTACCGTTTTGCTTTACTTTGGTAAATAATGAGTAACGCAATCCTTTGCGTAGAAGCTGAGACTGTTGACGGAAGAGCTGCGTTTTTTTTTCTGGCCACGTTCGTGACCCACTTTATCTCATCTAACAGCAAGAGCCTCTCTCACACTATCTCTTTTTTTTTCATTGTCCCTCCAAACCCCCTAGGCTGCGGCTTAGGTTACAGCTGCTGCTTTTCAAGTCCATATACAAGCAACTATTTTTCCTGCTTACCTAGGAAGAACTTAAAACGTAGACCTTGAGATAAGAGTGTACTATTGTGCAGTGGTTGGAGGGACATTAGGAAGGGATGGAAACTCACAGATTGTGAAACTTTGGCATTTCATGTTTCAAGCTTACTAAAATCATAAATTTTTCCTGCTTTCCTAGGAAAACCTTAAGTTCAGCCTATATTGTAGGAGTAGGTGGAGGGGTAAAAATTCCAGATTGAAAATCAATCTCGGAATTTCACCAAGTTTATTGATGAACCTAGCATTTGACTACAATTTTTAAACTACAATTTGTAAACAAATGTTTACAAATTGTAGTTTATTTGTCAAATTTTTCCACTGAATTGTTTTCTCTTTTTGAGGCTAGGTTCATCAATAAACTTGGTGAAATTCATCAATAAAAAGACAATGTTTACAAATTGTAGTTTGTCAGATTTTTCCACTGAAATGTTTTCTCTTTTTGAGGCTAGGTTCATCAATAAATATTTCTGGTATTTTTGAAAATGGTAATTGACGAGAAAAGTAGCGAAACGCATCCCCAGAATATTTTCCAAGGAAAACGAATTAGGAGTCAATAATCGCTTTCAAAAATCACGAGAAAAACTGACGTATTGGGTTTTAATTAATAAAAATTTGGTTGTTTATTGCGCTTTCCATCCTCTTTCTGTGCTCTATGCTCTTTCGTATTTCTTCTGTACAACTTAGTACACCTTAACTAGTACGTTACCATACCTAAAATAGCCTAGCTTGGCAGTGAAATTATTCATACTAGAGATCTTCTTTCTAGATCTACGTGCTCCTTATCCATCTTTAAGTGCTTTTATTTGCTCTTACTGTGCTATGAGTAAACCATGTTCTCAAAAACAAAATTGCTCTATTTGATTTGATTGCTTCGTTAATAAATATGATCTGTATTTTTGAAAATGGTAATTGAAAATCAAATTAGCTAAACCCGTCACCTGAAAACTTGGAATTATTATTTTTATTATTATTATTATTATCATTATTTTTGTTGTGTAGAGCCACAAGTTTTGAGCAGAGCTCAAGTGGCATGCAACATGTCGAGTTCAAGACCGGAGTCCTGTGAATGCAGTGTAGCACTCCTCCATGGTATAAGGACATGCCAACCTGATATCCTCTGGAATACAATTAAAACACTTGTAAGAAAAGCTATTTAGGAGTTAACAATGATTTTCAAAAACTACGAGAAAATAGTGACGTTTTCGGTGTTAATAATTCATAATTGGAAATTTTGGTTTTTTTGCGCTTTCTGTGCTATATGCTCTTTCATAATTCTGTACAACTTGGTGCCTTACCTAAAATAGTCAAGCAATTTTATTTGCAATGAAATTCACATTTGATTTACTGACGCTCCTTGTATCAGTTCTTTTGTTGGCTCTTCTGTGCCATGAGTAAGTTATGTTCTCAAAAACAAAATTACTAGCTTTTTTTGATCGTTTCATAGATTTGTAAAGTAGGAAATTACTTTTAAACGGCTATAAATGTCAAGAAATTTCCCCCCTCAATCACGAAGGCAATAATTTTAAAAAGTTGAAAATTACTTGAATAGTTATCTATGTAAAAATTTACTTCCTAGACATACAGACTCGATCTCAGGTCACAGTTCTAGTGCAATGAAGATTGATACTTATGCATTGGTGCACTTATTTGTTATCAGGAACAGTTTCAATGTCACTTGTTGATTATATCAAGAAAGACGTACAATGGTATGATACCAATAGTGTATTCAACCTTGGTTGATAGGCCTGAAGTGCAATTGAGACTTGAGGCTCAGTGAAATTCGAAGAATGAACATTGAAGTGTATTGAACATTAAAGTACAGTACACTGTCGTACTCGATTACATAAAGGAACAAAAGACGTTTGTCCCCTTTGTATAAGAAGAAAAGTAATTTGATATCAATTTCGTTCTGTTGTTGCAAGGTCGAACATCCAATCAGCGCTCAAGTTCTAAACCTGTAATAGAAAAGTAGCATTACTTGGCTCTAGGCACGTGAACAATTTGCCATGCTATAGCAATAACATGTGCTTGAACCTGCTGGGGATCTGTTGAGTATTAATAGTTCTTAATATTAGGAGGGCAATATTTTTAGTTCATTGGAAATAAAATTGTAGTCTATTCTTTCTTAATACAAATTAACTCACTTAAGCAAGGTCTCTTAGGGCCGTTTCACACACATCGATATCGGCCGTTCGATTTCACCCGTGTGAAGAGCATCATTCATTTCTTCACGCCACTATTGTAATACGGACTGTTGGATATTTTACCGAATGGATGAAATCGATGTGTGTGAAACGGCCCTTACAGCCCCAGTTCTCTTGCAATGCGTATATTTGGTCATCGAATACCTAATTTCTTGCTCCCGACTTGTTTCTTCTCTCTCGAGGTGTCTATTCCATTAAGATTCTTGACCATCTTATGCCTGGCATTCTCTTTCATCTTTCATTATTTGAAGCATGGCTAAATTTTTAGATGACATTTTTTTTTATTACTTCATATTTATGTATTATTATGTAAAGATATCGTCCAGACCTTGATCATTTTTTCATTTCTAATTTCCTTTTATTTTTTCAAGGCGATGGGAGCCTTTCTATCTTTAATAACTTTCCGAATTTATAAAACACCTCTAGCTGATCATTGTTGTTCTCTAAGGATGCTTAAACCCTTGAACAGTTGAGTATCTAATAATCGAGGATAATAAACATAGCAAAAACCAAATCCTAATGTGGTCGAATCGTCTTTCCACGGCAGGTGCTTGATTTTTTGATGGTGATTATTCTCAAGTATTGGGTGCTTGACTTTGAAAGCACTCTGATCTCATATTGACCTCTAATCTCAAAAAAAATATATATATTAATGAATTCTTTTATTTACTCATTTAATATTCTCATTTGAAGAGTAAAAATTCATTTAAATTTCTTATCACTATAATTGGTGTAATATTGATTGTCATTTGCTCTTGATTTTATATCAAAACATGTTATATTCTCTATGGTATTCATAATATTTCTTAAGAAAATCTGTAATAGGAATTAATATGTTATTAATTTGTATCAATATAAAATGGTATTCTGTTTAAAATGCTTTAATTTTCTGTATCCTTGGAATTAGATTGCATGCCCAAATAATGACAGTCATTCAGGAATGGAAAAAATTAATTTGAAAATATTTTTTTAAAAAGAAATCATACAGCAAAAAATAGTGCCTGATAGACCACAGAGTTTGTTTAGAGAATTCTAATTTGAATTAAAATTGGGAACATGAAGCTGTAATTTCGGTTCAATAGACGTTCATTAGCCGCCTAAAGTTCTGGAGCGTAATAAACTGACCTAGATATTCCTCCAGAAATGTAATGGTTCAATAAAGACCTTACTAGTTGAATTAGAGATTCAAAACTGAAATTGGCTGATGTATTGTTACCGTTTCTATCACTATAACACTTGAACTGTATTTACACAATTAACTCACAGCAGACACTAATAAGTAATTATCACTCAAGGAAATTGAAAAAAATAATCAAACAGTTCAATAACTTGCTGTAACTAGTAACTACACTTTATTATTTGTATGCAAATAGTGCGAAAAGCTGACGAGTTAGTGCGGAACGAAACTGGACCGAGAGTCCATGAACATAGTATCGGGACTGAAGCTATTTAATAAAACAACTCCTGTTCAGAAAACACAAATTTGCAAAATAGTTGGAAACCAGGTTGAGATTGTCAAAAAAAAAGAATGATTTTAGTTTGAACCACCACGATAATTATAATAGAAGAAAAATAATGTTAACAAACTTGTCATCAAATACCTAGCCAAATAATAAGACCAAACAATATAAACTTTAGTCTTTAAATTTTAAACTGTCAAAACAAAAAAAAAAACAATTCTTTAAATGTTGGGGTGGCGGGGGGTTGAGAATTCCACTTTTCAACGGTACGGTAACTTAATCTGTTCAATTATCTCACAATGAATAATAAGACAAAATTTTCACAACCATATTTAATTTATTAAAAAATTAGTTCGAAGTTACTGACAACTGAACAAAGTGACAAATTTACTTAAACAGAATTTATTAATGTCGAATTCCTTTAATTGCTATTAGTTTATACTGAAGACTTCCGCAATGGCGGATATTGACAACAGTATTTAATAGCTGATGGAAATCGATGAATGCTACTGTACAAAATATCAGTCACCACCGGGAATCGAACCATTAAGTTAAGGCGCCCGACCGGCAATTGGGAGGTCCGTGGTTCGATTCCTGGTGGTGACTGATATTTTGTACAGTAGCATTCATCGATTTCCATCAGCTATTAAATACTGTTGTCAATATCCGCCATTGCGGAAGTCTTCAGTATAAACTAATAGCAATTAAAGGAATTCGACATTAATAAATTCTATTAAAAAATATTGAGAAACTAGCTTCGCCACTGCAAAGAAAGTTTGTTCAGTTCATCAAGACAGTTTAAATCGATGTATTAATCCAAACATTCATTCTACGTTACGTGTCTGACATGAAGTTACCTTTGCTTAGATTAGATGTGAATGCACCTTCAGGCGGTAAGAAGTTCGCTGGGTCAGCTAGTATTAAAATAATTTTGATATTGTGTACTATTGAAACCTTTTGTTTCTGGAGTAGGATTAGACTACTTTTGGAGAAGTGGAATTTTTATAATGCATAAATTTTGAAATAGTTCACTATGTTAATCAGAATTTTAAAAATAGCATTCAATAGGGACATAAATGCAAATTGCTACCTTGGCTCAAAATAGACTACTATACATTTTTCAATAAAAATGAAAATTGCATCAAAATTCAGTCAGCTTGTATTAATTGAATTTTTGGTCTCCAAGTATCAAATAGATTTAATCTAAAACTTCCTTCTATTATTGAACTCCATTTCTTGTTTTTATTTAATTTAAGATAAGATCAATAAAGTAACCAGACTTTGGGAACCTCAAGTATTATGATAACATTTAATCAACACTTTGAAATCATGTTGAAGCCGTCAAAAAATTCGAACAAAATAATATAATGGTCACGATGGCACTCTGAACCAAGCAATAGCATTTTATCTTTGAGGAGATCGATGCTTCAATTTACTTTTCTAAACTTTCACATCTCGTGATTGAATAGTGTATAACTGACAGTGAATGAGCGCTGTAATATCGGCGTGTAATCGATTGTCAACACTGTCATCTCAGTGGATTTTGACGGAAAGGGACATCCGATGCTACAAAACGATAGAATCTGTTCTGGCTGAACTTTCTCCGTTCCTCTCATTTTTTCTCGATCACAATATTGTCTCGCTCACTCACTCACTATTATCTTTCTCTATTGATATTCCACTTTTAATGTAAGCAATAATTAATGATTTCCAAGTACCAAGTAAATTGAAACTCACACTTCCGCCTGTCTTTGAGTTTCATTTTTTTTAAATTTTATTCTAGATTTAATGAAATAATCAGATTTTGGAAACCTCAAGATTATCATTCATTTTAAGTTTCTATGAAACGAAATAACAGGATATACAGTTTAAGATTTCATGTTGTTCAATATTACAAATGTTATCATTTTTTTGAAGATGAAGTCCACATAGGTCTGAGACCTGTGCGTAGCTAATGAGTTAGATGATGGTGATTGATGAGCTGGACCTACAGTTTTAGGTGGGTTCCGAACCACCGGGAAGTGATTTTACAGCAGAGAATTCTTTTTTGCTGGCCAATCCAATCGGTCACTGTTACAAAGATAGCGCAGGAGTTTCGTAGCTTATCTCTGATTGAACACAAATTAAGGAAAGGTCATTTACAGCAGTAAATAAATCATCATCATTCTCTTTCATTGGTGTGTTTAGTCTATGAATTGTGAACTGAGAAGTGTTATTGAGTTTTAATAGTCGAAAATGTTTAGTGAAAATTATATAATTATATGTAATGCCAAAAAATGTTACGTTCATGATTAATTGTTGAATTGCCTGTCAAAAAATGTACTTTATGAAATCTCAGAAAATTATGTGTCAAGCAGTTTTCAAGATTGATAGAGGGGCCTGTAAATGGTAATGAAAAACATAGAAGCCAAAAAATGAAGTTGTATAAGTGGATCGAAAACATGGAAATTATCTACTGGAGAGGTCGCTGCCAAACTACTAAAATACCCTAGTTTTAAAAAACAAACAATTTACTTAATAATAATAAAGTATACTATAATATCAAATTGATTTCAAATTTAAAGTAACTTACACGTTGTGTGAGTTACTGAAGAAAATTGACTTTGGTTATATTTGTCAAAAACAGTTATTGTGAAATTATAGCAAGAAAGATTTTTACTGGGTGTGGTTGAACAGTGCCAGAGAGAACCATGTTACGAGATAAAGAAGCACATTAAGTGGAAGTGATATAAATGATTTTACACCGCAAAAGGTGTTGCACTTGGTAATAATAACCATTCACCAGAGAGTATCGGAGATCAATTAATTAAATGCCATACCAATTGGGAGTGCTTCTATTTGGAAAGGCATAGTCAAGTTTAGTACATACTCACACATTATGCCGCGTAATAATGATTGCAGCAGCTGCAAAGCCAAGTCACGGTGTTGTAACACACGTTCGGTACTGCTGATATCATTCTATTACACAAAATTTATTTCTTGTGCGCTCTTTTTGCATGAGTTCACGCACGAGCGTTCATTAATTTATCATTGTGAAGCGATCTAAATGGAATCGATGATGGCTTTGAAAGGCTGATGATGTAGGGGGAGGGGATTTGAATGCGGAAGAGAGAACTATTTCCTTAAATAATATTTTCAAAGAATTTTGTAGTTATATCGGCTATTTTGTTGGAATATTTCTAATAATTGTACATTGTAAGTCACCACTAGGCTGAAATATTCAATACTTTTATCGAGCTTTCCACCTTCGTCAAACAAAGCATATTAAGTTTATATACGCATTTCAAATGCGTTCTATCATAATAAATAATTCATGAATCTGATTATTAATCATTTATTGTATTTTATAATTTGAAATATTTGAATTTTATTTATTTCTACACAACATATTACAATCATAATAGAAGTACAATATTGAAATAGAAAGAAATATACTTCCCCACATGGACTACAGATCCGTGTGTGAGAATTCTTATCTACTAATGTAAGAGATACTTTTAAATTATTATTAAATGAGTTACTAATAAAATTTAAGTAAATGTAATATATTCAATATATACAATTCAATAATATTATGTTAACTCTTCCCATACTATACTGTACACACTCCCCAAAACAGCCAGACCCTGTGTAAAGGTGGAAGCTCGGAGAGGACTAAAAAGCAAGCATGGAGCTTCAGAATTTGTTTCGGTAGGCTTGCATAGATGCAACTCTGTTAGCTCAGCAAGGAAAGCAATCGCAAACTGCCTCACTCCTCTTTTGTCTTTGGTGCTTTATGATAATTTTCGAATATATTATTATGCTATGAACTAGTCTCCTTACATTTCGACACCAAATCCGTTTTTACCGCTCAAGCTTAAGGATTTTTATTTCTATTATATTTTGGCAGCCATCTTGATTTCAAGTCTCTCCTGACGTCGTTAATGACACCTAAACGTATTTTCGTTGTTCTATGTAAGGATTTTTATTTCTATTATATTTTGGCAACCATCTTGATTTCAAGTCTCTCCTGAGCTCGTTAATGACACCTAAACATATTTTCGTTGTTCTATGTAAGGATTTTTATTTCTATTATATTTTGGCAGCCATCTTGATTTCAAGTCCCTCCTGAGCTCGTTAATGACACCTAAACATATTTTCGTTGTTCTATGTACTGGACTTTTAGCCGAATGATCACGAGTTGAACTTATCACCATCGACATTCTTATCCAGCTAGTCATAACATAGAGATTGACACCACTCGCATACTTGTATACCCAGAGCTCACGAGATTACACTTGTCCCCGGACTAAATGAGGAATATTGCTCATTTCAAATGGTTTACATCAAATAAGCACTGAATGATCAAGCAATACTTGGTAGTGTTCAACAAAATTAGGCTGATGAGTAGCATTGTGGCATTGATCAGACAACTGGCTTTGAAAATAGAAATTTTAAGCTCACATCAGCCGAAATTAATTCAATTGTATCAACCTTGCAAGTCAGCAGTGTTAAAATTTGTGCTCTGTCTTCTGTGAGATCAGCGGATTGAACCTTGAATTTGCCGATGCAGTTATCATAATATTACCACCATTATCAGGCTGGAGAGAATACAGAACAAGTTTTTGAGGCATGCATTTTTCAAAAAATACATGCAGCCTTGTGTGTTAGACTTTCCTACTGGTGAGCTAAGGCGACTAATGGGGGTGAGCACGTTGAAAAGTAGAAGAGAGGTAGCATCCTTGTTACTGCTCTATAATATTTCCAAGACTTGAATTATTATTTTTATATTCTTAATATTGCTGTTTGTTGTGCATTTACTATTGTATTGCATTCTTGTTTCACTCTTATTTTTTCTGAAGTAGGTTATTATTTCTAATAGTGCTTTTCTTTTTCTATCTTTATAGTATGTTTAGAAATTACATGTACGTTGTATTCTTTCAAGCTGTGTTAAGGAGGCAGTTGTGGGTGTTAACCTGTTGCCTCCAAAGAGATTGTATTAAATAAATGAATAAAATGTTGGAATGAAGATAGAATTTTTTTATGCTTTATCATACAACTACTGTTGTTGGAGATTCGTCTGAAAATAAATACAGCTGCAGGATTCTACAGTGCCAATAGAAATAGAAATTTTTCGCGTGTAATAGTCTAGCGGTGCGGAATGTTCTCGACTCGCCAATTTCTCAGTTGGTAAAACATTCGTCCTTCGACGATCACCATGAGCTGAACTCTCTCAACCCTGGAAATAAAAGGCCTTCAATAAAATACTATACCTGTAACGAGCCTGCACCTGCATAAACGGAAGAAAATTAATTCGTTTCGCTTGTAAAACAGGCACCAGGCACAAGCATACCTCCCAAGGTCCAATTATTTTATGCATATTAGTATATCTAATGGATGCACTGCTGTCAATTTATTATGCAAGCTACTTTAGGTAATTGATCAATTATTATGCCAGAGATTTTATACCGTTCCAATACATGTATTTCTAGTATCTGGGAGGTATGTTTTTGATTTTATTAGATGCCTCAATAATTTTATCTCAAGAATCCTGTACATTCCAAAATGCTCAAGCTAATACGTTAAATAATGAGTAAATGAGATGAGGATTTTTATTGTAGAATTATTTGTATTCCATCGGTTTAGTTTATGGGTTTTCCACAGCAGTCCTTGGGAGATTCAAAGTGCATCGATTGATTTTTTCATTTAGTGGAAGAAATATATTGATGCATCATAATCATCTATTTTTGATCATGTTGAACAGGAGTAAATTCTGAATCAATCACTAATCTTGTTGAATGAAATTTCCTTCAGTTTGGACTTTGTATTTTTCAAAAATAGTCTATATTTGTGCTCATCCAAGAGGTTTAAAATTGAAATATTTAATAAAGATGAAAAATTTAATGAATTTTTGTCTAATTGTGCTGGAATCTGTCTGCTCTTACCGCATCTCTCTTTAGAGGTGTGAATTCCATGAGGCGTTGGTCCAAGGTGTTAATTTCCTCCAATTCGGGAAATCATCCTTCTAAAATACTGTGCAATCAAATTCTCTGGAAATTGGAAGTCTGTAAAATAGATGTACAATGACCCCTTGCTTTTCTTTTTTGTTCCACATCGGGTTTTATTAGTGGAAATCCGTAGCATAATGAGGACTGTATTAACAACATTTCGTATCAATTTTTGTTTGCAATTGAAACTTTGAACATTTTTATGGAACTTTTCGCAATATGTTGAAACCACATGTTGTATAATGTAGGAAGGTTATCGACTCCAGTTGCCAGGTAATTTTTTGTGGAATCATTCTCGGATTCCTGCGCAACGAATTTCGTGTATTGTCTACTCCGCTACTACGGACATTGTATGGTTCGGCTGTTATGTTCTGTAGGAAAGAACGCCTGTTCTGGGACGAATATTATGCTTATAAGATGAAGCCACCAACACAGGAGGAGTGAGTGATATGAGATTCCTTTGTGTCTGCTTCTTCTTTTGGAGCTGGCACGCCTAATTTTCCCATTTATTCCATCCACTCCTAGTCTCCAAGAGTCAATTCTCGTTCGTCCTTATGCTCCATCTTTAAATCTATCCATCCTTTTGGTGAGGCGAGCAGGAGAGAAGAGAATGAAGAGGATCAGAAAGAAGAAACAAGAGGAGCAGAAAAAAGAAGACAATGTTACACAGAAGAAGAATGATGAGATTAAAGGAAATTGATTAGAATAAAGAGGAGCAAGGAGAAAGGTGAACAAGGAAAATGGTGAAAAAGTGGTGAGGAAATATTTATTCATTTATTTATTGTGACAAATTTACAACGAATGTGAAGGTGCAACAGACTCAAGCCCAAAACTGCTCCCTTCACAAATTTTGAATATGTTACATTGTCCAAAACATTGAGGTTAACATAGACAGAGAAAATAGATGTATGGGAGATAGTGACAAAAAGGGCTTTAAATTGAATGAAACAAAAAAGAGTGATAGAAAAAAGAAGCTATAAAAGAAAATACAGAAACAGAGGAAAAGGGAAGTAATTAGCAGGAATAAAGAAGAAAACGGAGGCAGAGGAAGAAAAGTAACACTTTTGAATGATAAATTAATGATAAGATCAAGAAGGACAAACTAATAACAAGTAATAGAAGTGATCAGCTGATCAGCGGTGGGGGGGGGGGGGGGGTTTAGAAGAAAAGTTTAAGTAAGGAGAAGGATAAAAGGGACATGATAAATGATACAACGAAGAAAAAGAAAAACAGTTGAAAGAAGAAAAGGTGAGTGGGAAGAAGGAAGAGAATATAAAATATTAGGAACAGCACTAGAAAGGGGAAAAAGAAGGAAGAGGAATTAAAATCAATAAGAAATGAAGAAAAAAGATATAGAACTATAAAGAAGAAATTATGATGGAGACTAATATGGAAAAGAAAAAGAAAGTTAGGAAAAGACTACAAAAAATGAAGTCGAAAGTGATATGAGTATGAGGATGTTGAAGAATAAGAGTATAAGAAGCGTATGTGTAATTGTGTATGAGAAGAGGAGAAACAATCGAAAGAAGAAAAAAGCACAAATGGTAGAAGAAGGAAACGAAAAGATAAAGGAGAACAAAATAAGAATAAGAGAATAGGAAAGAACCGCTGAAGATAATTAGCAGGGAATCGGTAGATTCCAAAAGGCTTCAGCGATTCGGGTCGAAGCCAAACAATCTTCTATTCGTCCATACCAGTGTGCCTTCTTGATTGCGGATTTCGACTCCGCCCGTTCACGTTTTGTATTCGCCGCCGCAGCTCTTGGTTCCGAAAATCAATTCTGTCTAGTGCTTTCTTGATCCCGAATTACTTTTACGACCAGTAATGAATTTCTGGTCTGATCGTTGCAACCATGTTCATATCCAAGTCCACACAGGCACTCGTGATATAGGTCAAGCTGCTTCAATGTTTGAAGCTCGTTAATGAAGTTTGCCTTGAAATCTGAACTTTTATGTCTGTTATAACTGCTAAATAATGAGAAGTCGTAAGAAATTGTAGGAAACTTGCTTCTCTCATGGCAAGCCCAAATATTGGGACCGCATTTTAAAATCTATAGCCAAACAGTTGAATGTGTTCAAAAAAATGTCGTTTCTGCCTGATTGTTCAATAAATTGTTATATTATTGTGTCAAGTGTTGTGTTTGTATATTACTCTTTACATGATCAACACAAGTGACACTTGATGTTTCCTAAAATTATCGATATTTCCCTATTATTTGGTAATTTTAATGATAATTCTAAATACGTTCTGTGGATGGAACTTTCAAAACGTGGAGTTGTAGACTCAGTGGATTGGTGGCAAGAGAAGCTAGTTCTTTGGGTGTTTCCAGGGCGTATTGTTGTAACTATTCCGTCCTGGAGTGTTTCCATGCGTGTTGTCATTCACTGCAGGGATGCACTCTGCAGTAATCTTGTTCAAAAATCCACCTCTACCTGCTGGAATAAATATAAACAACGCGTTCCACTTCATTGTGATTTTGTTTTGTCACCGTCGGCCATCTTTCCACCGATCCTTGGTTGTGGAGGGAAAAAATAGGAAGTGGCGGGAAATTTGCGTTGGCCAGACTGTTCGTGTTTCAAGTTTGCCGCCTTCTCAACGGACAGTCTCGTCTCTAGCGCGATTCGAGAACCACGTTGTGCCTTTTGTTGCGTGCCTCTTGTAGTTTGATCAAGTATCGGACAGTGTTGCCGGTTCTAAACTCTTTTTTACAATTTACAAATTGAATTTTACAATATTGCTATTACAGTATAAATTTTACCATATTTTGTGAACAACTAATTGTCCATTATTATCGAAACACTGGGCTGTTTAAGCCCTAGCGGCGAACAACAATATTTTTGTACAATAAATAATTGTAATTTTGTAGAAATTCTGGTTTTAACGACGAACGAACGAACGTGTACCTTCACGTAATTAATTAAAGGACTCACTTTCAGTGACTTGTTGATAAAAAGTGTAAAAATTCAATATTGTGTCTAGTTTTGTGGATTTAGTTGTGTGAGATATACCGGCTGACAACGTTTGCTTCATAACTTGCTTGCGATCTTGCCAATTTAAAGCAACTGGAACCGTCAAACTGAGGTGAGGTTTCAGGAATTGATAATATAATAAGTAAAATATGTATACAGTTATAAAAAATATACTAGAAGATTATAAAATTAAATGATAATATTAAGTACTGCACTCCAATTATCCGTACCTATGGTACCATAGGATGGTCAGATCGAATTATTAGGGAAGAATGAAATACTGCATTCCAAGGGATATTGGCTAAAACGATAATGATACAAAAATGCTGGCTTTTACTTGAGGATAATAAACAGTATACCGCAGAAAGCCAAGTAAAGAATAAAACGTTTAGGGGGTAGTGAAGAATGATAAAACAAACTTGGTGTTCTACTTGAAAAGCCATGATTTTTCTTAACCTTTGTTCTTCTATAGTTTCGATTCAAATTGCAGATTAGAAGTTGTTTTCCTGGAGAACTTTGAAGAAATCAGAGTGAACTTCATCACCAGTAGAAATGTTATGTCAGTGTAAATCTAGTGTTTTGTGAATCAGTTAAGATGTATTCATTTCCAGATTTTATAAAGTCTGAATGGTGGTGAAGTATTCTGTACTGGAAAACATTCCTGAACAAGGATAACCGGTTTCTGGCTAGATCGTAAAGGATTCGCAGGTTTTTTGTTTATATTAGTTAGGATTTCCAATCTCTTGCAAGCAGCATTTCTTATTTTTGCATTTGAATGTGCAAACCATCACGTTGGCTATTACAAAATGATCTTTAGGCCAGGCAAATTAGACTTGGTAAACAAAAATTTGTTTCAAAGCTGGATTTTTTAATCCCCTCTAGGCATCCCAGAAAAGTTTCCCCCGAGTTTGCGAAAAAATTTGATTTGTGCATAACTTTTGGGGGACAAAAAACACTCAAAATTTGGCAATTTTTTCAGTTTTTCGCATGGAACTCGAATACTATTGTGACAACTTGAAATTCTAATGACCCAACTGTGAAAAACGCCCAGATTTGAGGTTAACCAAAACAATATAGCTGTTTGAGTTTTATGATAGCCTAATCGATATTTCAATATCGATCATTGTATCCATCTCAAATCGATTATGGCGTCGATCACACATAGATCACTCTCATACATATGGAAAAAACTCTACCATTTTTCTAAAGTAAAACTTATGGAAAAAAAGCATTATTTTGTTGGATTTTCAAATAGTATTGGAGAAACGTTCGAATTTGTCCACATCCAATTGCTTTGGATGTACAATTTCATATTTTTTTAATTATGTTCAGCACCGTCTCTTTACCTACTGTTTGAGTACTCTATAGTATTTTTGCTTCATACCTCGGTCTAAGAAGACCACTCGTTCACTTCTGGTTTGATCTTCGAGTTAGTTGGACCTTTTTTGTCCAAGTTTGTGTGATTGATGTAATTTCTTGTAAATGTCCGGATAAATTGAAAAGCTTATCATCTTTCAACCAGCTTATAAAATATGCCGTGCTAATAGTCATCCGGTTTCTTTATAAATTAAATACGCGAGAGCAGACGTTTAAAATAAAGATTGATCTGGTGCATCCTGAACCAACCAGTCAACGGGACGTCAATCGCCCCTGGAACTGCCCTTCAAGATCCTATAATAAATTCAATTGTTCTCATCAATTATAATATGCGCGAAAAATAATTATACCGAAGTGAAGAGCATGTGCAAAGCTGTTGAAAGAAAAAACCTTCCTGGCAAGCCCCTGAAAGCTCACTGCTCCTAAAGTTCATCACCTACAGTATAATACTACATGCAACCAATAGGTAACATTTTTCTGCATCCTAATCTTTTCATATCCATTTTTAATTTATGGTGTTAAACTATCTACCACGTTGAAAAAATTGTTCAATTCAAAATTGAAAAATAAATTCTACTTCGATTAATGTACGTATTAAAATGCCAAATCTGTTCAGTTGTTCATTCACAATCAATTTTCAAAAATGAGGTACAGTATTTTTGTCCTTCTTTGTGAAAAATGAGTCGCCTCCATATTTTGATGCATTTATCTTGTAAATACTCCCGCCAACTCACAAAAGTTTTAGAAAAGAAGTTTTAGATTGAATTTACTTCCAGAAGCACAGGCCAGTTAGGCATAAGCCAGATTTTTTCGCAAACTTGGGGGGCATCTTTTCTGGGATGCCTAGAGTGGATTAAAATAAATCCAGCTTTGTATCAATTTTTGTCCACCGCATTTTTTTGGTTTTATTTGCCTGGGCTACTTACTTGGATGATCTCACAGAAATTAATCAGTGCAACTTCTTTAGAATCAATCAATCCACATTGATTTGGCTATAAAAATTTGGTTATATCATACACATTTCAAAAACTTGTACAAATTGTGTTCGATGTGTGATACTGATCACGTTAATGACATCAATGGAAGTTACCCAAGTATTTTTTTTTTGTAATTGTTTAACAATCAATAACAACTTTTTGGCATGTAATGCAAATGGCATTCAACTTCAAAAATATTTTTTTAAAGTCAAATTACATAACATGAACAAATCACAGTAGGCCACATTATATTAATTATGAATCAACAAGATAATTCAAATTTTCAAGAAGATATGTATGATATTCAAATATGTAAAAAATGTCAATATCTACCTATAATGAACGGTATTGACCACTTGAAAGTGACGATGAAGTGTTCCAAGATTTTTTGCTTTATTTTATTTAGCAATAGGAAAAATGACACATTTTCCGTGCTCTGTCATTCGTTTTGATATGTGATTCTATTGTTTCTTTTTTTACTGATGCTGCAGTTCAGTTTCTGGTTGACGTTTTTGAGATATGCTCAAATATCATTATTTTGTTAGTGTAGAATCTCTCTTTTGGGGGTTTAGGCTAGAATTCTGTTTTGTAGTCTTCAGTGTAAAGTAAGAAGCAAGCTAAGTTTAAAACTGCTATGTAAATTGCATTGCTGATTCTTAATCATGATTTATCTTTCCTTTCAGTTTGAATTTTATTTGCGTGAATAATACTCACAATCAGCTTATAGAGATAACTTCTTGACTACTTGACATTATGAGTAGCATTCTTCATCTTTATTTATGTACAGTACTTGATATTTTTTTTTTGCAAAATACTATGAGTAGCATCCTAAAGTTATTCCAAGTTTTTTTTAATATAATAAAGCTACTTCTATTTCATCAGCGATTGATTTTAGATTTGCTATTTGTCAAGTGCCATCAATTTGTTATCATAGGCTACCATTTATCAGTTAAAGAGTGCCACACCTGCTCAAGCATTCAAGTTTCCATACTTCCCTCGTCATTGATGACATCATATTATCATGACGTCATCATCTTGTCATGATGATTCTTATGTTTAGTTGGTTTATTAGTGAAAAAACCATTTAGTGTCCTTCATTTGATTTTATTTTCTCCATTTTGAATATTGGAACAAGTATATTACTACTTCATATATTTTAGTCAGCTTTTGGTTATCCAAGCTTAAAATTGAACATAGCAAATGAAAGACGATTCCCCGAGCTGCTAAACCCTCAGATCGTTTTCTCCTGCATACGTCTGTAGCTTATTTTCCACAATAATATTAAATATTTAGAGAAAATATTGAAGAATTATTCTTTAGTTTAATGTCAGTATTTTTATTTATTTACCTTCTGTAGAACCTTAAGATTACAGTATTAAATATTTTGCTTCAAGTTTTATTGAAAGAGATTTTAATTACATTGCAGCTATAGGTGAAATGTTGTGTAGTGCTGTATGAACGAGGTTGCAAAAATAATGGAGAATAAACAACCAATATTTTTCAATTTTTTGCGTTCCACAAAAGACCATTGAGACATTGTTATTTAGTTCAAACAGATCAGCAAGTCCTGCAACTCATTAAAAAGTAATCTTTTTGTAAATTACTTCAAGCGTTGATTTATGGATGGAAGGTAAGCAGCTAACTCATATTACTTTAGGAGCAAAAAGTTGAAAAGAAAAAAATATAGAAGGGAAAAAACCAACACTGCAACCTGCAAAACAGATACTACTACTACTACTACTACTACTTAGTGCACCCCGGCGAACACGTAAGACACATATTGGTCTTATGTGTTCGCTGGTGCACTCTTTGTCTTTTCTCATTTTAACATTTCTTCTATTTTTTGGTTTTCTATCATATTAGGCCTTTGCATTCTCTTTTTTTATTATGCATGTGTTCTCTTTTGGGTCAGTATTAATACATCATCCCCTCAGCTCTCGCAAATCTATTGAAATCTTTTGGTAATATATACATTCATTTCTATAATTCTTAAATAACCCAGAATTCCTGAACAACCAAATCACTTAGGCAAAAATAATGATAGAAATTAGTTTAATAAAACAAACTTCAAAATAAAAAAAAGAAACCGACTTCAATGAAATGATACTCAACAATTAATTGCGTACTGAAAAGTTTAAAATAAAGTATTTGCTTTAAACTGAGAAAACATTTAATTTAATACAAGTAATCTGTTGAACTATTCGCCAAATTCTCCATAAACTTCTAAAAAATAGCAGAGTTCCTTGTGAACTTCATAACATATTTGGCGCCGACTTCAAAAGATTACTTGTAGCTTACTAAATTAAACATTTTCTCAGTTTAAATTAAATACTTTATTTTAAGCTTTTTAGTACGTGAGTATTTAATTTTTGAGTATCAATTCATTGAAGTCGGTTTCTTTTTTTGTTTTAAAATTTGTTTTATTTTAATATTTTTATTTGAATAACCAAAGATTGAAAACATTAGAAATTTCTTATGCATCATGAAATATATCGAGCAAATTAGCAAATCAATACAATATATAAACTAAAAATGTTCGTATATGAAAAGTTCATAAACTAAGTAAAATTCTAAAACTCTCTATTTAACGTGAAATATTGTATTTAAGAAAAGTATAAAAGTGAAATGCTTCTTGAAAGTGAAATGGCTTTTGATTCGTTATTTTAATGACGTCCCTTTGAGAATATACCTACACTGAAAAATTAATAACTTTGGAGAACATAGCTCAATTATTTTTTAAATTAACGATTTCCAAAACCGTCACGCCATAGCGTGATTTATAATTTCCACTTGAAAGTGTTCTCAAGTTTTTATTATATATTAGTGGAAACAAGATGGATGATTTCAAAAACATTTTTCACTCCAAATCATGATTGAAACTATATAACCTGATTGCTTTCCTCACTGAGCTAACAGAGGTGTATCAGTATACAACCGAAATAAATTTTGAAGCTCTATGCTTGACAGTCCACTCCCACCTTTACACAGGGTCTGGCTGCACAGGTGGGTGTGCATACTATCTAGCACACCTCTGAGCTACTTCCTGCGTCCAAGCCATCATTCGACTGTGACATTTGGAAAGCAACACAATTAATGTAGCTTTTTTTTTATGTGAGATGAACATAATTCATCTGAAGCCACAATAAGGCAACGACTTATAATAAACGTATACTGCTCCATAATATACTAAATTATTTGCAATGTTCATATGAAAATAAATATATTCTTTTTAGTCTTAGTTCAAATTAAATTTACCTGGTTGGTTATAATCGGCTTGTTTCACACATAACCGGCTTGGGTAACTGATCTCGTTTACCGAGTATTATTTCATCGATCATAATGATTTCGAAAATCGGGTAGATGTGTAGCGCTCCATATGATACAATGATCGAATTTGTAAACGACACCGGCTATCCAACTGACGGTTATGTGTGAAACTATCCTAGTCGAACAAAATTGAAATGATGACATCGATGAATAATATTTCATCGTTTAATATTGGGCTAAGTATTGGGCCGATCCTCGCGAAACTTGATTGGGACCACCGCTGAATGATGCTCTTTCAGTTTAAAATAAATTATCGAAATCTGTTTAATAATGTTCGAATAATTGATGTACAAACGTAAAAAACAGCTAGAATTGAGAACCTCCAAGTCGGTTAAAAAAGCAGTTATTTTTAAATTTGGAAAATGCAGCTAGTCTAAATGATTTCCATTTTATCCAGCATGCTATTCCTTTATGTTAGTGCCTTAATTTAATTAAACAAGTGCGAGATTGTCAGGATTATTAGATGCATCCACACAGAATTGATTAATAAATGACTGTTTGTTTCATCTTCCAGTCGTTTTCATAGAACTGTCAGTTGTACAGGTCTGAAAATTCAGAAATGTCTATAGTTTAGGGATCACTGGAAAAAAATATTTTGTACCTTTTTCCTCTAAATAGATAATAGAATGACGACATTCTTTTAGATGATTGTTTGTTCTTTGTTTGATTCCTGACTGGGTCTGGCAACTAGCACTCCTGCTATTTACGTTTAGTAATTGACTGTTTTATAATAAATGATGGTTCATGAAATCAAATACGTGTATAAAACAAATGCAAGCGCTTTTTCACAATATGAAATTCTATTCTGGATTAGGTTGTCATGATTGGTGGGGAGCCTTTCAAGGGTAGTTATAATAGTCAGCTTGTATTGGCCCAAGATCAAGATTTTCTGTTGTGTGAATTGCATAAACTACTCCTTCAACTCATTTAACTACAGTACAATACTACTGTACACTTCTGTTACGGACTCTTTTCATATCATATTAAATATGATTAAATATTTATTAAATATTTGAAATATTGAAATTATAGGTCGTATCTTGTAGATTTTCTTATCATGAAATAATCTACCTACAATGTGATTGCTGAAAATATAAGGTTTTAATTTTTTCATGATAATAAAACTATTTCGAATCAACCTTTAAACTAATAGAAATATTTCCAAAACTAACTTGTATTTAGCATGATTTAATTTATAGTTCCAGTTTATCCACCCTTAGATGCGAATTGCCTATTTTGTAGAGCTGTAAAGGTAGAGTAGACTGTTAGATGGACCTCATCTACACTCCACTGTGAACTTTTCCCATAAATTCTTGAGTGTCATTATATTTTTATAAACTGCTACAGCAGTGTGGTGGGTCCTTCCTTAGTAGTGACTTAAACCCTGCGTGGTTATGACCACTCATAAACTCATAATAATATTAGTAGTCATAATAATTATTTTGAAATGTATTGCCAATCCATGCTTGCAACTATAAACAATAGTGGATATTGTAACTATACTGTAGACATTTACAACAATAGATATACAAATCTCTCTTTAAATTCCATTCCTAATTGCTCTCTACCTAACTATTCCTTTCTCTAATAACGAGAATATTATGTCCTTGTGGGTCAAGTACATTTCTACGAAAAAGAAAGGCTCTGTTTGTGCACTTTTCTTCATCTCCAGTGATGGTTGACGTATCTCTTTTCAATCAGTGCAGCTCCCTGTCAGGAACGTGATGTATTTGTTATTTACTGTGGCTCCAGTAGCGCTGTAATGAATATTTATATAGCCAAGTCGTTGTTACATGCTCTGTCATGTTACTTCGACCATTTCACTTCAATGTCTAGAACAAAGAAATTATTTTAGAAAGGAAGCGGGATTTTATTCGTCTTAAAATAGCGTAATTGACTAGTTGATAGTCTATAGATGTTATTTTAAAGTTTTTATTGCAGTAAAAGTACGTGTCAATTGATGCGAATAGGTTGGAAGTGTTTCTGACTTTCACACCACCCCTGGATTGATTTCCGTCATAAATTCCTACTGAATATTATAATTTGTCTTGTAAATGTGGGTTATTCTGTAATCATTGTCCAATGTTATTGTTAGTTTTTATTGCAGTAAAAATACCTCTAAATTGCTTAAAGTAACATCTGTTGGAAGCGTTACTGACTTTCACACCGCCCCTGCTTCAAATTCCGGCAGGATATCTATAATTTGTTTAAATAATTATGTTTGTTTCCTAATTCTTGAATTCAATCTAGTTTCTGTTTTCTAATTGTCAAATCTTTGTTTCAGGTAAGGAATCTCACAAAGCTCTTCTCTTATGGTAATGGGTAAGCAATAACAATTAATTAGCAAAGTATTCTAAGCGAAAATGAATTATTGTAAATTATAAATATAAATTTACGATAGCGTGAATACAAATGTTGAATTGG
The DNA here is from genome assembly GCA_948455865.1 of Conomelus anceps. Classification (NCBI taxonomy): domain Eukaryota; kingdom Metazoa; phylum Arthropoda; class Insecta; order Hemiptera; family Delphacidae; genus Conomelus; species Conomelus anceps. Next base: position 26,202,884 of record OX418223.1, read on the forward strand.
AGACCTAAGTGGATGGGATTGAAATAAAAAGGCTTATTCAATGATTTAAAATAAGAACTGACTTATATGCTTTCTTGAAAAAAAACAACACAGGATGAGATTGGAGTAAAAAGTGCAGGGATCCGTTTATATAATTCACTATCACAGGCGATAAATTTAAAATTGAAATGAAATAATTATTAAAAATATATGTGCATACTCAAATGACGAATTTCAGGCTCATTATGACATGCAAAGCAGAGTTATTTATTTTATGACTTGAATTTCTTGATAAATCTAAATACTAATACTAAAAATAATATGGTTCAAAATAAAAAAATATATATATTTATGAAGGAAGCTCCTAAGAAATGACATCGGTAAACTAACCTGTAGGATAATAAATATTCTGTTATATCGTACTAATGAAAGCTAAACATTTTCATCTAAAGTCTAAACAAAACCTCTTTATCAGTAAACTATACATAACTCAAACACCTCCATAGTGAGAGCGCTGATGATTTAATTAGTGAACAAATAGTCTACCAATATTGCATGAACATCCAGGTTAGTTGTTGGACTCTGATAAATACCTTCTCAGTGCTGAAGATCAATTTGAATAATTGATCCAATTCTGAACAAAGCCGCTAGACGGCTGGAGTGAAGCCCTTATGTTTGTTTAAAACTTAGAACACCCAAGAATTCTCAATTCAAGCTCAGAAAACCTTCACCTAAACGTGTTTTTTTTTTAATAAAAAATTGTCAATTTTCTATCAATTCGAATCAATTTTCATAGCATTTATCTACTGGAATTTCAATCTTGAAGTAAGAAAACCCAATCAAATTGATTGAACTCGAAAATCAATTACAGGAAATGCAATCCGTACATGGAAGCAAATCAAAATACAGGTAGATCGGTTTACATGCTACATTAATGGATTTTTAATACACCTTTATGTATGAATCATAACATTAAACGTATACTAATAATAGTTCTGCATATAATTGCAAAATTGATTATCATGTTCATGATCGCTAAAGCACCAGAAGTAGTTGTATGCCACGTTTAACCATATTATAGATTGCAACGTTCATGCTACAGTAATTGATTGCAATGAAATTATAACTTGTACATGTGAAGTCAGTGAATAAGCAAAGGGAAAGTACATTGCTGGGTGCTTTTAGTGAGTGATTCAATTTGAGCTTGCGTGAGATGATATTACGTCTTCCATAACTTGTGAGGTTTGCGTGGAACTCCCTCGTGCAATAGAGTTTATTAAAGCGAACTTAGATTACGTGTGAAATGTTTTCTTCGTATTATGCAAAATGTTTTTGTTTTGTGTACTTTCTTGACACCTTCATCAAATCGGCACGGAAATCTGTGAAATTGTTCAGTGTATTCATGTGAATTTGAAAGTGTAGTCTGGTTTTAATAAACTTAAGGTAGTTTATTCACAATTTAACAGAATAAGTTTTACGAGTAGGAGCTTGCAGCTGTGAGAATTCTTTGCCTTCCAGCTATACTTCATTGTTTTATTTGAATGGAACATACTATTACGTATTAATTAGTATCATTGTGCCTGAAACAGAAGTTATATTATTATCGTTGGATAGTTCCTGAAAATTAAAATTAACTTATAGGAAATGTGAAAGAACTGGCATACTCTTTATTCTTTCAGTGTTCTGTAGTTAGGTCAGTATAGCCTTTTATCAATTTTTAGCCTTATCAAAGGTTATGTGAAGGAAGGCGTCATAATGCATCAAATGCATTCTGTAATGCTGATCATTACTCGTATAAATAATTGTATATTATTAAATTAATAAAAACGTGAATGCGTATGGCTTTTATTGGTGGGGAGACCCTTACGGTTGTTCCACCTCGCCGCTTGAGCCATGTTATTGAAACATGGTGGATTAGTAATTTTAGGTGGGTTCCAAACCACCGGGAAGTGATTTTACACCAGAGTCTTTTTTGCTGGTCACCCTTACAGAGCAGGTCCAGGAGAGCGTTACTTATCTAATTTGATTGAACAGATACCTGCTACGGCTCACGGCTATCACTCCCCTATTAAATTAACAGGATAATGTGATGTGTTTAGTATACAATAGACATTTAGCCTATGCTTCAATAGTTGGGAATTGAAAACATTTAATATGTCCACACTAAGCTCGAATTTTTTTCATGTTGGAGAAAAGATGTAAAGTTAATGTTGATTTTGATTGACTAGACTCCTTAGCAAAAAAGAAGTGGTAGAATGCTTGCGATACCCGATAAATGGTTTGGAGAAAAACGAACAAAGAATAAGAAAATTAAAAAAATGAACTCGTTGATATGAAAGAGTGCATTTGCTTCCAAAGTTATAAAAGTAATTGAAAAATGGAATAATGATTAGCAATCGATGTGTGAAACTCGATGATTTAATGTTTGATATTTGACAGAAAATTACAGTTGATGTTTAAAATAATGTTAAGGGTTCTATCACTAAAATAATGCTGGCAACACTTGGAGTTAACACTCGAACTTTCTTTACTCAAATTACTTACAATACGCACACAATAATATTATATTAATATAATCAGTTATATCACACAAGAAAAACCAATAATAAACAAGCAGATCAATAATGTTCATCTAATAATGAATTTATATTTTTGACCATAAATTATATAATTTTTCTTCTTTCCTACTTCTATATCTACCTTCTATTTTGTTTCTAGCTATTCTATTATTTCTTTGTTTATAGTTAACCAAGGTTTAGGATTATTTTTCTTTATAATTTTATTTCATGCGGTTTTCTTATTGCATCTATTTTGACTTTGTTTCTTTGTTAGCATAGCGTTTTAACTTTGTTTTGTGATTTCCTTGTTTGATTTGAGACAATCTACTGCATTCAATGAGGTTGTAATTATTTGTAATTTTCATGCATGTATTTGAAATAAATTTACCATATCACTGTACAAAAACTAATTACTAACTGTCAATAGGCCGATCAATAATTTAATAAATAACTGTCCAATAAACTGTTAATGTAAACAACAATGATGTAAAAAGAAATGTCTAAAAAACAGTTGAATACTCAATAAATAAATGGAACACTTACGAAGCACAGTCTGTCACTGTATTTGATTTACTTAATCACCATTTTTAGAAATAGCACTACGTCTGTTTACACTTGTATAAACTGCAAAGGAAGTTTGCTACTATGTCACTTTATCACATTAACATTCGAATCACAATTGAACTACTGTTTACAAGGTCTGCTCTCTATATACTGTTTGAAAGTACTGCAGGAAGCTCTGGAAACTGATAAAATAATCGGGAACATTGTAGAAAATTCTTGAAAATCCTAGAATTACAGTTGATTAATAGGAGTGAGAAAGAAGAAAAAGAGAAACAGGCTAGTTTACTTCCTGCTTGTAGTATGTGTTATTAATGAGACCGAAAGCGCTGTTGACAAAATGAGTAGCTTTGAATAATGTTTTTTTTCTTGCTTTCCTAAGAATAATAGAAAATTTGAACCGAGTTTTAAGCACTATTTATTCACATTGCAACTGGTTGTTTTGTGTTGGTAGTAAGAAGCAGCTAACATGAGAAGAGAAATTACACTACATTGTAAAAATTGAAGGTGGAATTGAAACAGAGATTTGAAGGAGAGAAATAAAAGAAAAGATGAATAAGAACGTGAATCATACTCTTCAGTTGATCAGTAGCAGAACCTTTTTCTTTTCAATAACTTATCCTTAGAATCAGAGTGTGGGAGTGTTTATTCACAACTTCAATGCTTGTAGCGATTAGTGAAAAAATGAATAAACATTCAACTTTAACAAATTCGAATTAGCGTACATAAAATTGTAATCTATCCCACGCATAGGTCCGATTAACAGTGGAGGACACTCGAAGGTTGCAATTGTTATTCAAGGAGAGAGAGAGAGAGAGAGAGTGAACATTCGTAGGCAGGAGCAACGCCTTTACCCACGGGACAAGGCTTGCGTCTACCAGGGCCTTCAGAAAGCGAGATAGAAGGTAGGTTTTTAAATGAGAGTGAGCTAGATGGATGTAAAAGAGTGAGAAGGCAAAATCGGCAAAACTGAGTAATTACCAGCATTAGAGCAATGTTGCGTGGGAATTGCCCTCTCAATTTCTTTGCTTTGTTTCTGAACGTTGCTGGAATTGTCTGGCTAGAAGCCTTCTATTTCTTTTCCTGCTAGACAAATGCAAATTGCTCGGTGTAATGAGGAGTTGGCCGGTGAAGTTTCGTGAATTTTTTGCCCGATTCCTGAAGTTGTAGGACAGGATTTTATTCTGAAATTGAAAGTCAAGTTGGTTTCGTCTTTCTTGAAATATAAGTTGAAGATTGTTAAAATCTACGAGTAAACTGGAGACCAGTTTATATTCAATACACAATCTTCAGAAACAAAAGTAACACTCGTTTCTCCACAGAAACAAAAATGAGATTTATGTGGATTGAGCATTGCAGATATGAATAACATCGCGGATATAAGTAGTACAATGTATAAGCAATACAAGAAGATATGGATATGCCCCAAAAACTACAAGAATTAGCTAAGAATATTACAGTATTACAAGCAAGAATATTAGAAACCAAAACACTATGCCATTAAAACCAATCCAGATAATGCGCTTGGCATATAGCTTTGATCTGGACTGAGAAAGTTGCAACTAATTGGGAAGAAAAGGATACTAATACAAAAGCTGTATTGATAATCTTGAAGTAAGAAGTCCTAGGTGAATTTGAATTTTTGAAGAAGAATAAATATTATGATAAATGGAAAGATAAATAGACTGAAATGAATCTTGAAAAAAGTCATATTCTACTAGAATAACAATTACCTCATTTCACAAAGATATGTTCCTCTTCAGAACTTTTGATTAATATCTCATTCTGTAACTGATCTGGGAATTTTTAAAAGAATATTGACGTCACAAATGTTTGGAATAACATAGTTTAATGATACACTATGATTGAGCAGAGGATAACTATTCGAATCAGATAAAAATTAATAATGCACAACAGCCAGAGTACATTGTAATTCTCTGCAAATTGCTGCCGGAGGAGCGATGAAAGCGTTTGTTTACAATGGGATAATATTTCCCAAATAACAATTGTATCTTATCTTGGTAGAATCTCAGCATGGAAATGAGCAGCAGGAGTGCGTGTGTCGTTACAAAACAAGGTACGCACAAACGAATTGCTAAAAATTTCATGTTTAGTAGACAAACATGAGTGGAATAATCAAGTGGCTCACCTATTTCCACTTTTGCCGCAACGAGTACGCATGTTACTCCTAGGTAAATTTCAGGAGAAAAACATTGTTTTGAGTGGCAAGTTCGAGGATTGAAAATATGAATGAAATGATAAGAAAAGGATTGAAAGAAGGAACAAAGTGTAGCAGTAGAAAAAGTATACTATATATTTATTTATTGCTGATGATGTCCACATGAGTCCGAGACTTGTGCGTTGGTAATGAGGTGAATGATTACATATAAATGCCTGACGGTGGAGCGGGATTCGAACCCACGACCACTTGAACGACAGCAAGCTGAATTTGCGACGCCCCAACCAACTGCGGCCTATTTTTTTTAATAGGAGAAAGAGAACTTAATAAGAGAAAGGAGGAGAAGTAAAACTCGAATGAAAACTAATGGAGAATGTAAGAGAGTGAAGGAGTGTTTGGTGAGGGATGGAAGAAGCGTAAAGAAGAGAAAATGAAATTTAGGAGCTATGAAAAGAACTCTCAAGCGGTTTTATTGGTCTGTTTATCTATTTTTCTGGAAAATGAAGGTGTTCAACTGCCCAGTAACACACCCACTTGGCTTGTAACCATCGAAAATTGAGCACAGTCGAACGTACACTTTGTTTCAATATTAAGTTCATCAAGGCACAAATCGTAGCAAATTACTGCTCTCGACAACAAAAGAAATGTACCTTTTCTTGAACACTGCTTACAAAAATGTGTCCACTTTCGCAGAGTGACATCAACTCGTTACGTGCTTCAATCAGTGCGGCGAAACGATCCTAATGTGAGTTCCCGGTCCCGAGGACCGCGGCTGGAAGATTAGTTGAGGTCGGAGGACAATACAATAGCGGCAGAGTCGCAGAGACCGAGGTCGTTGGCCGCAAGCAGCACCGCAAACAATTTCGATTAGGACTCGATAAAATGAGAGAGAATGAGAGAAAGGGTACGAGAGGGATGATGGTCATTACGAGGGGCAATAAACATGCAGACACACCATAAATGGTTATGGGGCAGACATGACTGACGAAAATCGCTGAGGTACGCTCGTGTGCGTTGGTGCGATTACCGCGCTACCATGACACGCATCATGGACAGACAAGGCGCCATTACAAGCAACGATAACAAGCGATTTTCGTGCGTAGCGCACGTCCAAGAATTGAAGCCGTCGCCGCCGCAAAATAAGTGACGAATTGCCAGGAGAAGGCAAAGAATCGGTGAAGATGAAGGAGTAGGAATAATTGAAGAATGCGGAGAGATGGGCATGAAAACAATTTATAGCCAACAAGACACGAGGAAAGCTTTCAGGAAATAGTTTCTGGCAAAGTAGGAGGATGGGTAGTCGCTAAGATTAAGTTGAAAGGTTTTTAGATCTTATTGTTTTCAGGAATAAAGTAGCCTCTACTTGAATTCAGCCAGAAATAAGTTCTGCTGTAAATTGTACATTGCCAGATTTACATTAGCTATTGATTAAAGTTCTTTTATTTTTACTTTTCTCCATGGCGCTACAGCCCATTCAGGGCCATAGCCCTCTAAGATGCCTCTCCAGTCTTCTCTATCAGCTGCCTTATGTCTCCAACCTTTTACTTCTAGGCTTCTCAGGTCGACCTTAACATCCTCCAACTAACGTTCTCGTGGTCGCCCTCTTAACCTCCTCCCTCTTTTATTTTTACTTTACATCATGGCGCTACAGCCCATTCAGGGTCCTGGCCTCCTCTAAGATGCCTCTCCAGTCTTCTCTATCAGTTGCCTTACGTCTCCAACCTTGTACTCATAGCCTTCTCAGTTCGTCCTCAACATCCTCTAACCAACTTTTTCGTGGTCACTCTCTCAACCTCCTCACTCCTGGATCCCAATTCTGTTTTTGGCTAGCCTTATATTATTCCTCTTATTCCTATTCGGAGGCGTCTGTAGATTTCATAACAATTAGCCTACTTTTTTATGGTGCTGGGTAGTTAGCCCTGCGCCCAATCCTGGTGGACCAGGGTTTTTCTGTTAGCGATTTCCTTTCCTCAGCTGAAGGGTACCCCTTATGAGGGGCCGGTAACTCCCCGTCACCCATCCCCATTTGGGGTAGGATTTGATGGTTTCATAGGCAGTATGCACTGTCAACTGGAACATTCCCTGGTATTTAATGGTAGCACCTATTCGGCATCAGTACTCCTACCAGGATTTATTAAGCAGCCATTCACCTTCCTCCTTTCGCAACACAGGCTTAGAACCGTCTAAGGCGGAGTTAATGGGTAAAGTTCATATTGTTGAACTTTCAGTTGAAATGAGTTCTGCTGAAAATTGCACATTGTCAAATTTGCTATTGTCAAATATTATTTTCTAAATTTTATTTTCAAAATTGGCTGTACTTGAATCCAGCCAGAAAAATGTTTTGCTGCAAATTTTGCACTGTCTAATTTGCATTTGATATCAACCAGAATTTTTAGTTTAAAATTTTCAGTTTTTTAAAGATTGAGTGTAATTTGTCTATTTTATAGACTTGTATATTTGATAGACTATTGTCTATTTAATAATTTATTGGAAAAGAGGCGACAAGAACGGAACAGACGGTTGAGTCTAGTCTATGGATGAAAGAACTATAAATTCAAATACGAATTCACAGGGGCAACATTTTCTTAGCATTATTGGCTCAAAATAGGGTTATGCGTACAGATTGGACAACACAGAGCATGCAAAGGAGTACAGGTGAGCATTGTACATGACACAAGAAAGTAGATGTCAAGGACAAAAGAGCGAAAATCCAAAGCAAAGGAAAAATAACCGAACCGATGACCTTGGTGTAGAGACTTCGGCGAATGGAGCAGAAAAGAGAATGAAAATGGCAGTAAAAAGGAATCTGGTTAAATGGCACCAGCTCGATGAGAAGCAAGCAGCAATGGCAATGGCAATAAAGTTGATTGGAACATTACGTGACAAAAGCCGATGTTGTTGCTAATGATGCAGATGACGAAGATGCAGTGCTGTGCGTTCATTTTCCATGTAGCGATATCGGTGCGTGACTCTCTGAACTCTGCTAGAAGCCAGTTCTGTCAGACCCATTCTATTCTGTCTTCGGTCTATGATGATAAGTGAAATGTTGTGCCGAAGAAGACTGATGGGTTAAATATCTCAGCACAGAAAGACAATTTGCAGACTACTGATGGTACAAGGCAAGGTTAAGATGACACTGCTTATAACAAATAACTTCATTTCTGCTATCTGCTATGTAGGTGGTAGTTCAAAATATACTGTTACGAATTCTAGCATTTATAATAATACTGGCAACACTTGAAAGTAAGACACGAAACTTGACACAATTAACTCAACAGCAGACACCAATTAGTAATTATCACTCAAGAAATCAATAGAAGAATCAAACAGTTCAATAATTTTCAACTAACAAAGAATATTACAATAACAAGATCAATCACTGTCTTACACTAATTGAAAACTGTCAAATAGGCCGATCAATAACAATTAACATACATTAACACCTGGTAACCAGCTAAGATTAGGATCACTCAACAAACAGAAAACTCCGGACTCCTAAATAGTAAAGAGCTTCAAAATTGATATAAATTGTAAGTATGGTAATGAGTATAACTAGTGAAGATTTTTTGCTTAAAAATGTCCAAATTCCAAACTATATCATATTTTTTCGAACTGTGATAGTGCTTTGTTTGAAATGAAAAAATTAATATTCTTTTTCTGCAAAAGGCTTGTGATTCTAAATAATTATTGTGCTTCAAGGTGAAATTTCAAGTGAAACAGCGACCTAACCTGAGATTTTGATCCTACTTTAAAATTTTGTGAAACGCAGTTTTGGGCAATAGCCTGTTGTATTCACATTGACTGATGTATGTGAGAATGCTGTATGAATGAATGAAAAATAAATAAATAAAAATTGATTCAAATGTAACAAATTAACAATCTGTTGGCTATAAATATGATATTCTAATGACATATTTTTTTCGGAGAATGAAGCCCACATAGGTCTGAGACCTGTACGTGGGTAATGAATTGGATTATGGTATTTGATGAGTTGGAACTACAGTTTTAGGTGGGTTCCGAACCACAGGGAAGTGAACAGAGATTTACAGCAGAGAATCCAATCCAATCGGTGACCAAATGACCAAATTATCAATCTACTGCTTATGATGATCCAATTCCAGAGAACAAAATTAACAGTCTACTGTATTAGATTGTAGGCTATATATTATTGTGCTACGATCTTCCAGAATTTTCACCTGATTTTCTTATCTATTCATTTTGTTTCTAATCTCCCCCTGAGACCCCGAAAATCGATCTGGAATGCGGCAAATAGTTGACACCTATACACTGGTGTGGCCGGCCGGAGGATTGAATATAAATAATATATCTAGTTAACCAAAAAGGATGTAGATACTTTTCTGGCTCAGCAATGGTCCAGTGGTATGTCGAGGGTTTCGTGACTAGCCGGTACTTTAGGACAAATTAAAGGAAGAAGAGGCTTCCTGCGAGGTCTGACGGTTACTGACTTCTCGCACGCTCAAAGCATTCATCGACGCATTAAATTCGCCTGCTAATTGAGAGGAAGAAGAAAAAGGAAAAGAAAGTCATGTGAGGAGTGTGGACAGGTTGGATGGGTTGCTGGAAGCCGCCGTGAACAATTTTTTATCTTTCTCTTTCAAACTTTATCCGTTAGGCGCTTCCAAGTCTTCCAGGTACTACACTAAACAACTGATAAGCAATGCATCGGGTTTTAAAGATGTTTCTCTGGCCGTGAAAGCTTGAACATCAAGTATTCTTGAGCTATCCTTGTTTTTCCAGGGTGCAGAAATATTATGATCCAAGTAGATATTTATTGTAATTTTAAATTAGTTCAATATACAGGTTGTTTCGGAACTCTCTACCAATACTTCTTGGCAGTGTTTCTGGACCACTAAAAAAAGTAAATATCGTAATAAAATTTGTCTAAAGTCCCCAGTTACTCACACAGTCGCCATTTTGTTTTTTCATGCATTATTTTTTTATTCAAACACCATTGAACGTATAATTTTGAAATTTCGCATGCAGCTTTATAACAATTAAAACAATCTAAAAAAAATTAATCAAAATTTTCCGACATTAAAAAACAAAATGGCGGCCATTTGAAATCTTTGAACAAGGTTAAATTAATAATGGCTAATGATATCAAAATTTGACTTGAAAAACTTTTTTTAGATATTTTTAATGCAAATCTAACGATACCTCATTTTTCAAGATTGGCCAACAATTAACAGAGATATGCTACTTTGTAGGGTGTTCGGTGGTTGGAAGCGGGTTGCGGTTTTACGAACAAACAAGGAATAACTTACAAACAAAGAATAAAATGAAAGTTTATTTACCATAGATAATTACAAAGAATAAATAACCATGAGAATGAAAGTCTGCAATAACAGTTTGATAAAGAACTGCAACCCGCTTCCAACCACCACACACCCTAAAAAGTAGCATATCTCTGTTAATTGTTGGCCAATCTTGAAAAATGAGGTATCGTTAGATTTGCAATAAAAATATCTAAAAAAGGTTATTCAAGTCAAATTTTGTTACCATTAGCCATTATTAATTTAATCCTGTTCAAAGATTTCAAATGGCCGCCATTTTGTTTTTTAATGTCGGAAAATTTTGATTAATTTTTTTAGAATGTTTTAATTGTTATAAAGCTGTATGCAAAATTTCAAAATTATATGTTCAATGGTGTTTGAATAAAAAATAATGCACGAAAAAAAAACAAAATGGAGGCTGTGTGAGTAACTGGGGACTTGAGAAAATTGTTATTATGATGTTTACTTTTGTTAGTGGTTCATAAACACTGCCTAGAAGTATTGGTAGAGAGTTCCGAAACACCCTGTATAGTAAATTGTATTGGGGAATATGGTTTCAGGCTTTGTCTGTTTCATCCACAATATATTCGTTTTCTACCGGATTTGACGCTTAATTTTATGTGATGTTTAATTTTACTGGACTAATATTTTTTTCTTTTTTCAAATAAATTGAAATTCAATGAATAAGTTTACTCATTTAGTTGCAGTCAAGTTCAAACAATTTGGTTCAACATTTACCCAGAATCAGTATTGTGTTGGGAGATGTGACTCGTAAAGTTAGCTCATAGTGAAAGGAGACGGAAAGTAGGGCTATTCATTCAATGTTCAATTAAATTTTTATCAATTTCTAACTAGTGAGAACTTTTGTACAAATTGATATTAACTGCCTTATCAACAAAAAAATCGCCTGCTTGTGAGTTTCTGTAAAAATATAGAGGAATACACAAATGATATACCTAGTAGAAAAAATATCATAAATACTACAGATTGTTACAGGTTCTAACTCTAAAATAATACTGGTAACACTTGGAAGGTGACACACAAAACTTTATTTACACAAATAACTCAACAACAGACCCTAATAAGTAATTACCAGTCAATAAGTCAATAAAAGAAACAAACAGTTCAACAACTTTCAACTAACTAGCGATGAATATTTCAATAACAAAATAAATTAATGTCCAAAACTAATTAATAAATGTCAAATAGGCCAATCAATAGCAATTAATAAATGTACAATCAACTGTTCAATAACTCAATAAGTATCCAATAAACTGTTCAATATTTAACGAAGCACTTACAAAAAAAGAAGTAAAAACTATAACACTTTTGACACTAGTCAAAAAAATTTGGTTATCACTAAAAATCTAACAAAATTACTCACCTGTTATCCTCAGACTATCACCGAAATACAGTGTACTGTTTACATTTACAATACACTGTACGAAGAATGAAGAATGTAATCTGTCACGAAGTTGTTCTCACTAGAGCTAGCACTTGAGTCCTGAATCAAAACTGACTGACTGCTGACAAACACAGCCTATTTATAGGCTTGTATTGTTCCAGAGCCTTCTATTTCCATGGTGCTCTTTTCACTCAGAAAGATAATTTACTAGAGTAGCAACACAGAACCACCAAAAATCACATTTTATTAATAAGAGTAAAAGAGAGCATTGCAGAGAGAGAATTATAGAATGCCACAATTGTAACCAATGGCAATGTAAATATGTAGAGACGTTTCAATGTTCACATTATGAATAGGATGCTTGTGTTCCTAAGTAAAAAAGTTGCATCAACTCTCCACTCTGTTAAGGTCACCCAGCACTTGAAGCCAGCTTGTTCATCCTCCTAACTGAGCGCCCTTGACAATTTAAATAAAATACTGCAATACTAAATTTAAAAGAATACATATTCAATTAGTATTTGATATCGAATAGAATCTATTCGATAATAGGCCTATACATTTGTAATATTAAACGATAGTTGGTTTTTTTACGTCTTGATAAACTATGTAATTGATTGAACATTTAAATGAAATTTAAAGAAGAGTTTATAAGATTTCTGTATAAACAAGTTCATAGACAACTTCAGATATTTCGAATTTTGGTTAAATGAAGTCCAACGGAAAATTTGATAGAATCAAAGGAACAAAAAATGGTCGACTATAGTAGAAATTAAAGACTTTGTGTGGCTAAGCCTATTATCATGCTGCATGCTTCGGAAGTGCAAGTCTGGCTCAAGGAGGTTAAAATCTACAGCTATAAAAAATCCATAGATAGAGTCTATGTTTCTTGTGGCGCATACTATGAGACCTCGTTATCTTATTAGGCAGACCGAATACTTACAAGGACTGTTATTTTTACAGAAGCACAAGTGGCTTCGGTCAATTTAGGCAGCGCTTCCTATCTATTAGTTTCTTCCCTTTTCTCCCTCTATTTATTTTCTTCCTTCAGATACTTCTTCGGCCAATTTACTGCTCCCCTCGTTTTTATTTGCTTCCCCCATGTGGGTGCACATGCTCAAGGTTCACCCTTGGCTCACGATAGAATTAGTTTTGGTGGAGGGATGCTGTTGGGAGTCGGCTAGTCTTTGGACCTTCATCAAGAGTAGAAAATACTGCAGAAAGAGGGTGAAATAGAACTGAACTTTGTTGGGATTCGATTGTTACATGTGTGGAAAATAGAAGAGAAATGTTTATTTGTTGTTCAAAAGTGAAGTAATGATAATTATTTTTTATCCACTCTCCAATACATTTATGTAATATTCCTGAATATGAGCAATTGGTTCTCCAATATGAACATATCTACATAACATTAATTACAATAATTACCTCTTATTAGTAATCAATAAATTAAAAATTGAATCATATTGCAATAAACCGATTATCACTGCGACCTAGGAGTGGAGACAGTAGCCAGTGAAATCAAGAAATTTGCCAATAAACATGAAGATAGACTGCATCGACACCAGAACGTGGAGGCAATCCAGCTGCTCAACGTCCATGGGATGAGACGAAGACTAAAGCGGAAGAAGCCACACGAATTAGTGTAGTGTGAAGTGCAAAAGCAGGGTTTTTTAATGTGCGAAAGATAAAAGCAAAAGTGTGTATGAAAGTGTAAAAGCAGAAGTGTGTGTGAAAGTGATTTCAAATATTCTTTAAATATTGTTTATTGTTAAAATAGAGGAGGTCAAGCCAATGGGTTAATCCTTTCCATAATAAATAATTAGCAATTTAGGTTAAAATAAAATAGCTTATTAGTTAGTCTCAGACTAGTTGCTAGAATAACTTCGGAAAAAAATAATATTGCAATAGGTGTAGCAGCTATACATGTATAAAATGAAGAACATGTACTACCTGTGTGTTGAAGAGTATTCACATCAAAGGTCGCTTCATCAAGTCTTTGACTTCACTGATTAGAGACATTAGTTTAGTATGGATAGTCTGTATAGATAGTATATTATAGTCTGTGATCCAAACCCAAAGCTGTTTGTGACATAAAGCATAGAATTGAGAGAATAGAACGACGGTAATTAGAGCAAAGAACTAATTCTATGCTGTATGGTTTGAGAACATTTCTGTAGAGCTTGTATTTCTCACTGGTATTGAATTTGAAAAAAAATTTCTTTCCTTAAATTCTGAAAATGATTCATTTGCCGTTCAACTTCCCCTGTTTATAGTAAATAATGCTATAATTCAGTGCCACATTCAATGATTGCCTTATTACATCTACTTTCAAAATTCTTGAGTAGGGTTAAATATTACTGTCAATACTCGTAATGATAAAGATATTGTAATGCAGTAGGCTAAGTAGTGAAAATCTTCTTCTTTCTCCAGGTATCGTTTTATTATTTATCCCAATTTGGTAACGAAACGTTTTGCTTTACTTGTGACCTCTGTTCGACATTTTTTGGGCTCATACATGCGGGGGTCGAGTGCGATGACTCTTAGATAAAAAAGGACCTTTAACACTTTGTGGCTTCGGGTAGAAAGTGCGTAAATATCACGCGATGTGAAGTGGATGCACGAGGTATAGGCTAGTGGTATCAATAGATTTTGCTGCCTAAAACCGGTGGAGACTGAGATCAGAGAATGTGAAACTTGATGCTTTTTAGCGCGCTAATAAGGTGCATCAGTATGTCACAGATTTCTTTTTTGAAAACATGATATGCGTTGAAAATCAGATATTGCTTTTAAATGGTGCTGGCTCATTTATTAGCCACGCTTTTAAAATATAAAATCCTCCCAAGCTTCCAGCAGATATCAATGCTAACCGTTCGGTTAAAGTTCTTTCGGAAATTTCTAGGGTAGCATTTATACAGATTTATTACAAGCATAATTTTAAACTCCAAAGTTAGCGATGTGAAACTTGAGCTTAATTTCTTCTGTGTAGAGATGATATGCGTTGAAAATCAGATATTGTTTTTAGTTAGCTTGCTCATTTATTAGTTATACTTGAAAAATTAAACTTTCCAAGAGATATCCCGTTTGGTTCCAGTTCTATCGAAAATTGTTACTAAGCGGTATTTACCATCTTTAGATTTATTTCAGCTATTATTTTAAACTCCTTAATATTGAAGTTGGTAGCCTAATCTGGAGTTTGAGCTTAATGTTTGTTTTTTAAAACGTGTTGCATTTCAATCGTGAATATAGTTTTTCTATAATTAAGGTTTCAAAAAAATGATTTTTTAAAAAATGAAAATTTTGAAAAATGAATTACCTCATTACAAAAACAATATTTTGTTACATTGATCCTGAAAATTACAATTTTCTATTCAAAACTGTTCATGATACTGGTTGCCCCAAAAAATTAACTTTAAGTGCTCATATCTCAGAAAATAATTGATGAATTTTTTTTTTATTTATTGCAATAGACTACATTTCAGTAGCATAATAATCTCCAGTCAAAGACACTTTGAAAAAAAAAAATATCACCAAAACCCTATTGCACAGCCTTAATTATGTAACTTCCTGCATGTACTTTAATTCTGGATTGCATTGGATTTAGTATTTATTCTAGTAATTAGTGTATTCATTCACCTGGAGTCTCGCCCACTGGGTGTGAAACTTCAAATTGAACTGGGAATACTGTATTGGGAAGCTTGGGATGGTAAAATTTAAATTCAAATATTTATTGGAAAATAGTACATAATTAAAATGATTGGTGAAGTTTCAATTGACCAAAACGTATTTATAAAATGCTTTATCTTCATAGACGTACTAAAGACGTAGAAACACTGCATAGCCTACATAAAAGATTAAAAATAATTAATGTTATAAAAACTTATAAAATCCAGATTCATAATTTACACTTCTAAATTGATTAAAGTTACTAATATTGTCTATTGAATTATTTTTTCTTGATGAATTACTTTTATTATATAGACAGTCATAATAGCCATCAAAATCCAATAAAACTATAATTACCTTATAATTCACTCATATTCCATTACTGTTATCATGTACTGAATAATGCATAATAATGAATAATAATTTTTCATTGTCTTCAATTCAGCAAAAATTTATAATTTCAATGCTTAATTTTCGTACTACTTCTTAACAGTAGAAATGTGTCAGAGTAGTTGGTTTTCTATTGTAAATTTAAACTTACAAATTTCAATTTTTTTGTAATCCAGTTTAAGAAAAATGACTGGGACTACACTACAACAGACAATAAAAGTAGGATTTTTTTCTGAAGTGTGATACAATATGAAAGTTCCAAACTTTAGAAGAGAACTAACTGCTCAAACATATTTTTACTGGTTGTGTATAGCCTAGAGCCTATTAACATTATTGTTGAAATACTGTAATAATAAATTGTGTAACTGTTTATTTTATTTGCTCATTTCGTTCTGTTTCGTTACAGGTAAGTGAGTTCACCTTTCCACTTCGTCAGCTGCTCAGTCGTAAGTAATCCTGGTGACTCATAATAACGATTATTTCAACTGTCAGTCGTTTGGCTTTTAGAGAATGTACATAGAATAGACTACTGTGGGTAGCAGCTAACGTCCTATTAAGTTGCATTATTTCTACTAGTCACGCACCCGCCACGTTTTCACTTTCGAATCTTTTGTGCAGGAAACAAAATGTTTGCATTAATGAAGGAAATTTCTCTGAAAAGCCTCTGAACAATAGATATATTATTGATATATTATTAGAAATGTTATGGGATTAGGTAGTAAATTTATTTAAAGTTAAGGTCAAATTAATTTGGCAACAATGAGTACTGATGCAGATGGTTTTCATGGCACATAAATTCCGGCTGAGGGTACTTATTGTTTCTTTTGTTTTGATTTTATATAATGTGATTTTTGACATTGTCAGATAATAGTCTAATAATTAGATACTAATTTATTGTCAAATGCATACTAAATTGTTTAACACTTCTATACCTTCATGATACCTACATTCAAATTTGGGAAGTGATAGCCGAGTGCCGTAGCGGGTATCTGTTCAATCATAGATAAGCTACAAAACTCCTGGGACCTCTTGTAAGGGTGACCGATTGGATTGGACAGCAAAAAAGAATCGTTCTCTGCTGTAAATCACTTCCCGGTGGTTCGAAACCCACCTAAAACTGTAGGTCCAACTCATCAAATCACCATCATCCAATTCATTACCCGCACAGGTCTCAGACCCATGTGGGCTTCATCATAGGCGGGCCGCAGTTAGTTGGGGCGTCGCAACTTCAGCTTGCTGTCGTTTAAGTGGTCTTGGGTTCGAATCCCGCTCCACCTTCAGGCATTTATGTGTAATCATTCACCTCATTACCCACGCACATGTCTCGGAGACTAATGTGGGCATCATCAGCAATAAAAAAAAGAAAATCCTCCGAAAAAAATTCAGCTTGTTAGCTGTAGGATTTTCTAATACTGTAAGCGTACTTGAAAATTCAAAATATTTTTCCTTCTTTTGTATAATTAGCCATGCTATGAACTAACACGCAGTGGACTAACAAGCACTATGCATTTCAAAAAATTTATATTCAATTACATAATTTAAAATGACTATGTAATGAAATTCATTGGACTTCATTCAGATCTGTGGCATTTAGCTTATTGGAAAACAGTTCTTGTCTAGGAAATCCACCTTTTTTTTTTTTTTTTTAGGATGAAGCCAACATAGGTATTTGCCCTGTGCGTGGGTAATGAGTTGGATGATGATGATGATTCATGAGTTAGATCTACAGTTTTAGTGGGTTCCGAACCACCGGGAAGTAATTTTACAGCAGAGAATAGAGTATTTTTTGCTGGCCAATCTATTCGGTCACCGTTACAAACAGGACCCAGGAGAACGCAGCTAACTCTATCTGGTTGAACAGACAACTGCTACGGCTCACGGCATTAATCTTTCTTTCCTGGTCCTATTTGGAAAGGTACCCTCTTCAAAATCTAATTTCTTGCATAAAGTAGTTGATTTTGCTCTAGGTATTTGTCTATCAGTAAGCATCTTCAGACTATCTCTTTGTTCCGATGTTCACATAGCACGGCTTCCAAAGAGCTCAAAATTGACGTGGAATCTCTGATTCAAAGTTGTATTGTTTTATTGTGCTTTCTGTAGAAGTGGATGATAGAATTTCTTGTAGCTTGTATAGTCATGATTAGTTCTCTTAAATTGAACATACTCTTACAGTACAAACAGGAGTAGGAAACAAACCGGGTTGGAAGAACAATGGCAACATCGTATCTCTCTGTGTATCATGCCATCAAGCTTTTTCCATAGACACAATCTGTATGCTGTGTATCTGTGGATCGTATTTGTTGAGAATAGTTCAAGGCACTTTCTGGCGCACATGTGATGATTGGTGCACATATCTAGAAATTGAGATTGGATCACATTGAATATTCAGGTCTAGTAGTTGATGACATCCAAGTGAGATTATCTTTTATTTTTATTTTTTATTATGTTTGATTCAGCGAACACATAAGACCATTGGTCTTATGGGTTCGTTGGTTTGATTTCATGGTTTTCTTAATGGTGTTTAATTTCAAATTAGTAATCACTCGTTAGAAACAATAAATTTATTTCAAATTGAACAGCATCATTTTGTTTTTCATTCTTTACAAGTGAATTTTCCAACAATTTATTTTCGAGATGAGCAAAATCTCTTATTATTGAATGTCAGAATGTCTGATTTTTTTTCGGTTCTGAATGTCAAAATTGTGAAAAACTAAAATCATTAACTAGTCACCCTGTGTTAATCTACATCTAATTATTCTCCTTGAAAGTAATAGACCATAAACATGACAATTTTAATCCAACGCAATTTTCTATTATATATTGGCCGCTCATTCTAACCTCAACAAAACACGTTCGCTGGCGGCAGGCTGATGTAGCTTCTGTAGAAGTGAAATACATTCTTCCATTATCTCCAGTATAAGTGAGGGAAAATCAAAATTTAAATAGAAATACAGTGTCAGTTTTGATATTAGATTAAAATTAATAGGTTGAATATAGTATAATACAAATAATATTCATATTATAAATTTTCTAACTAGTAAATTTGCAAACCCCCACCCCCTCCCAAGACTGAACTTCTAGTTACACCACTCCCCTTCTATTGGACCTTGCCTCCTCCCCCTCCCCCACCACCACATAATTCTATGAAGTCGGCTCCGCTGTCTCATCCATTTTTGATTAAAGGTTGTCAAATGTTGGCTTCCGTGGCTCAGTCAGTTGAAGCGCTTGTCTGAGATTAGATAAGACTCTGGCTGGCCGCTGAGGTCTTGAGTGCGATTCTTACTTTGCCATCATTCATCTCATTATCTACACACAAGTATCAAGACTCATGTGGCCGAAAAAACATTTAATCAGAAGTCATTTGGTTAATTTTTGTTCTAGGTGTTTTATTGGTGTCTTGGATGTTTTTCTCTTCCATTAGATAACGGAGACAACAATTCTTTTATGTTTTTCTCCAAAACGTCATCAATATTCTTCCTGAAATTCTCGGATATTCTTATTGGTTCCAGAAAAGAGGATAGGAAGTAAATCGTCTTTGGTTCCAGCTAGTTACCAGAAATTTTATTGATTCCATAAGTCGTTCGGTTTTCCTGGCAGGAAATTTCTGGAACGTGAAACTGAGAGTAGCGATTATTTTCTTTAGCCGGTAAAGCATTATTTGGATTCGGCAGCCGTTTCTGGTGCTGTTGGCCTGGCTGCTGTGTCCGGTAGCCCGTTGTCCGCTATAATTTACAATTTTCCACGCTTTCTCCCCACTTTACGTGGCGCAGCCGAATCGCGTTTCTATTCAAACGCAACTTGCCAGCGACTATTTTGTGTCACTGGTTTTGAAACGCCGCTTGTTGCGCGGAAGCCTGGTTGCGATTATTACGGTAGCGGTTTTTATGTGTTGGGCAATGGTGAAATTCTGGTATCCAGCAATCTGGCCTATTGTCAACAATTTTTGAGAAAAAACTGTTTCAGGAACTAATCATTTAGATTTTGTGTCTTGTATTTTCTTGTATTTTTGTATTGTATTGTATTGTATCGTATTTTTCTTATATGTGTCTTGTATTTTTCTCTTTTATTGGATATAACTATTCTATTATATTAGTTTTGTTTTTATTCACTACCCACTTCAAGAATAGTATCGTATGTGTATTTCGAATAAGCTCAATCTTGAGTTGACGATTTTTGTTTGAACGTCTAAAATCTATTTTTATCTCTCTTCAGTTTGTCATTTTTTACTTATAATTTGTCATTATTGTAATATATCTAATTTTGATCGTAATTGATCTATTCATATATAATGCAAATTATCAGGAGGAAATACTTATACTACTGTAAAAAAGCTGTAGACATGATCATACTTGGGTTGCATATAAGCAGGAAGTACTATTGTGCAAAGGCTGTAGTATAACGAACGCTAATTAATGAGAATTTTGTTCTATGTAATTCTGTTAGAATGGTTGAATGGAAGATTTAGAGAAAGTAGACTGGGGAGTAAAGATGTCTATGTGTAGATGAAGAGAAGATTTGTGATTGAATATTCATTATCATAGAACATAGAAGCTACTACTAGTTCTACCACAGATAATATACTAGAATAGCCCTACTACATAATGAAAATTTAAAACAGGATGACTGTTTCTTTTCTTGTTCACATTAATCAATGTGGTCCTGTAGCAATTCGTCCGAGTAGTAATTCGCCCAATACCCATATTCCTGGAAAAAGTAGCATTTCGTCCAATGGGTTTTTACGCTTCTGTGAGCATTACTAACGAGTAGCAATTCGTTCGATCCTTGAGTCTTCTAATCGACTTCAGAAACCCTTTTATTATCTGTTCATTGACCGGGTATTCCCACTTTCTAAAAACCATAAAACGATAAAAATCAAGTGAACATAACATTTCCAAAACACTATCGCCCCCAAACACAGTGCGCGCTCCGCGCCACTAACCAAACCTTCCCTGGGTGGCTAACAAGGCTAGATGTGACTGAGCCTCATACATTCAGTACTTTGATGCATAAAACAACATAGATCAAGCTAATTTGTCATCGAACAACATAGATCAAGTGAATGTAACATTTCTAAAATACTACCCCTCCCAAACACAGGTATGCGACCCTACTACTTCAGGTATACGTCCCTAAACTACCTGAATCTTGACCATCGGATGAAGCTGCTCCGACGAACTACTACTCCAACGTATAACTAAGACACCAATTTAATGTTAGTTGTTGTTGTGTCTCGACTTTGACCTTTGTTGTCAGTCTCGTGTAACTTCTAATTTGCCTCTGTTTTTCCCCCTAGTTATTGTATTACTGTCCTTTTTCTATTGCAATATTGGAAGCTTATGTATGCAAGACCCAGAAGTAGAGTCTTATGCATACGTCTGTCGTAGTAGGGCTAGCTTTTGCCACTATTTCTTGCCAGTTTAATTTATTTTCCGTTCTATAAGAAATTTGTAACAGCATAATAAGTAATACAGCACATCAAAAATGTCTTAAGTGTGTCTTTCAATTTCTCTCAACCTGGTCTTGGATATAATGGATTTAAATGATTATTTTATAGGTATACAATAGTAGAATACCCAAGTTCAAGTCAGACCCAATTATGTTTCTATGGAATAAGTTGTATCACTAACTGTGACTGAATCTTCTTTCCATTCCTTTGACTTTGCTATTTTTGTTGTTATTAATTACATTTGGTCAATTTTATGACATACCACTTCTCCCATTCTAGGTCACAAATTGACATACTTTCTTATGGTGAGACTCCTACAGTCCTATAGACGAGTGTAATAAACTAATAAGCCTTGTCTGAGTCATAAAATAATCTCATTGACTAACTAAGCACGAATATGGTGATAAATATCGGCCGGGAATATAATGAGACAATGAGTAAGTAAAATGCTTTTTCTGTGTCAGTTGTAGTTGATGATGTAGTTCTTTGAAGTGCTTTTATCTACAGTTCTTCCTGTGGCGAGAGATAAGATCCCCCATGAGCCGATGAGCTTAACAGACTTCGTCGCATTGGAAAAGCATATGATTGGTCGTGACATTTCTAGATTATCTGGGTAAAAAAGGACATTTAAATATTATGAAGACGGACGGCCACGATAACTATGTAGATGACCTGAACGATAATGTTTTAAACAATTATGTTATCTTTGCCATTTAAAAAAATTAATTTTATACCAATTTTGAGGAACATTATTATTATGGAATGAAAAATTCCTGGCTAATATATACTTACTCCTACATCTCTACTTACTCCTAAACTGAGCCCTAATATCAAGTTCAACAGAATGATCAATCAAGTAATTACTGTCAGTTTATATGGAAATAAACTCTAACTACTTCGGTTGAATATAATGTGACCGAAATGTGATCCATTTACAGTTGTCATAAAAATCGTAGAAAATTTAAATTTGAAGCGATTTAAAGAAGAATGCCATTGAAAGAAGAACATCACTAAGGAAACATGGAGTATAAACTATAAATATAAATTTAAATTTATAAATATAAACATGCAATAAATATAAATTTTATGTAAGATTCCTCAGATACCTCAGGTACAGAGCTGTTCCAAAAATCAATTAATCATTTATTTATTTACAAGTTCCAAATAAAGGTCCCGCTAAACCTTGTGGGTTTTTCAGCAGGTGCCAACATAATATAAATTACAAAATGGAATTAAATTATATAATACAAATTACAAAAAGGAAGAAAATAGGGAAAAGAAGAAGAGGGAAAATAAAGGTTATGGTGGAAATTGAATATTAGCCTAATGTATGAAAAGAAAAAGAAATGAAACTAAACAAGTAAGAAAAAAAAGCGTAATAAATAAATTACTATAAAAATAATTGGTCGCTCTGATGCGGCGGCGGTGTAACACGATTATTATTGTTAAACGATTTTAACAGCAATGGAAAACAAAACATAACGAAGAAAAAGTAGCAGCCGTCCGTGTGCTAGAATAAATGAAATAAAATGAAAAATATAAACAAAGCTAAGGATGTAATAAAATCCAGAATTCAATATGATTTAGCAAATACTGTATAGTTAAAAATATAGGTTTACTAATTTTGTATAGTATGTGTAATGATGTAATGAAAAACGTCTTCCTTGGTATAATCACGAATATTAATTGGTAAGCTATTGAATAGTTTGGGAAGGAGGTAAATTTTCATTTATTGTTATAAACTTGGAAGCAGTTATGTTGTTGGCTATAATAGGGAATCCTTTAGGTGAAAGTTTAAGGAAAGAAGATTCGAAGTACAGTATATCATATTGTCTTAGGTTTTAGGCAATGATTCTGTAATTGAATGAAGCTGCAGATTCAATCCATTCTATTCTTATTCCGTTTGTTATTTTCTAGTTTTTTTTTTTTTTAGGATGAAGTGCACATTGGTCTGAGTCCTGTGCTTGGGTAATGAGTTGGATGATGGTGATTGATGGGCTGGACCTACAGTTTTAGGTGGGTTCCGAACCACCGGGAAGTGATTTTATAGCAGAGAACAGTGTCTTTTTGCTGGCCAATCTAATCGGTCACCCTTACAAAGAGTGACCAGGAGAAGGCAGTTTATCTATCAGATACCTGCTACGGCTCACGGCTATCACTTCCCTAATTTTCCAGTAGGAAATCTTTGCTTGTGAGTCATCAGTGTCAAAGGCACAACATGCTTTATAACATGTATTGTGGTGAATACCAGTATACCAGAACAATGCTGAATCCTTGTATCGTCTTAAACTCTGTATATACTATATTGGCAAAACGTCTTGCGCTTACCGGATGCATGGGCGTGTACTGAATAAAGATTTCTACCGCTGTCTGACCACAGATATGATACATGATAGTGGTTAGTGGTTGGAGAAAATTGTCAGCTATCTTCATACAAGACTATTTTGAAGTTACTCTTGAACTTTAATGCAGAATGCAGTTCATGTTATTCAATGTTCTAGATTTCAAGGATGGAAATCATACAAATTAAACGTGTCCTATCTATAACTAGAATAATCATTATTTCACAATAATATTATTCTGTGAATTCTTTATGATATAATTATTTTGAGGTTAAAAGCTGAATAACTTCCCTTATCCAGTCGTTCATCCTTTTTCTATGAGGAAAAATACGTTTTTCAGTTGAAATTATTCATACACCATATTCCCAATTTTTCTATTGTTTCCTATGTTCAGATCGCATTTAGATCTTACTAATTTTTCAAAAGTATTATAATTTTATAAATGAATGTAAATAATTAATTTTTTTGCTGACAATTTTTACTTATTTAGGTTGAGGTTTGAGCGTGGATGATAAAGTTCAAAAAATACTAAATGATAAAAAAATACTAAGCTTTCCCGGGAAACGAGCCTGGGATCAAAGGTTCAGTAGATATTCTCCAGAACTTGATCACACTTAAGTGAATTATTTTAAACTTTTTAAAATATGTCTCTAAAAACTACTTGTTTAATCGTCTAATTTCTAATACTGTAATGCTGATACGGTAAACGCTGAACTTTATTATTGCTAATGTTAGGTTGAAATCTAACATGCACCAAACAGAAAGGTGATAGATTCGATTAGATTGGAAAGTCAATCTGTCATTAATAGATAATTTACGAACCTAATAAAAAGGATTTCTCTTTAAATGTTACATTCCATACTTTCACACATGAAACTTGGATGTATTGAATTATTCTTGGATAAAGAATTTCATTTTTTCTACTTCATCCTCATTATAATAAAATAACATAGGCTATTCGGCTATTGTCGTTTCCTATGTGCGTGATTAGAAATTAAAATGCCAGCTAATTGATCAAGGATTCTTCTAACAATTAGCATCAGAATGCTAATTATTCTCACCCGTATCGGTGCATTGCTAATCTAAAGCTATCTGTTGGTCAACACGGATCTGTCTAGATTGTAAATTTTTTCAGAATGCTTCTGCAGAATTAACGGCTTGTCTGTTGAACTTTCTCCTCACTTTTAATGAAGAAATGACAGTTTAATGACCTATTAACTGAATGTATTAACTGTTGAAAAAGACTATAGGTCATGTACAAGGAATTGTAAGATTGTTCAGTTCAACTCATGTATGAAACATAAATTATTTTACAAACCTGTCAATGGTCTGGGTTATATTAATCCAATAGGCTATGCATCTTTTAAACATAATTTTCTCCACGATATGTTTTTTAATTCTCAACAATTTCGCAATATAAGTTTTATTTCCGAACTTGCATCCAAATATGTAACAATATTCTTCTAGCTCAAGTTTAGTATTATAAACTTAAAAAACACTTTTAAATGGAAATTGACTCACGTTATGGCGTGACGGCCGTTTCGCTCTGTTGTCTAGAGCATCATCAGACGACCCACAGTACACTGATTCAAGGCATGAGTTTGAGGGTTATGTATGTTGGAATGGTGAAGGGGTGGGGGGATAAGTAGGCGGGAGGTTTGAAATTGGGATTATTTTGTCAGAGTATGTGAGAAGAAGTTAAGTTGATCATTTAAAATGTTGTCAGGTTGCTGCTTTGCATGTTTGTATATCTCATATTGTTCTAAAACATTGAGTTTCTGGCTTTTGTGAGTGAAGTGTAGTGTGTCTAAATTAGTGTCAATGTCTGTATAACTGTGGCCTGTTGAAATGATGTGTTCAGCAAAAGTGGAATGTGTGTTTGGGTGTGAGATGGCTCTTGTGTGTTCTTTGGATCTAGTGGTGAATGTCCTGCCAGTTTGTCCTATATAGAATTTGTTGCAGTCATCACATTTCAATTTGTAAATTCCAGATCTGTTGTACTTGTTTTGAGATGTTGTCTGAGAATGCAGGTGTTTTTGAGTGAATTAGTTGTTCTGTAAAGTTATTTTATATTTGAGTTTCCTGAATGAAGCTGCTATTTTATGAGTTTTGTTGTTGAGGTAGGTAAGTGTGATGAATGTATGGGGGTTGTCATTCTGTTTGTTGCTGGTGTAAGTAATAAATTGGTTTTGTTGATATTCTGTGCAGTAGTTTGTCTATTAGTGTGTGTTTGTAACCATTCTGTTGTGCTATGTATTTTATAGTATTCAATTCTATATTGTAATCTTCTTGTGACATAGGAATGTTTGTTAGTCGGTGGAGCATGTGATTGAAAGCGGCGTGTTTATGTTGGGTTGGGTGATTTGATGTGTTATGGATTATTGTATCAGTTGTTGTGGGTTTCCTGTAAATTCTAAATGTTTTGAATGAATGTTCCTGCTTTGTTATAGTGATGTCCAAAAAGTTGATACTATTATTGTGTTCAAGTTCTAAGGTGAATTTTAAATTTGGATGGATTTTATTAAGATTGGTGTGGAATATTTCAGTTTGTCTTTTATTGCCTTTGTATAGAATTAGAATGTCATCAACACATATCGGTGCCAGCTGATGATTTTGTCTGTCTTATGTAGGATATGTTTTTGTTATATATTGTGGATAAAGATTTCAGCTAGGATGCAAGAAATTGGGGAACCCATAGGAAGGCCATGAGGTTGTGAAAAGAATTTATTATTGTATGTGAAGTAATTTTGTGAGGTGACTAGTGTTGTGAGGTCTAAAATTTCTTGGAGCTGTTCAGGTGGTGTGTTGTTTTGGATGAGCATTTGTTTAAGGTGAAGAAGTGTTTCATGTATGGGTACATTGGTGTAAAGATTTGTAATGTCAAGAGAAGATAGTGTGGAATTGTGTGGTATATGGATTTTTTGTAGTTTATCTATCAGGTCTATGTTATTTTTTACTGCTGTGTGCTGATGGAATGTTACAAAATAATCCCAATTTCAAACCTCCCGCCTACTCATCCCCCCACCCCTTCACCATTCCATCATACATAACCCTCAAACTCATGCCTTGAATCAGTGTACTGTGGGTCGTCTGATGATGCTCTAGACAACAGATCGAAACGGCCGTCACGCCATAACGTGAGTCAATTTCCATTTAAAAGTGTTTTTTGAGTTTATAATACATATTAGTGGAAACAAGATGGATCTTCAACATCATCAAGTTTAGTATTACGCTTCTCTTTTTAGATTACGTCGTGGAGAGTTAAGGAGTATATGGCATGACAACAATCTTATACTCTTATACACTAGTTACCGTAATTACTGTATCAATTAGTTGAGGTGATCCTCAATTTTGATGTGAAAGGAACTCTTGTACACTATAAAAAGCTTTGTCTACTAAATATTTTTTCTTTTTAAATATTTATATATTTTCAAGATTTCAAAAACTGCGGTAGCTTGTTGTAGAGTTTCTTACCAATATAACTAGGTTTTTGTTTGAATAAGCTACTGTTGTGACTCCAAGTGATACCAAGTGATAATCTCCTCGGCTTCTTGTATTATAAAGTTGTACGTCAAGATTTTGGTTAATATCACTCTTTTTTACATTGAAAGTAGCTTCATAAACAAGTAAGCAGGGTACAGTTAGAATAAAGTCTCTTGAACAACGGCCTACATGCATCTAATCTATTTACTCTTTTGGTACACCTAACAGCTTTCTTTCGGATCTTAAACACCCTATCAAGGTTTTGTTTTGATGAATTACCCCATATTAAGATAGCTTACCTAATGTATGACAGTAAGAGTGCATGGTAAGCTGTAAAAAGTAACTTTTGTCATTTAGTCTAGCAACCTGTCGCAGGAATAATACCCCAGATGAAATTTTACAACATATTTTCTCAATGTATGGAGTCCAGGTCAATCGTCTATCTAACAAAACTCTAAGAAATGCAATGTTTTCTTCCTGGTCTGGTTGATAATCTTTTGCAAGCAGGTTTATAACCCTATCTTCATTTGAATTATTTCTGCTTTTGAATTGAAGGTATTTACATTTTTACTATTCATCGTTAATTTCAACTGATTTAATAATTGGACAATGGACTGCTCATATATAGGCATTTATTTCTAAATTATCTAGAACGGAATTTCTGAAAATGAATTATATATCGACTGCAAATAAGAGGGCTCTGCTCTGCCACTAATTAATGTTTTAGGTTAACGATTGACGTAACACAAAAAATGCAATGAACGTAGTATTGGTCCTGAGGCACTCCAATCTATCTGATTTGTTCTTTACTATAGCCTACTTTTCCTATCTAACTTACTATAAATAGTTCTACACTTTGTTTTCTCCCAATAATGTATGATTCAAACCATTTCAGTTCAACCCCATTTACGCCTACATTTTGCAGTATTTCCAATAAAGTTCTATGATTAACACAATCAAATGCCTTCAATAGGCTATCTATTAGTTTTTCAACTAGAAAAACTATGGCTGTCTTTGTTGGTCTCCCTTTCTGGAAGCCATGCTGTTTATCACAAATGAAGTTAGCTTTTTGAAGGTGCAGAAGGTGTGAAATTACCAGATGGGTCCAATTATTTAACTATTATCGAAAAATATAAGAAGTATGAACGATTTTTTCTAGATTTGCAAGCAATGGAACAACACTTCCATCTTAACAACATGTTGCTAGAGTGCTCCAGGTACTTTGGACCAATGAAACACCGTACAACCAAAATAACCACGAGATTCAAGCTCATTTTTATAAGCCCTACCTGGAGGCTTCTTTGAGTTAATGAGCTCCAAGGTAGGTTTATAATTAAGCTCGAGGTAGGCTTTTAAAAATAGACTGAATCTCTTGGTTTTTTTATGAAAAGATATTGTTGCTTTTCGTCTAAATTACTTGCCCAATGTTTTCTTGAACGCTTTCGCTTTTTCTCTAGATAATTTATCTGGCTTACTCTACTACACAAACTGTACTTACTTTCAAAGCCTGGAAATAAATAATACTCAGGTATAGTTCCCTATTTATTGTTTCGGTTTCTATTTTTAATTAAATCAAAACTAGATTTACACCATTACCACCATCCCAGATTCTTACGATAATTCTTGCAAGGCCTCAGCTCAATGAGAACCTGTCACAAGTAAATTTTATGGGCTTTATTGTTTTAATGCTGCGTTGTTTTATTCACAAATTCGTATTTAATTTTCTATTGTCTTCGTCCAAGGCCAATAATTGAATTACGTCATTGCTGTGTCACCTTTTATTGAATTATTTCTGATAGCAATAATAAATTTGAGTTGTACCTTCCAAAGAATAAAAAATTACATTAATTATTAGCATCATTTTTACTGTATTCAATTTTTCTCCCTTAATTCAGTTTTATATTGTAATGAAAATTTGTGTGCCTTTTCGGTTTCACTGCAGCCGCAGTGGTTAATCAGTTAGAGCGTTATCTCTAACTGCTTTTCCTAAGGTTCGATTCCCTTTCAGTTTCAATTTGCATTTTGATTTTAATCCAAATGCTCAATCCGAAATGAATTCTTCAATATGTAATGTTATATTCTGTTTAATCCAATGTAAATTGTGCGAATTTTATCGAATATTCAAACCTATATAAATGATTTAATATAATGGTACCGTTTCTTTGATCATGTAAACCATCTGTTGGTGTACCTTACCGGATCAATTCCAAGGCCGACCGACGATCATTGGTGCCTTTCATTCAATAATAGCCAGGTGCCTATCTATGCCTATGCTGTGTGATACAGGCGCTTGAATAGTGAAGCATTCGTGTTTATAATCCACATGGATGTTGCACCATCACACTACTCTAGTCTATTTTGAGGCCGACCCTGGAGCAGCCAGGACACGGTAGGCTGAAAAATGGTTTTATACTCTATCACCGGCTGAGTCTATGTCAGAGCATCCAGCCGGCAAGATTATCGTGATAATATACCATACTATATTTTTAGTCCGAAGGGAATGTGGCAGACACCTTGTAATGCTTTCCTTCACACTACAAGGATAATAACTTTGTACAAAATACTGTATACTGGAAAGCAATATGAAAGGTTTTGTAGTGACTTTCGTCATACCGTTATTCCAACGGGGAACCTTTGATATAACTCTGTGGCATGAGAGGTTGCTGTTACAAACAATTTTCCGTGAATTTTGATATCAGAATCAAGTAGTCCATATAAACATACAGTGTATTTGACATTGTTTAAAAATGTGGGAGAGTTCGTATACTTACTGTTTCTTGAAAAAGTTTCTGTGATATTCCAAATTCCATTCATTTTTGTTCTTATAAAAATTGGAAGTCAGTGTGTTACTAAAAAAAATTAGACTAGATTTCACGTCTGCTCAATTCTAACGTCTTGCCATTTTTATTGAGAAACCCTTTTTGCTTTCAAGGTTTTGTTTGTTCTATTCACTTTTGTTGTTCAATTATATTGTTTGTTTCTTCATAATTATCGTGGAAGATTTTCAAGTCCACCCAAGCCTCCCAGCTATCAGCTAGGTTTTCATTTCAATGAATATTTTTAATTTCATGAAAAAATTGGTGAGTGAGAAGCAATTATTAATCCCCTTGATTTATGCATCTATTTTTGAGTGTTTTTTCTTCCAATGTTTAATCGTCAATGTATCATTATTTATAAATAGAACTCTGTTTATGACGTAAATTAATATCTTATTAATTCTACAGTAAGTTTCGTCTCGTCTCCTTTTCGTTCCTTTTTTCTCTTCTTTGTGAGAGGGAATCTTTTACTAACTTGTTTGAGTTTCTTCTTCCAACTCCTGCGTTACATACGGTGTGTCTAAAAATTTGAATCATCTTGTTTATGAGTTGTTGTCATTTTGATATTCCCTGTTACTTGAAGTACTTGCATGGTGGGTGGAACATAACATTATTACTCATTGATAATCAAAGATGTGGAATGAAGCACGTGCTGTAATTGTGTATGTGTATGACAGATTGGAGAAACGTGAACACCGCCACTCTACAGAATGCGCTTGTTCTACATCTGTAATTATCATGGAGTATTGCTCCACTGTACAAGCACCTTTATAGAGTAATACAAGATGGAAACAAAGCATGTCTGACATCAATGCAGTTCAATTCATTACAACAGTTTACTGTACTTAACAAGAAAAATGTTTGATAACCTCATTAATAATTAATAATCTGCCAATTTCCAATGTGTATTTACTCTGGTGATGGGAATAGTAGTTCATTCAACCTCATGATCTCATCAGTATCTGTTGGCTGAGTGTTTTGGCTCGCGTTCTAAAATTCCTCACTAGAGTTGTCTATTTTGGAGTACTATTGACATTTTCATTTTAACATGCCGTATGCTACATTGTCATGTACTCACGAAGACATAAATCGAAATTTTCGCTCACGCATTATTTGAATAATCATTCTATATACTTGGTCATACTCAAATTCAAATTACAAATGATTCCCATTTACATTGGCAAATTAATAAAAGTACAATAGCCTAATCTTTTCTAAGATATAAATTCTCGTTACGAAGTAAAACTATTTTAATTTGTTGTAAATTATGAATTACTGTATTATTAACTATTTGTTGTAAATAATTCCACCTCCACCCTCTGAACAACATGGAGACTATACAGTTATTTGTTGTGAGAACGTAAAAGTGTAATAAAAAGAATATTTCAACAGTTAGCACAACGGGATTGCAATACCGTAGCAGTTCTTTTATTAAAGTGAGTGTTATTTACCGTTCTCTCCACTATTTTATGACTGCCTTGCTCTACCTAATTAACACTTTCGTCGAGAGATCCACGTCCACGGCTGGCTATTGTATTTATATTGTTAGCTCGATACGATTCGTTTGTTTCCAACTCTGTTAACAACTAACAAATCAACTGCAATCGTACTGTGGAACCATTCCCATTACGTTTTTTGGTGAATTGACTTGTGCCAAAGGAAACATGGAAAATCACATAACTAATAACCGTAGATCCGTTCGCTTGAACACCAAGCACAATGGTGGTGTGGGTGTTGATTGATGTCTAGGGTTGTTGATTTGTTCTGGAATTCGTAGCGGGTTGGCGCGCGTTGCAGGCTCAAATTAGTTCGTGCAAAGTGCAATTATTATTTTATGCAGTCATGCAAACGGACAGTTATGCTTTTTTATATTAATTTTCCTTTGAGAGAATTCCTGTAGACAAAGCGCTATTACGGTAGAATTTATTTGGCACTATGTTATATGTTTTACACAGATTCGCGGAAGGGAGGGAGTAATCAGTTGAGAGACTATTTCGGTCGATATCATCTTTAAAAAAGTCCTCATCCCTATAGAAGACACAAATATAACTTTTTAAACACATATGTAGTATTCTCGACGTATTTCTCGACGGATTCTCTAGTATTTTCAGGCGTTGAATCCGAATCTGAGCATATCAAAAAACGCTTGATTTACGTGATATTAGTGTTATTTTACTCAAAACTTGAAGAAACTAGTTTTTGATGTCCGCCATATTGGGAATTTTCTCTAAAATGAAAGTTACATATTCCGATTCACGATATCACAAAACATAAATAATCATTCCACAATTATTGCTCTAGAATTCCCCCCCCCCCCCCTCTGGAAATTGCCAAAATATTAAATTTGGCCACCGTCTTGGATTTACCTCGTGACGCAAGCGTTTTTCGAGGTGCCAAAGTTAAGATTCGAACTCAGCCCAAAAAATACTGATGAAAGCTACTACATGTATATGTTATGCTGGAATTACCAGGAATGTATGTATATCACCACATGAATAATTATGTTTTCCTGATTACTGAACTAATGTACATTTTCAATGAGTCATAGGAGTACAAGGCGGGTGAAAGGCTAATGTGCTTGCGCGATTTAAAATCTCGGTTTCTGAGCGGATCAACAAATTTGCTCGCCTACGTCTGCGAGGTTCTGGCGCAGCTATCTTGTACCTTGGTGTACACGACTCCGTTTAACATAATGAGGTCAGTGGCGTAGCCAGGGGGGGGCATGGGGCCCAGGCACCCCCGAAATTTCAGAAAAAAAATTCTCAAATAACTAATAGATAAGGACTTATTAAAGCCGAAGGGTTCTATCTGTTTTGTAGTATTATAACGAACAGAATACAGAAACCCTATTTGTGTAATAGAATATAGCTACAGTTATAGTCAGATTAATGTATTTTTCAAATTTTTCCTCAATATTTACTCATATAGAAACTTGTTAGGTTCTCAAATAGATAATTTTGATTTAAAATGAGCTACGAAATCGAATAAAACATGTTTGAAAACTGTGACTACCATAATTATTTATTTATTTATTTATTACATTAAATAAAACACAATTTTTCAAGTTTGAAGTGGATTAACTTTGTTAATTATTGATAAATCACCTTTTTGAATAAATCATCTTGTAAAAAATTTAGTTTTGAAGTTAAAATTCAGTATAACCCACTAGCCTGAACGCACCCAAAGTTCATAAAATCGGGATTTTATAAATGAAAACACACAAATAAATGCAAGTTCTATGCAAGCGTGTAAAATCAGTGTGCTATGATAAAAAATCCGATTTCATGAACTTTGGGTTGGGTGCGTTTTAGGCTAATGACATAAATTATATGAAACTTATAATAATTAGTATTAATTTTGAGATTCAGTACATAAGTTAAGTATGGTTAGTTCCAATTCAAGGGTTTTGACTCAAAATAGTCACAGATATCAGTATATCAAACTTTATCATTTCAAAGACAAGTTCTTTTTTCTTTTCTTGAAAATATATATGTATGTATATGTGTATTATATTATATACTTTTTAGTTTTTTATTTTCCACGTGTATATATATGTATGTGTAAATTGTTTCTTTATTTTTGGCAATAAATGAATTGAATTGAAAAAAAACCTGGCTACTTAGGTTCTTGGGTAGTAATTTTTCAAAAATATTTTTTGAACTTTAGAGCCCAGCAAGTTGTCTAGATTAGCTTTTTACACCATTAAATTGAAAAAAAAATCCGGACCCTCCTATACCCCCAGGACCCCCCCCCCCCCCCCCCCCCGAAATCTAATCCCGGCTACGCCACTGAATGAGGTCGATTTTAAAAAAATCTGTCACTTGACAAAGTGTGACGGCGGTTTGAAATGACCATTATGCTTAGGTTTTGTGTTTTGATAACACCCAGTTTAGTCCAATGTGCCAAATGGTGGCAAATGGTGACCTCATTGCCAACCATTGAATAAAATCGGTTTCTTTGTTACTCTACTCGACACTGTTCAAAATATTGACCCTCCAGAATAAAAATCAGCCTACTGCCAAAGATCAAATTGAATTAGAGCACAATGCAATCGTTAGTGAATGCACGCTGTATGCCTTGAAGCATAATTATTTAAAGGGTGTGTGGTTTGGACCTTCTTTCTTCTACTGTCATAGTGCAAGGAATCTCTCTCATGCTCATGTCACTCTGCCCCGTACATGTGGCGCACCCCAGCTTCTAAAGTTGAAACGACACTAAATCAAAAAGGCACCAGCACCAATCTTGATTGTTATCGTAATTTATCGCTTAGAAACAGCAATAATAACTACTATATGAGATGGTCCCCTATTTTCGTATTTTTCTATCTATCTATTCTCCAATCTATCTCTCCTCTTCCCGCATCCCCAAACACTTGTACACTGCCTATTAACTTATTCTACAGTATAATTGAAAATAATGACCCTCACACGAGCTTCCTCTGACTATAGGAGTCTCCAATACGTTACATATATTATAAGGGGAGTTGTCAACTACTTCCAACTAGATTCACAATGCAACTCCTGGTTTGTAATAGTGTTTAATCCCTGTGCCTACCTCCTCCACTCTATCAAAACACAGTAGATGTTGTTGATATCTATTGGAGGCTATCTTTGATCTGGAATACGTTGTATACACTGGTATACAATGATAGACTTCAATGGTAACTTCTTCGTATTGTTTGTTTATTAATGTATCACCGTGCCATTTTTGGCCACAGTATCTTGACTTCGGTGTTTGGTTGCAGATTATTGATGAGAATTCCTATTATATTGTATGTCAGCCTGCTTAGTTGTCATAATATTTTGTTCAGAATGCTGTCTGAGTGAAATTCAGAAAGAGTGAAATTCAACTCCTTGCATATATGATATTTTTTCATGTAGAAAGTCATCAAAAGATTGTTTATCATTTCTCTTGGGTAGCAAAGTTCAATTTTTTGTTCATATGGATTTTTATGAAAGAATTCTTGTAAAGTGACATTTATGGTAACTCAATTCAAATACTGTACTTGCTCAAATATAATCCGTTTTTTGAGAGAATGAGAAAATAAAATTTCAGTTTTTTATTGTGATTTTCTTTGTAGGCTTATGGTTGGAGAATTATTCCAACATCTTTATTCCTGCCCATTCTGATAGATAGTTAAAATCATTTTGTAGCGAGGAGGATAATAACGTCCCTCAGTTCCGTTATCTCCTCTAACTGCTTGCTATCTGTATAAATTCTTCACATCATGCGACTTCCTTTTTTATTTTTTATTAGAGTTCCTTTTTGTTGGACACATGGTGTTTCTACTCACACCTTTTTTGTCACTGTCTGTATTCTCTCCATGTGGTCTGTTGCCATCATGTAAATATTATTTAACAAAAGCCAACGATTTTCATACTTTTATAGCTAGGCACTTCACCGAACTCTCTTTTATTACTTGTCATATGAATCCTACCTCTGATTTCACCACTGAATTATATGAAGTGAATGATTCTATAGTTATTGATATATGGTACAATGTTGCTTGCAAGTAGCCCTACTATACAATACCGTTCTTGGAGCAAGCATATCCCTATGTGTAATGTATTTATGAATTGTAACATTAAATACATCGTATCCCAAAATGGTTAAGGTTACAATTTATTTTTAGTACAAAATGGTATATAATTGAAATAAATTCTGAAATAAGTTGTACATCAAAAATTCAGTCAGAACTTCGTAATGAATTTATAAAATCTCAATAATAATGTTATTGCACATTTGTTAATAATAATAATATTATGATTATAAATTACAATTATAATTATTATAAAATTATAATTATTATTACAATATTTTATCACTTATTTATTGAGACAAAATTGCAATGATTGCAAAGATACAACATACTAGATTACAAAACTTCTCTTTTCGCAAATTTTGACTTAGCTACATTGTTGATGATTGTTACGGGTTCTAACACTAAAATAATGCTGGCAACACGACAAAGTAACATACGAAACTTCAGTTACACAATTAACTCATAGCCGACACTAATAAGCAATTATCAAGCAAGAAAATCAATAAAAGATACAAACAGCTCAATAACTTTTAACTAGCACTATTAAGTTATTTCAATAACAAAATTAATTGCTGTACAAATAGGAAGCTTGCATATTTCGGCCATATCATGAGGAATGAAGAAAAATACGGCCTGCTGAAATCCGTTCTCCAAGGAAAGATCTATGGCAGAAGAGGACCAGGAAGAAGAAGAATATCATGGCTGAAGAACCTGCGTACCTGGTTCTCCAAGACTACAACAGAACTTTTCAGGATGGCTGTAAATAGGATAACCATAGTCAGACGGATCGCCAATATTCGGAACGAATAGGCACTAGCAGAAGAAGAATTGCTGTCCAAAACTAGTTAACTATCAGTAGGTCAATCAGTAACTCAATAATAAACTCAGAACTCACTGACTTAGTCCAAAAGAAGTTTGGTTATCATTGACTATCTGATTACAATTATTACTGTCTCAGTAATCCTTAAAATAATCGTCTAAATGTACTGTACTCGTTTACTGTTTATAGTTACAAATACATTTGTGCAAAAAATTAAGAGAACGATTATGTGTGCTTTAGCACCAGTTAATCGCTGAGTAACTATCAGCTAGAGCCTGTATTTATACAAAACAGTTTTTACTGGAACATTCTCGTTCCATCGATAATGTCTCTTCTGTTAAAC
This sequence comes from Conomelus anceps, assembly GCA_948455865.1. Lineage (NCBI taxonomy): Eukaryota > Metazoa > Arthropoda > Insecta > Hemiptera > Delphacidae > Conomelus > Conomelus anceps. The sequence goes on from OX418223.1 coordinate 26,239,705, forward strand.
AGTAGGACAAGTTCTCCAGATTCATATTTAACGCATAAAAGGGAGCAAGAGCGAAGAGACAAGAAGAGATAAACGAGAAGCCTCGAATAGTTACATAAATGCTATCTAATGTAAACGAAATGCGACGACGATTTCTGACACCATGCAGCGCTTTAAGGACCTCTTCATTTGAGTTCCGTAACAATATTATAGTTATAATAAATAATAAATAGTATCATTGCATAATACTTGAAGCAAATTCTGCCCAAAATATAAAAAATTATACCTTCCAATTAATGCAACAAATATCAATTCAACGTTGATTTCTGTGTTCTACAAAGAATTTTTTTGCTAATGAGTTTTTGTATTTGTTGCAGGTATGTACTCTTATAATCAATTTGGGAATCTTGGATTATTAAGGTAGGCCAATGTTAATTTATGTACTTGTACAGTGAATTGTCATTATGTCGATCATTCTGACATTTTTTTATTGCTGATGATACCCACATGAGTCCGAGACTTGTGCATGGGCAATGAGGTGAATGATTACACATAAATGCCTCACGTTGGAGCGGGATTCGAACCCCCACGACCACTTGAACGACAAGCTGTAGTTGCGACGCCCCAATCAACTACGCTAAGCAGCCCGCGGTCCAAGTCATTACCTCGTTTATTGAAAACAAATTCAAATTTTCTCTAGTCAAAATATATAATAATTTAACGAAGTATGTAAGTATTCTTTTTCTGGATTTCTTGTTCCATGACGAACTGCGTTGTTAATATTAACTTTTCATGTGAAATTTAACGACTTGCAGTCAAATATTTGTTAAGAATAAGTAGAATAACTCACTTAATCTGGCCGAGCGCTTTCGAATTAGTATTCTTTTTAAAAAAGCATTGTGGAGAGAATTTTTCTTCATATAGGGAGCAACATACCTCATATACGGTGCAGTAAATAATCAAAAAATCACCTCATATCCTATTACTTATTGCATTGAAGCACGAATAATTTGTAAGGCGCAAATTGGCCGGCTATTCGGGAGATATGATCATTATTATCTTTAGATCGTGTATGAGATATTGCATGTCTAGGCCTAATTAACATAGGCTAATGTTTTCGCATTGTTCTTGGGCGCGCTTTTCGAAAAGTGAATTTGCATGATCGCTGGTTGGTTGCCTGGCAATAACTAACCTACACTTTCGAAATATTAGCCAATAAGTGTAGCAGCAGCCCAACATGGAATATTGTGAACGTGCCTTGCTGGTGACTGATTTACATTGAAATCCTGCGCTTGCTCAAGGCGTGGGATTTAATGGACTGACTAGATCTATCTGGGGTGCTTTCAATTTGTATCGTGGGCTGCTACGTGCCCTCGTTATTCAAAATTGTTTTGTAATATTTAGATAATGTAATAGAAACAATTGAATTCCTCAGGTTAACCTGGGTTGTGGCTAGGCATTGGGTTACGACGAACGTCTGATGCAATATTGTTATGATGTGGCTAGGTTCCGTGAATGATATATCGATTTCTACACCTGTTATTCTGTTATGTTGAGTTTGTAATTTGTATTTGCTTCAATTTTTCTTTTCGATTGGAAAGTAATTTGATCTTGGATTTCTTGTTCCATAACGATCAGCGTTAATATTAACTTTTTGTTGTAAATTTAACGACTTGCAGTCAGTTTTATATTGTGAATATATAATAAATGTCAGGTTATTTATTGTATATTCGCAATATAAAACTGACTGCAAGTCGTTAAATTTACAACACAAAAAGTTAATAATTTGATCTATTGATGTAACTGGAATAAAATTGAGGAGTGAGGGCCAAGTGAGAGAATATTTTTAAGTGGCCTCAGTAAGATGAATTGATTAAGCTGTACAAATCAGAGGATATATAAAAAGCGAGAAAGAGTAAGTAGAGTTTATTCAAGATGCATAAAAATTAATATGCAGTAAAGGAGAAAATATCATTTGGAAAAGCATGAGAAGAGTCTTACAACCTTAAAAAAATATGGGGAAAAGTCGGTAGAAAGTTCAGCAAAATACACTTTAAATAGACAGACGCTAAATAAAAATAATATGAATAAAGGATAATAGATAATCCTACAAATTGTTCATTGGTGCAGAAGGAAACTTTGAAACCAGATTAAAGGTTGAAAAAGTCGAAAGAATTAACATGTTACTGGAAAAAAATGCAAAATTTCGTGAGAAAAATTAAATTTTGGGAAATAAATTCGAAGAGTATTGATAGAAATTGGTATCATCCAGTACTTCAGCCAATGATTGAGTCATGAAAACATGAACTTTTCAAGTACAGTAATTTACTATACTGTAATGACTACACTGAAATTAATAGATCAATTAGATTGTTTCGGTCTCTAATGGAAAGAGAGATTAGAATATTGACACAAGATCTCTTATAAAACGAATTTCGCTCTCAAATTTGAATGAAAATTTCCCTAATTAGTTTGTCAGATTATTCAATTAATCACATCCAATTTTTCATGAATTATGATAGCATTTTTATTAACCTCAATTTCTACAAAATTTAAAATCCTCTTGAAAGATAGAAATATGAAGCAAAAATCAAGACCATAGATAGTTACATAAAATATTTTGACAAGTGAATACGCTACAAAAGTAGTATTTTGAGTCTGTGAAGAAAACTAAGATTGGAGAGAGACTGGTTATAAGCCAACAAGAGAATCGTGCTTGGCCTTCGCGATGGTTATGATTAAATTCTTCGGTCTACAAATTTAATTGGTCTCAAAGTGACGTCATACGGCTAGCAACATCTATGTTTGGTAATTGCTACTGCTGGACCATTGCTGCTGCTGCTGCTGTTGTTACTACTACTTCAACGCTTCAACTATGGCGTTCATTTATTGACTTGCGAAACGTGTATCGATTTTAGATTCAGTTTGCAGCCACTCTTCCTCCAAAGATTATGATTGAAAATCTTTCCTCTGCCAGTATTATTGGATGTATTCGTTGAATTTTATTAGACCGCGCTCGCACAACTGCCATTATCAACAGAGGCGAATGAACTACTGTACTTGTAAAGTCTGAGCACCCTCTGACAAAAACATGACTTGCTCGTTTTATTTATGAGTTTCCGCAGGTTGAATTACTTGAACTCGCACATGGTGGTTGATGGTCCAGCTGATCGGTAGCTCTGGAAGGATTCACTTCCAAACTTGATTGGAAATTGTAAAATGAGACCGTAGATTTGGATGTACAACCTCTAATGTACTTTTTCATTCTTCAATAAATTACTTTAAATCAACTGTTCTAGCATAGCCTTCCAGAACAGGAATCACCACAACACCATTTACAGGTATCTCCTCATATCAAACAGTGCAAAAAAGGCTCTCTTATCAAAGACACTAGAATCATCTAGCACCAAAAATCTACAACTTAGTTCCTGAGAATATAAAAGCAATAGGACACATCAATAAATTCAAGGAAAGCTTCATAACTGGCTAATAAATACTGACAGACAGCATATAGAGAGGATTTTTTCAAACAATGATTATGATGGAAACTTGTAATTTTGAAAACTGACCAATCCTTAATTCTGTATCCTATATTTAACTAAACCTCCTTTTTTTCCCTCTACTAACACCTACTCTAGAACATGGCTTGCCATAGTGGGGTAGGATGATTTCCTAAATGTAAGTTATATTAATTTATTATATATATCTTATTATTACATGTAATACAAATATTGAACCACTTGGTTAAAATACTTTGTAGGCTACTGTTTATTTGAAAAGGGAAATAACATTATTTATTTTATTTATTTATAGGGTTATAATCAATTTTTTTTGTACAACATAATTGATAAAATATACTTTTAGTGGGGTTCAGTACAATTCTCGCTTTCTATCTAGCTCAGAAGCTTGGCGTTTCTATCGTCTTTCTGCCTGTGTATTACTGAAGTTGGCCTCTGTTGAAAAGAGCCTATAACGTGACAGATATTTTTCCAAAACCTTTTCATAAAAATAAAAACAATAATTAGTAATCAATAGGAAAAGTAAGAACCTACATTTAAATTCCAATAATACAGTAGGAAGTATAAGATCCAGCCGCAATGGTGTAATCGGTTGGCACTTTATCTTTGATAAGACTCCCACTGTGCTAATCCTGCGGTAACGGGTTCGATTCCCGATGATCGGCCTGTCATATTCTGTGTCATTTTTCCCTTCATCGCCCACGCACAAGTCTCCAACTAATGTGAGCTTCATCAGCTATAAAATTTAAAAATAATGGAGCATTCCTCTGTGCATCATAATGAAATTCACATTTTAAGAGTGTAATGTTTACTTACATCTTTGGTGTTTGGCCCTGTGGGCAGGTCTCAAACTTCGTCTGTCCAAGAAAAGCTCTGAAATACTCCTCCTCCTCCTCCTCTTCCTCTTCCTCTTTCTCCTCTTCTTCTTCTTCTTCTTTACAACTACGAAATAGGAAATAATAATTAGTATTTTTTTTTTTACCTTAAATAGCCTAACTCAGAAGATAAAGGGTACTTACATAGTAAAGCATCCAATACTCGATCATAATCACCATCGTAAAATCAAACACATACTGTGGAATATTGTATTCATACTGCTCCAGTCTCATACACTACTATTTCACTGCATGTGTTTAATTCTACGATATATTGTATGCTCCACTGTGAAAACACTCTAAGGTGATGCACATGTCCATGATCGCCATGCATTGCCGTTTGTTGAGGGTGGTCGGCCTCCATGTAAACGAACAATAAATTGTGCTCTTCAACTTCGTTATAAGCAATTTTCACTGGATATGGCTAGCCAGGTAGTCAGCGTGATGAGCAAGACCAGGTGGTATCTCACATTGTGGGAGGGTGGGTGCAGGAGCACAGGGGCCAACTGTCATACTGTCAGACAGGAAGCGGAAGTTCCTAGATTGCACTGCACCGAGAGTGAGAGGGGTGAGCGAATATGAGATAGTACGAGCACGAACGCACATGCTCGTCATTTCAACTGAACGTTCGCATTCATTACCGTAATTTTCTCACCGGCTATCAGTGCACCGAGCTTTCAAACTCATAACTCACGTTCAGCTTGAGAGGGCAGAGTTGCTATGCTCTACACGAAAACATGTGACGGTAGCTGAAAGATTTCTACGTGCCGAGCGTGATCCGACGTGACTTGACAGTCTCATGACTGTCTGATGTCTTGGAAAGTTTTCTGCCATTTCAACTAATATGAAGATGACAGTCGTTGAGAGTATTGATTGACGGGGAGGAGTTCGGCTCGAGTGGGTTTTATTGCTTAATCAGTTGTGGAACTAACTACTGTACCTGCAAATAAATGAAAGCACACGCTTATGTCTGAATTTTACGCTGAAAGAGTGAGTGCGAGCGGGGGTCAATTTTTCTAAAAGCCTGTTCAAAAAAGCAATTTTATTTATTTGTTACAATCAATAGACATTTTAATTCAAAATAACATACAAATTTATTCCATGCATGGGCAGAGTACCTGTGAGCAGGAAAGAGAAGCAATCTTATTTAATAGGTACACTTTGAATTCTATTTAAAATGATACAAAACAAAAAATTCCTACACAATATACACATTATACACAATAACATTTGATGGTCTTTGGCATTTATATGTGAATCTAACAACTGATATGGATTAGGATTAAAAATATATTGAAAAATATATTAGGATTAAAATTATACACTGTAAGATCTGTCCTCATGAAAATAACACCGTTTCACATAACGAAATAAAATAATAATAGTAATCCACAGTGAGAACCGGCCGCACACAAATGCTGTGGAATGGTGTATGACAGACTAGAGCCGCGTTAATCCTCCCACCATTCCAGAGTGTGTCTTTGATTTCTTTATGGTTATTATCAGTATTCAGTGCTCCAATGTGCAAGCACCCTTCATCTATTAATTTACTCAATCAGAAATTCGAAATTTTCAAAAATTTCTTGCCAATAAAATAAAAGAATGGACGATAGATTGGTGCAGCATGAATTCCAGACCTCTTGTTTGTTTTTTTTTTAATAATTTATTATTATTGGATACAATGAGTATTAAATGCTGCACTGTGCAAGCGCTCGTCATCTATTAATTTTCCAATCGACAGGTTGCAAGAACCTATTGAAAAGCATCAATTTTCATTTCATATATTAGAGAAAATTTTCGAAACTGCTATAATTTATGGTTTTGGTTGATTACCCCATGAAGGGATGTATTTTCATATGTGGTAGCTGGATTTGATTTGGTTTTCATGTTATGAATAACATTGGCACAGCATATAATAAGAATGTCTCTGTTAGTTTCATGCTAGGTATGTCGTTGACATTCGGACAAATTAAACATCTTCAATTTTAATCAATGAAAGTCTTAATACAGGTTTCAATCAGTCATGAATTTAATTCCCTTTCTATTCAGCGTGTGTGTGTTAGCATTTAATTGTTTTCACTGTCTTGACCACCTTATGTGTTCGCTGGTATGATGTTGAAGATCCATCTTGTTTCCACTAATTTTTTTTTCAATTCAATTCTTTATTGCCACAACTTTACAAACAAAACAAATTGAAGTTTTATTAACTTAATGTTAATAAATTAATATTATGAAAGAAAATAACTTCTTAAATAAATGTAAATGAATATATAATAAAAACTTGAAAAACACTTGAGTAGAAATTAACTCACGTTATGGCGTGACGGCTGTTTCACTCTGTTGTCAAGAGCATCCATGATCAACAGATCATGGTACTGTGGGTCGTCTGACGATGTTCTTGACAACAGAGTAAAACGGCCGTCACGCCATAATGTGATTTAATTTCCACTTAAAGAGTGTTTTTTAAGTTTTTATTATTAGTGAGGTGTTAGTATCCTACCAAGCTTAAAGATTAAAGCATTTAAAACATAACTTCCATAAAAGTGGAATCCTTTTCTAAGTTCTTGAACTCGCTTGCATCATTACAATAAACGAATAGATGACGTTCCTAAATGAATGAAATCGCAGAAAATGAATGGCATCTTCAACCAATCTTGTTCAACGTCAATGTTATTCGATTAACTCTTTTAATAACATCAGTCCTCGCACACTTTTTAAAGGTCAAACTCTCTCCGTGATTGTTAGTGGTCCTTGAAAAATGAAAAATGAAAGTTCTTGAGGAATCTTCTTTACAAAAGAAAGGAATTGATCATTTTCAACCGACTTCCAACAAGAAGGAGGTTCTCAATTCGACCTGATTTTTTATTGTTGTACATCAATTACTCGAGCACTATTAAACCGATTTCAATAAAAAATATTTTTGTAATGAAAGAGCGTCATTCAGCGGTGGTTCCATCCAAGTATCGCAAGGATTGGCCCAATGCTTACCCCAATTTCAAGCAAAAAGGAGCATACATCGATATCTTTATTTGAATTTTGTCCAAATAGGCTAGTTTCACACATAACCGGCAGTCGGATAACCGGTGTCGTTTACCAGGCCGATCATTGTATCATATGGAACGCTTCACACGTACCTGATTTTTGAAATTATATGATGCAATGTAATTATGCCGGGTAAACGACATTGGTTACTAAAATCCGGTAATGTGTGAAACAACCTGTAATGCTCTGTTTTTGCCAATCAGTTGAACTACACAAATTGAAAGGTATCATCTGATAAGGCGTATCAGCCATAGCTGATCAGAGAGGAATATTTGAATTTTTTTTAAGGGTGAAGCCCACATAGGTCTGAGACCTGTGCGTGGGTAATGAGTTGGATGATGGTGATTTATGAGTTGGACCTACAGTTTTAGTTGTGTTCCGAACCACCGGGAAGTGATTTTACAGCAGAGAACGGTGTCTTTTTTGCTGGCCAATCTAATCGGTCACCGTTACGAACAGGACCTACGAGAACGCATCTTATCTCGATCTGATTGAACAGATACCTGCTACGGCTCGCGGCTATCACTTATATTTTAAAACCTCTTGGCAGTTCGAATCAAGAATAAAAAAAAAAATCGGGTGACAATACGGTAATTAAATAAAAAACTACACAAAATTAGAGTTAACAAAATTCTACAAGAGAAATTATAATTATTATAATTTTACTATTATGAAATAGTTGGATTATGAAAGAGAAAATACAGATAACAAATCCGATTGAATAATAACAGCAAAGAGAAAAATATGTTATATATATATTGTCAAAACTAAGACTCATGAATACACTCTCCCATTTTGAGCAAAAACAAAAGTGGACTCATCGTTCAAAATGGTTATAGTATAGCGCAGAATGAACAGTTAAAAGTAGAAATTGCGTTTACAACCTGAGGCTTGGGCGTTGGAGAAGATCATTGCCGTCGCTATCTGTTTTGATATGGCGCTCATTATGTCCGAATTTCACGTTTCACCGGCTGCTTAATGAACAATAACAGGGAAGACAACAAGAGATGAGAGCGAATGAGAGAAAAAAGAAATCGGAACTGTAGAGCTAGTAGAAGGCAAGATTACAAATTCAACGGGAAGCATTATTAAATAAAAATTACGGAGACATTTTGCATCAGACAATAGCGCGGAGAGACGAAACTTTTAGGCGCTCGAACACAATATTCGGAAATGAGAAACTTTCACCTGCCATTGAAAAACAGAAAGCAAATGAGGAATCCTACAATACAGGAAATAAAATCTTGAGATCTAAATGGGCAAATGAATCACGGTGCAGGTGGGAGTAAAACATTGGCAACTGTTCTGTCATTAACGAAATTTGTGAAATATTTTTATTTTTCGTTGTAAAATCCAATAGTGAAACTAATTTCATTGTAAAATTATTTTGTATAGACGCACTAAATTAATGTTTTTCAAAACTAGAAAGTGAAATTTTCAAGAATATACTTTTAATGTGCAAGAGAATATGTTGATAGGAAAATAAGTTTCAGACAAACTAAAAATTTGGCAGTGGCTGAGAGGTGTGGTGAATTTTTGTAGATGGGCCTACCTAACTGATGTTGAAACTCTATGAAATATTTTGGAATGATTCCAAAATAAACCCGGTTATTTCACTCTGAAAGATAAGAGCCTTAGATTAAATTGTAAGTTGTATATTTGCATTCAGGAGATGTCATGAATCTGTCTAGAATTTCATGTTTAAAAAAATCACAGAGCTGTCAACTGAACAGTCATTTTCTATTTCTTCCAGGTTCATTTGCGTAAATTTGTTCTAAAATAAGAGTGTTTAATCAAAATACTAGGAATTTTCGGACTCGTTATTGGCTTGAATTAGAATTTAGTTAATGGATTAGTTAAGATGAGACTAGAAGATCGTATTCAAGTTTAATTGGATCTGTAGATTTAGTTGAGAAATACACGATAAACGTTTGAGATCAGAATTATTGATATCTGGTAGACTTTTAAACGAAATTAACGACAGTAATTGACGTTGATATTTTAGTTTCATTATGATTATATTAAAGTAATCATAGGAGCCCAGAATGATTTATTATTTGCGTCATAATTTGAGCGTATAAAGTTGTACTGCTGCAGATTTGACATCCAGGAACTTGAGTTACGAACGTTGTCATCCATCTTGCAATCTTGGTGGTACATCTCTGATGAGATCTCATGATTTATTCGTAATACCTTGTCACATTTCTTTTAATTGCACACGAGGAGAAACGTTTCTTTCCGCCTTACATGGCAGTATCACTGTCAGAAATTTTCACTTTCGTTGTAAGTGGAGGTTTTTAATTTTCATGTAACAACCGCAGTAGTAGTTCACCATATTGAAAGTTGTATTTTCAACTTTCAAAGTCCTGATAAGATATTAACCTGTGTGTACTGGTGCTTATCCTGGTTAGTTGTAAGTTTACTTGAATGTTATGCATTCTATGAGATTATCTTCTTGATTTTGTAAATGACAATAATTTCACTAGCTGCACTTTTCTTTTGCAAAAGTTAATTTTCCAGTTTCAAGAATACTATCTTAATCAAGATTCCTTCAACACCCTTGTTAACTGCACACATATAATTTCTCATCTTGGTTTTGAAAATATTATACGAGATTTTTTCATCTCTATTTTATTAGTTAATATAGGCCTAAATGAAAAGAACTGACCATTTTTTAATCTTAGCTCCAGATTGTGGGGCTGTTGTAACTTTGATTTACGATGTGGCTTCTCAGATAATCCCAAGATAACCTGGTCGTAACGTATGGAATGGACTAGGCTGATGGTGCCAGAGCATTTTTACGAAAATAGAGTTAGAGAGAATCTCTGAGAGCCCAGTGAATGGAATAGTTCAAGTTTAAGAGGCCGTTTTTTATGAGAATATATTTTTACCTTATTGATGTGAATGATAGTCAAGAGGAGATGAAGTGTCTGCTTCTTAAAACAGACCCTAACATTTGAGAACCTCAAAACTTTTGTATAGAATTGACATCTGCATTCTTCCGTCATTGATATATTTGAATGAATCTTTGAACTCGAATATATTTAGTTGATATTTTTAGTTGTTTTGTTGAAAAAAGTTTCGCATTTTTTTTTCCTCTTGCCAATGTTTTCATTGATAAAGTTATCCTGAATATAATTGAAATTTTAAATTCTCAAGTTTTACAATTTTTTCATCAAGAAATCTCAAACTTTCAATTGGGAAGAACATGATTATTTAAAGTGCAAAAACTCCTCAAGCAACTCTTAAAATACCTGAAAATACCTGGAGCCAAACATTAATTCTCACAAAATCTCGTTTGATTTGTCTTTTTATCGCCAACAATACTTTTATTTTAACCACTGTCATACTTTATGCTTATTTTAATTAAATTCAATTCGCTATTGATATCCGAAAAACATTTTGGCTAAAACGGTTTTTAGATGTTCTCATTTATTTTAAATTGGGAGCTATATTTATAGTTTTATAAAACTATAATTTCATTCATTATGGATGAGAAACATTTTTTTCAGAGGATGAAGCCCACATAGGTCTGAGACCTATTGTGGGTAATGAGTTGGATGATTGTGATTGATGAGCTGGACCTATAGTTTTAGGTGGGTTCCGAACCACCGGGAAGTGATTTTACAGCAGAGAACAGTGTCTTTTGCTGGCTAATCTAATCGGTCACCCTTACAAAGAGTGCCTTGGAGAACGCAGCTTATCTCTTTCTGACTTACTCAATCATTACTTATCAACTAGAATAGTATTGGAAAATTCTGTTCTCTTTCGATAAAATCTCATCTAAACCATTATTCGTTTCAATTTTTTCTAAAAGTCGATTATCACAGGGAGTGCTGAGAATTTTTTATTATTTCTTTGTTGGATTCTATGTAGGCGGTGCTCCAAACACGTGCGTTGGTCTGGATTTTTCTCTGTCTTCCGCTTCTGTTCCTCTTCTGAACTATTTTTGTCATCCGTTGTCCGCGTTGATCTCAACGAATTCTGATGGAGAAGAACCTCTTCGCACATATTTGGTCTCTGGAGACTGCTCACCCCGATCTTTGCCGAAAAAATTATTTTCAAATTGCAACTGAATTTTAATGTTGAAAATGCAGCGAACCGTTATTCTCGTATTAATCAACAATTTCACGTAATTTCGATTTTGAAATGTAAAAAATTATTGAAATGCTTTTTAAAGAGTGCCTTAATATAGTTTCACTTCACCTAAAAGAATTCACAAGAAATATTATGTAAGAATGTTATTAATCTGCAGTGATTTCAAGTGTGGAATAATTTATTATGAATGTGGAAATTATTTTTGGACTAATTTTGTCTTGAGCTAGAGTCGGAATGGCCTTGATACCTTGAGGTCCAAGCAAGTCTAGTAATTGGCTAATTAGGCTCCAATATAATATTTCTTTCTTCTTTTTGAACGTACCGTAACCCTACAAGAGAAGGCTATAGTTCAGTCTCAGTTCCAAGAACCTTGCTATCTTTAAAAATGGTACCTGCCACTTCGCCGTGGCTTCAATTATAAAAACTTCTTCCAAAATTCATTTGAATTTTTTACTTGAACAAAATTTTTAATAACCTTTGGTCCACTCTGTACTAAAATTAATAAGAAGCTCCAGCTCTGATAATGTGCCAAGCGGCTAAATTTATTTTATAACAAGCTTCATCAGCTTTATTATCACTTATCTGGTAGTTCGGAACCCACCTAAAACTGTAGGTCCACAATGTCCCCCACATTAAGGCGCAAACGGTGAAGTGGAATCACTGGAGTCTCCACTCTCCAGAACATTAAAAGCCATACACTTATTTTTTTATAACAAGCTTCAGTTGAATTTTCGAGAAAAGATTAATAATAAATTAATAAATAAAGTTTAGTAAAAAAAGATATTGCAATACAGTATTTTTCTCGCTTACAATTAAAAAAATTGAACTAGTCAAAAGAAAGTTTTAGCTCTATCGCACACCGAAATATTGTTATTTTCTGTTCAACTTCAGAAAACAATCCTGTTGATGACAAATCGATTTCATGATGGCAGAATTTTTATTAACAGGAACAATAGTCGGCGTTATAAAGGGGAGAAGTACGCACTTGAACTGGATTGATATGATATAGTTTATTACATGGGAGGCATATGGTTGTATAAACGTTGTTGAGTGCATTCTAGTGTTTGTTTTTTAGTGGTTATCGCAGCCAACATGAGTGCAGTATCGCTATAAATGGAGGTTACCGGTTTTTATTGTTGTGGCGGCTTCAGAACCGTTTTGGGGTTGGGTCTCTTGCTATAAGCGGCCGTAAACTTGATGAGGCGTGTTAAAAAAAAGTAAAATAAATCCAAAAAGGGCCGAGCTTGAGGGCAAAATAATTGTGGCGCGAGCCGCCGCCTTTCTGGCACCCTACTGACGTTCAAGGGTTCCTGAGACTCAACCTTTTCCCTACACAATCCTCTGTTTGCTAGAAGGCCAGGTGCACTAGAATTTTGTGAACACCTTGAACAAATATATATATTATTTATATAATATAATAAATAACCTTTTGTAATTTTCAGAAAATTAGTACTAAGAAAATTCTGTTGGTGTAGAAAAACTAGAAACTTTTCCAAGTTTCTATAAGTCACAGTGCACAATTACGCGACTATAAGTCAAAATTACGCTATAGTAAAGAGCAAGATTAATCATTGTTGTGAAAATTGTACATCAAGGAGTAGAAAGCTGTAGCTTTCTTCGTTGTTGTCCGTAAGGGGTAAGTTCACATCTAATGCGAGGTCTGTTTTCTTCAAATTTATGGTTTTAATCGATTTGTCATGCTATTCCTTCTATAAAACAGATATAATTTTTTGATGCTCATCTTTAGTTAATTAATAAACTGAGTTCAATATACCATCAATTTGAGATTAAAAAGACAGTTTTTGACATCGTTCAATATCAAGATCGATGTATCGTAAGTAAATAGTAGAATCAAACTGCTAAAATCTCCATGGCTAAAGCCGTATTATTTAGTTTTATCCCTTCATTTTGGAACTGATTACCTCGAATGTAACCAATCTACTTCAAAGCATTTAATTTTTGTAATAAAACGGCTTGTAGAATGTAGCCAAATTTGAGAAACAAAATTTATTGTTTGAAAGTCGATGCTCTTTCGTTTAGTCGACTTGAACATCGACTTTCAAACATTGTCCTAAATGGAAATCGAACCAATGAAACGATTAGTTAACATACCTAAAATAATCGCTAGTGAAACGCATTTATTAAATGAAAATTAACAATAAATTTAAGTTTTAGCAGCATGATTAGGTGATTAGCCGATGTAAGTTAAGTTGGTTTAGATACATGATTAGGTTTAGTGTAAGCTATTGTTATTGTGAATCTAATGGTAAATAACAAGGTTTTTCGAAGTGAGGTTATTGAATTTTAAATTTAATTCCACTAATAAGTGAGCGCCAAAACACTTTCCGTTTTATAGTCAGAATACCATAAGAAATTGATTGAAACGAACCATAAATTTGAAGAAAACATACCTAGTATTTGATGTAAGCTTTTAGATGTTCATAACTTCATGTAAGCAAAAATACAAATGGGAAGAGATTGATTGTAACGGATATGAAAAATGAGAGTTGTAAGGAGGATGGGAGGTTGAAAAGTTCACTCTTTATTGAAAGTTGGAGTACTTTATTGATACTATCTTTATATAAATATAAATATCTTTCTCCAAATAAGTAAATAAATAATTATTTCTATAAATAAATATCTTTATTGATAGCCTTTGAAAGACAAAATTCTAACAGAAAGGCAACCAATGAATAATAAGTGAAGATATTGGGGGTTTTCAATTCTCAACAGTAAAGAAGATTTGAACTTATGCATGGCTAAACTAGTAAATTAGTAATGCTACTATAAAATTGAACCTATATGAAATTTTGAGATTTAAGGTTTAAATTTTAGAACACTTCCTTTCTTATATTTTCAATACTCTCACCAATAAGCTTCTCTCGTGGTAGCCTTTCTAGTTATGTGAACTGCTAAAATAAATGGAGTACCTCCATCTCCTAAGTATTATTATTGTTGATAGCATTAGATAAATTGAGGGTAACTAGATTATATATTGCACTACACTATAGTACGATAGATAAATACTGCGTCAATAGCTTTCAGTCAATTTTTTCCACTCAATTGAAGTTTCAAAGTATCTGCTGTGAATATTCTCTCTAATCTGTAACGAAATGGGTTGAAGAGATGAAATATTGATGTATTTCCTTCATACTTTTCGACTAATGAGATCTTTCTACTACGTTGAAGCTCTATTTTGGTGTGACTGATGAAGGCAACTCATGTGACTTTCATTCTTATTACGTCGCCTAGTAAGTGGTATATCTTTCGTCAGACCCAGTTTATTTTTTACGGGACACTTGAGACTGGTGAATATATTTCATCACATTATCTGACAGATAACAGGTCGTGTTGTTGATATTGGGCTTCAAATCAACTAAGACCATATCGATCTAGCTGCATATCAACTATATCATGACTTTTATTGTTGTATGCGGCCTATGCATTCTAAGTAGAGTCGGCTATAAAAACCCTACATCCAGTTGATTGAAGGAATCAATAAGTGTGATGTTTTCCATGACGAAATACTTAATCTATTTATTTATTTCATAATAAACATGGAAGCATTCGGGAGTTACTCCCATTATTTGCTTCCTTAACACAAATTACAATAAATCAAAATTACAAAGTGGTACAGAAAAATGAACAATCTAATATCACAACTGACACTATATTTCATTTTAATATATTGTCTTTACTCACTTATATTGGAGAGCTAGAGGGATGCATTTCACTTCTAAAAAGAAGCTTCGTCAGCCTGCCGCCAGGGATCATACTTTGTTGAGGTTATGATGAGCGCCCATTATGTAGTTGAAAATTGCGTTGGATTTGAATTGTGTTTGGTCATTGAGCTCAATATAAGTGAGTAAAGACAATATATTATATTGAAATACAGTGTCAGTTGTGATATTAGAGAATTAATATGGTGAAATCATATTGAGAATATAGAGAATCAAAAATGCGAAAATATGACTGAGTATTATCAACTTTATCCGTACTCTCTCACATTACAGTAAATAACTCATATGACAAGAAAATATGTCTTTAAACATATAGAAAAGGTTATATGGACTAAACAACTAATAAAAAGCTATCTAATATAGAAAAGGATGCCACTATATAATATGGGAAAGCTTGTTGAGAATATTATTTGAGAATAGGGAAAAAAAAAGACTGTGTGTGGTGTCGGAATTTCGGAATTTAGCTACCGTACAGAATTTTGGCTTACCTTCTTTTTTGTTCCTTCTACATAGATTTTTTCTTTTTTATTCTGTTCTGATGATGATGTTATCATCTGGAGATACTTCCTTAACTTTCTTTGTAGTGGTGTTAAGTTAGATTGGTGTAGCAATAACCTTCAGAGATTTTTAAGGTAAGAACAATTGAAAAATTGTAAAAAGTATTATAATAAATTCAATAATAGAGCTTAATTGGGTGAATAATGAAGGGAAGTTCCAATTATAGTGAAAATCAATTGAGCATGATGATGTCATAGAATGGATTCCGAAATCAATTGAAAAATGCCAAGGTCTATCCAAATGGAATTCTTTTACTCTTCGAGTCTTATCATAAAATCATCTTACAATAATTATTATTGAAGATTGCAATATTGTACTATGATCACAGCTGATCAGCACGATTTATTGAAGTTGTTTCACCTCCTACGTTATTTTCCATTAAATGTCACTGGAGAAATCTACGGACAATAATTATATTTTCTTCAAAATGCCAAATAAGTCTCTTTCAAATTATAAATTTCCTCATTGACACCTGCTCCTTTTGCTGCATACTTTATCGGCTATCGAGATAAAATCGATATTGTGCTTGAAAAATGAAATGTACAATTACTTCTGCAAATTCTTTTACTTCAACCTTTTGACCCGAAGCCACTCTCGCTCCTTCAAGTAACTTACTGTTGGCAGTCTGTTAACGGAACATCCCAACCAACTGTTTTATCTTTGACTGATTGCATGCTTGGGTGGTCTTTTAGTAATTGCCTTCTCCAACTCAGTCTGCAACTGTTCATGATCCCCACAAGAATTATTAGTTTTAATATAATTTGTTTCAAAGCTTTCCATTTGTGATCTTCACATATCTCCTTCATGCAGTATCGTAGTATACAGTAATTAGATAAAGAAACCTTCCATTTACATAATTATGATAATTTTGAAATTTCACTGTATTATCATAATCTCCTTCAAATAACAAGTCATATCTTAATTATTGGGACGTTAATTAGCAAAATGGTGCTGCATGAGAGGTCGCAGCCGAAAACATGAATAAAATAATAAATAATTAGTTTATAATAAATTGAAAAATATTAAGTTGTTGTTTACCGTAGCAACAAGATAATATATTTCGGCTCAAAAGTTTTTATAAAAATTTAATATAAAAAACTTTACTATTTTTTGTTACATTTTATTTCTTGTACATAATAGTTAAGTTGAACTAAGTATTTTTTCTTTGTAACTTCTTGGTTTCTCTCCTAATAATTGTTCGTTTTATAATTATTATTATTTTTTATGATGTATAATTTTTCTTCCTGTGTATTTTTTTTTGCTTGTTTGTATTTGCGGAAATAAAGATTATTATTGTTATTATTTTTGAACTATTTTTAACTGTTTTTAGTGTATCGTTTCAATTGAACTTTTAGCAAATTTGGTTTTTAGAAAATCTTGAATCTTTAGTCTGTGTTTACCTCAATGTTTTGGACAATGTAACATATTCAAAATTTGTGAAGGGAGCAGTTTTGGACTTGAGTCTGTTGCACCTTCACATTCGTTGTAAATTTGTCACAATAAATAAATAATAATATTATTGACATAAAATAAGCTATATGTCAGTTTTCAGCCTGAAAATTATCCATTCACTTGTTATCATTATCAAGATAACATCATTATTGCAGAAATGAATGTAGTAAAGATGACTTCACCATTTATCAGACATGATATCCAATATATTCAAATATTTTAACTATGGTAACTAGTGTAGATTTCTGGCTCAAAAATCTCAAAATGTTTTCAACTTTTTTGGAATGGAATAGTGCTTTGTTAAAAATGAAAAAAAAATTAATATTCTTTATCTGTTAGTATCTTGTGAACTATTGTGCTCCGAGGTGAAGTTTCTAGTGAAAGAAACTTAACCAAAATGTTTATTCTTCTCTGAAATTTTGTGAAAAACAGGTTTGGGCAATAGCCTGTTGTTCGTTACATCAATAAATAAATAAAAAAAATATTCACTATATACCACGAAAAATGTACTATTATAGAGTGCTGGAACGAATAGAGTAGGAAGACCAAACCCATCAATTTTAATAACGTTCAACTCATTAAATATTGATAATCTATCTCCAGATCATGAATCAAGTTAGAACCTTGTCACATCATGCCAGAAGTTGAATAGAAAATCGTGAATTTTCATCGGACTAACGTCAGTCAGTTTGAAATTAATGGCAATATTAATCTATACTTTACAAGTAGTTCGTGACAAGTGAGTCTCGTAGACGCGTTCTTCTCCACGAGTAGAAAGGAAATGGACAGGCAAGATGCGAAGTGAGATAATAAGGATGTCACTGAATGCAGCTGAGTTGCTAAGCAACGCCATTTGTCAAGTCACATTGGTCACTGAACGGACATAAACCAAGAATAGAAATAATAATAATAATAATAAGAGACAGCAATAACAGCAGTAATGACCTGTTGGAGATAACAATAAAAGTGTTGACACCGGCTGTTTAAGTATTTACAGTAATTAGTAACATGCCAAGATTTATGTTGTTACTAAAACATTAAAGGTTGATTCACACATATATATTGTGCGCCGACCGTGTCGTTTTGGATGGATTCGCCAAAGCAGTCTATCCATTTAAAATACACGGCGACAGTCTCAAGTGATTCACACATATAGGACTGTGCACCAACCGTGCGCATACTGTGTCGTGGCCGAGCTCTTTCAGAGTGATCTATCAAGGTCACAGCCGGCGCACGGCCTGTGCACAGTCCTACATGTGTGAATCAACGTAGGGCGACGATAGGGCGACCAGCGCTAGCCAAGTGAAGCTTCGGGTGTTTCCGTAGAGCCTCGGGCATTTTCGTTGAAGAGAAAAGTTCCTAAATTTTCCAAATCCTACATCCTTTTCATTCTTTTTATCTGAAATCCTGTTGTTATTGTTTGTACTTCAGATTGTAAATTAAATTAAAAACATTCTGTTCTTTGAATAAAAACATTTAAAAATGAATAAAAATATATATATTTTTTTTTGTGGATGAAGCCCACATAGGTCTAAGACCTGTGCGTGGGTAATGAGTTGGATGATGGTGATTGATGAGTTGGACCTACAGTTTTAGGTGGGCTCCGAACCACCGGGAAGTGATTTTACAGCAGAGAACAGTGTCTTTTTTGCTGGCCAAAAAACTTACAAACTCTCATTCTATGCATGTCTTGCATTACCTACTCAGACATGTTATAGATTACAACCTCAAGTGTAGAGGCCAAGCAATGTGCATGCACTTTGAATGCATATCATATAATTTTTTTTAAGTATGTTTCATTCATTTTTCAAAATATTTCTTGTTTTTGAATTTTTGTTTCTTCCTTTCTTTCTCTTGCAAAACAATTAATGCGGAATCCATCTCTGAGACTGGAGTAAAATTCCACTGAAATTGCGTCATTGCAGAACAAAACGGTCGCAGCACAGTCGGCGCACAGTCCTATATGATAGCGAATGATAGCGACACAGCACGGTCGTAACACAGTCGGCGCACAGTCCTATATGTGTGAATCAACCTTGAAGATGCATTTAGTAATGTTGAACACCATCTGTAACACTGTTTTCCGCAAGCTCTATTTTTTATTGCTGATGATGCCCATATGAGTTAGAGACTTGTGCGTGGGTAATGAGTGAATTAGACACATAAATGCCTGATGGTGGAGCAGGATTCGAACCCACGACCGCTTAAACGACAGCAAGCTGAAGTTGCGCCGCCTCAAAATGAGAAATTCTTACCAGTTATCTGTAACTATTTTGTCGTTGATTACTATGGATTTAATGGATTTCTAACTACATTTTTTCAACTTTCCAGGCCACGAGTCCAGTTAGACTTCTTAATATTTGTGGTTGTCTGTCTTTGCGATCGGCCCTTTCCGGTCGATGTTTTCTATCATGATATTGTAATAGAAAATTGAATTTTTTCAAAATCAGGAAAGTGAAATCCAGGTAGATCTCTGGTTGTTATTCTCTCGTCTATCTTTACCTGGGTGAATTTGCCTTCCGTATTCACTCTTTTGTGAACTACAGTGGTTCTTGTCTTTTCTAGAAAATTTGGCCCAGTGAGTTACGGGTATAACCCAGAGGTGCCGCCACCCCCCCCCCCCCCATTTAGCACCAGCCCCCCCATAAATTAGGCACCCCCAAAATGCTGTGGGAGGGGGGTTCAACAAAGCGTATTGCACTGAGTCGCGGTGTAGCATGTATCTATGCCACGCGTTATCATTATGTATCACAGTAGTGGCGCCATTCCGTGCCCCTCCCTCTTAGCTCTCAGGTCTGGAAAACTTGAATAATAACTTCCTGCACAAATCCTAAACATAACTATTTTAGCTAATTCATATTCAATAGTATAATAATAATAATTATGAATCTATCGTCATTAATTGACATTGTATCTGGTGACTTCGTAATATATTTTTGAATGTCGTCACACGTTAAACACGGTTTCAATCAACTTTACCCAAAACCTTTTTTGGAATCCCCACGAATTTCAATGACGCAGTCTGCGTCATAGCCCCCCCTGTGGGCACCTCTGTATAACCGTCTGGCTTTTCTAGATTCGCTCAGTATTCTAACAAATAATTACATTCAAGATTCAAGATTATATAATAAAATTATTGAATTAATAATGAAATTGTGAAGAATAATCAAATTAATTCATGATTCTCTCAGTATTCTAACAAATAAACAATATTTTATTTACTGTCTCATTGAATTATAATATATCCTTTCTCTAGTACCCTAATACATTTGTATTATCACATCCTTGTAAGTTATTCCAAAGAACCATCGACCCATTCACAAGAGACGCTGTTGTGCTGTGTTTAAGTGAATTTCATTTGCAATAATCGTAATCTCAACAATGGAAAGTAAATTCATATTTCATAATGAGTGAGTTGGTCTGACTTCAGGAAAGTATTGTAAATAAGTAGACGGTTAAGCATCAAGCTGTAACCGTCACGCGATCCTCTAAGTTGAAACCGCAGAAGAAGAAGAAGAAGAAGAAGAGGAAGCCACCTCCACCCGTAAAGGTATTTGAGTGGAGAAATTCACTTTCGCAGCTGTTAATTATCTTATCACCTGTTAACCATTGTTTCATAACATTAAGGCAGTTAACAAGAGGCCAAAACTTGAATGGGACTTGATTGAAGTCGGCCACCAATGTCATAATAGTTCGTGAGCTGAATATCGGGTGTTACTTAATTTGGAACTCGGTTATAAACAGTAATGTTGGATAAATTGTACTTGAAACAAAGCTGGGAGGCTACTTCCTTAAATGGATCAATTGATTAGACTCACAAATATTGTCCTCATAAGGACAGGCCATTTACTGGTTTCCGTGGATCCGATTAATTATCACTGAGATAAGAGAATAGTGTTAGGAAACTCAAGAAAGAAGAAAGAATTATTCTACTGTACTCATTATGTCAACAGTGTTTCCAGTTACGCTGATAACATGCATTTTTGTCTATCTTCTTTCTCCCTCTTCTTCCATCTTTTCGTCTTTCTTACTCTCATGTGTCAAATCTATTTCTAGGGTTTTCGAGAATTATGCCAGAATCATAGTGATTATGTTATATGAACTTTCTGGAATATTTTCAAATAGAATACAAAGAGCAGTCCTTGTGAACAGTTAGTTCAGTTATTGTTCGAACTTGCTTTACGTTCGTATTGTACGAGAGACAGTTTGTAGTGGCAGTATACAAGTTTACAAATAACTGTTGCTATATATTGTGTTACATTGACAGACTGAGCTTCGTAAGTGTTCAGTTTATTTATTGAGTGTTTAACTGCTTTTTAGACATTTCTTTTTACATCATTGAACAGTTTATTGGACAATTATTATTATCATCACATCATTGATCTGATAACACTGATAATTACTGACCTGATAACACGTATTTGTTGTTTGTGTTCTTTCTCCCTCTTCCTCCATTGCTTCTTCTTGCTCACTCTCATGTTTCAAGTGTATTTCGAGGGTTTTCGAGAATTCCCCAGAATATACCAGATTATGCTATTAGTTTCCAGAACTTCCTGGAATACTTTTATACAGTATAAGAGCAGTCCTTGTAAACAGCAGTTCAGTTGTGATTCGAACGGTTAATGTGATGAATGATAAGTGGCAGAGAGTTATTGTTTTCTTCACGTTCGTAATGAGTGACAGTTTGTGGTGGCAGTAAACAAATACACATTTATTTCACGTCATTGAACAATTATTTATTAAGTTATTGATCAGCCTATTGGCAGTTAGTAATTAGTTTTTGTACAGTGATATAATAAATATGCATTATTAGCTGAACGTTATTGATCTTATTGAGTTTTGTGTGTGTGTGTGTGTGTGTGTGATATAACTGATTATTGCGTGTTTTGAGTTAATTGTGTAGTTAAAGTTCGAATGTTACTTTCAAGTTTTGCCAGCATTATTTTAATGATAGAACCTGTAACAATAGGCTTGAGTGTAGGATAGTATTGCACTTATTCGGTAGATTGCGTGGGTAGCTTAGTACAGCTGAAACCCCATACCGTGAATTAATTGAGAACGGCACCATCATACACATTATCTATTATAAGATCAGAAATAGCTAGTGCCCCCCTCCTACCCTTTGATCGGTTTCTGTAGGACAAGGAATTGCCACCATCTGGTGAAAATTGCTCACCACCGCTTGATATTGATGTAACCATCGTAAAGTAGCCTACACGCCGCCATCTGCCTAATTCTATAGTTAATAAATAACAGCAGCATGTTTCCTACATTGCATTGCACACCTGGAGGGCTTGAGGGGTAGCATTTTCATGTTTATAACTCTCACAGATTTAGTACTCAACTAAACCAGCACTACTCTGCAGCACTTCAGGGAATATCGATGAATTGATTAAAACATAAACCTTGCTATTACAGTACTACAGTATTGGAAGTTTGTCAAAAAAGATGGTAACAAAAATTCCTAGTTTTATATACATTCTATGTCTTAAAAACTGCTTACTATTTCAGGATAATTCTCTAAGTGTGTAATTCTCTTCAGTTTTAATTTTTCTTGATTGTTCTTTTCATAGCAAGCATGAAAAAATCCATTTTTTATTGTTACTGAACCAATCTACTTGCAATGAAATGTGTTTTATAGATTTGAATTCGCGTTCAATGACTCATTTACGTGTAAATTGATACTGTATTGCATCTACATCATTTTAGTTTGAAATACTGAACATCGTGGTCATAGGTTTTCAGATATAGTTTCAGCAAAATTTCTATCCCATTCACAAACTTATAATAGAACTACAATGGCTTCTTGAATTATCTAGTAAAATTGCAGATTTCATGTGTTATTTACCGGTTCGTTCGTATTCTATTTTGTGTTTTTAATAAACTTGATCAAATATATTTTAAAATCATAGCATAATCAATACGGTGTCTATTTTTGAAAATTCTCTTGAAAACAGAGACCTTACTATGAAGGCGGCTGTGGTAGCGCAGTTGGTTGGAGCGCTTGTCTGAGATAAGATAAGGCTCTTGCCTGCTTCGTTTCCTGCAGCCTTAGGTTGGAATCTCATTCAGCCAAGGATGTTTCTCATCATCCACCCATTCACCTCATTACCCACGCACAAGTCTTCAGACTCATGTGGGCAACATCAGCAATAAAAATAACTTTGAGTAGGGGCTATGAGTCCAGTATTATTCCAACCCTAGCACTTTAAATAACCTACTCTTCTAATATTTTAAATTGATTTATGCCTTGACTTGAAAAAACCTACCTGAAATTAGCTGAAGGCAGCTTTGTTGTTTGAATTCATATCGGGTAGCTTGCAAAAACGGATGCTGCATTGTGGTTATTGCTTGCAATAAAATTACTGGAATATTTTATAGAGGAATTCCACTGATATTAAACTTGACAGTTTCAGCATGGGAAGAGGCAGCCCGTAGTTCACGATGCAGTTGCTCAATCTATTCCATTTCTATGTATGAGAGAGAAAAGTGGTCATTCTCAGTTATGGCTTTTGGAATGCACTTGAACTGAATTACTAATGCACGTAGAATTGCCAGTTGTAGACTCCATTTGCAGATCAGGGCGTGATAGGCGACCCAAACAAGTGTTATCTACCTGTTAGTAGGCCTATCATAAACTTGACCAAAGTAACTACCTACTTTGCATACTGCCGGTGTGCCGGTCATCGTCTTTTGCATTCTATTACTATTTTTATAGCACTCTGTAGTGTGCTATCTCTTTTCCGTCTTTCTTTCTCTCCTAGTTATTGATTTGACCATCTGTTGCCTACCCCATTCTCATTTGCATATAAGTAATGCTTCTGCACCAATATAATCTACTGTATTGCCTATTATCATGTTTACTCTTCTTGCGAATACTGTACAGTTAGTGATATTGCTGGGCATTTGTGTGCAAGACAACTTCAGGCGTGTTATCATGACATCAGATGTGATGTTTGCTCAGACATGTTAAGTAGACTGACTTGGTCAATAGCTTTATTATTCGCCAGTGTAGAATTTGCGGTTGATAGATTTCCCAGTTGAGACTATATTCATCCAGAATATCCCACTTTGGAATAAATTTACTTGGTATTTGTAACTTGTAATTTAAACAGATGTGTATTGAGTGAAGACTGTTGTAATTATTTGCATTATCAAGCAAGCATATGCAAATATGCATGAAGCATCATAAATATGAAATGGTCAGTGGACATCCTATTTCTATGGACAATGCTTAGTTTATTGAATGTGCGGGAAAATTCTAATTAATTTTCTTTTTGTTTCAGGTATGTTTATTCAATTGCCTTGCTTCCAAATCATTATGTAAGTTTACTCATTCTTTTAAGTTGATAATTTTCCTAAATAACTCAAATTTTGGGGTACTTTTCACAATTTTCTTCAGTGATAAGCCACCACTATCACAACATACAACATGCCAATTTGGTTTTAACGCTTTCTCTATCACCATAAATTTTAATTGAGACTTGTCTGGATACCATGACTACCAAGCACTGTATTTTTACTGACATGCATGTTACATTTCAATAATTGATTATTCGGTTATTGGAAAGTGATCTCTGTGAAAATGGTAAATTTTTATAATTTTTTCTTGGTGTGCACATGAGTTTGAGACTTGTGCGTGGGTAACGAGGTGATTGATTATACAAAATATCCAAGGCTGAACGAGATGAGAATTCGTGACCGCTTACACTACCGCGGCTGTCTTTTTTTTATTATTGTATTTGGTAGAGTGATTTTTATCCATTTTAAATGAATCTTCAATTACATTATTTAAAATAATAGTCTATTAATTCTATTTTACGATTGATTCATTTAATACATTCAACAAAGACATTTGTAACTTACCATTGACTATAATACACTATAGTCTGTCTTTAGTCAATCTAACTAGTAGTCTAACAAAGTTTTCCATTATACTTGAACAGAGAGGATAAAATATGAAAATATTCTGTTCAGTTTAAGACGTTGAGAAAGGGTTTCTAAGAATTGATTAATTTTTTATATGGAGCACAACCATGAATATATATAATTCAGTACACGGAACCTGATTTCCAACAAAAATCGAACTCCATAAATTAATGTTATAGCTCTTTAATTATCTAAACAGACTTTTATAGGTAGGTAAGGTCAGGATGGTTGAAACTTTCTAGTTCAACCATCAAAAATCGATTTAATTTCAACAATCTCTTGTTGCCTTTTATATTTGTAACTTCCAAACCAGGATTTCAATAAATTATAGCAGCACTCTGTCGCTCACCACCTGTCCAACACATTTGCCCATCAGATTTATATGCTCTGGCAATTGATTTTTTTTTAATTCTCTGAAAGGACCAATCCCTTTCACCAGTGCCCTTGATCGGAAATCCGTCAACAACGATGAATCGCTTAAAATGACTTTTCCATCTTCCACTTCATCAATCTCCATCGGAACTAATGGAGCTTTATCGCTGTGAAGTGTTGACGCTTGTAATTTCAGCGTCAGATGGACGCTCGGCCCATAATGAAGTAGTCCACTCTCTTTTATGTTTCTATCAACCCACATCAACACCTTCACTGATCTTGATCCATATATCCAAGTTCAAGCTTTACTTAACATCTTCCGTGTATAGAATGACTACTCTCTTCAAATTTGTGTGTATTCATTGCCTAGATCTTAAAAAGAATTCTCTAGATCTCTTCTGATTTTTTTAAAATTGCCACCTTATTTATTATTATTTAAACACACCTGAAAAAAATTAATCTTCATTTAATTATTCTAATTTCTATTATTATTAAATTGCATTATTAATTTAAACTCACACCACAAAAATTAATCTTATCAAGGTTCATCATCTTTCATCGATGTTGTTGCATCTTTTATCAAAATGTCAGTTTTCAGACCTTAATGATAGCATCTCATAATATGTATACTTGTCTGCATTCTACTGAATACTTGAAATTCACCTAACACCATGGTAGAAGCGCTTTTCGCTTTTTTCTCTTGCTTTTTTGTTGATTTTCTTTTCGTTAACCCTATTTAAACAGTAGTAGCCTACAGGATTTAGCCAGCAAGAGAAAAATGTACTTACGTGTATTGTACAATGCACTTTACAAGGAAGCCCAACGGGCTGGAGAACTCGCTTTCACCTCATTACCCACGCACAAGTCTCGGACTCATGTGGGCATCATCAGCAACTAAAAAAACAACTAATTTTGGAAAGGGAAACTCATTTGGGAAGCTTATCGTAGGGGAAGGTGGTAACGAAAATGGTTGTTTTGAAAGTATTGATTTAGATCAAATTCTGATAACTCAAAATATATTTATTTTAAAATCTATTGCGAATTCCATGTGGTGAAAACAACTATTTCTATACATACTAATGAAGGGCTGAGAACCTATCCTTTTGTTTCGCCTCAAAAAGGATGAAGGAGTGGGTCAATTTCATTGGCAAACGACATTGATCTGTATTAAGGTTCCAAGAATGTCTGTTTAAAATTTGAAGTAGATTGGCCAAACAAAGCGTTCGAAAGTTATCGTCTGTACCAAACTTACAGAAAAAGCCGCGAGCCTCCAGTTACGAGTCAAAACTAAGAACTCGCTACGCTCGCTCAAAAATCACTTGAGAATCTACTCAAAGTTTACCTAAAATTTATTTGAGAAAGGGCTCTTCACTCAGCAAAATAACAAAATATGGATGATTGAGTATGTCGATTTCAACATCCATTTTAATAATAATAATAATCATCATCATCATCATCATCATCATCATCAATACCCAATTATTATCTGAAATGCGTAATGTCCAACGCCACCTCATTGTTGCGTGTGGAGTGAAAACCAACCAAGATCTCATTATTATATACTATAAAGTTAGACTGAAGCTATGTCCCCACCCACTATTGGAGTAGATCAACGACAGGCGTAGTCAGGAGTCAGGTACCGGATTGGTGACCGATTAGGGTCATTATTGCAGTTGTAATCATCATCATCATCATCATCATCAAGTAGCTCTTATTACATGACGGATCTTTCTTGTGACGCAGCAAGTGGAACATAGTTTTGTCAAACAATTTGAACAGGTATCAAATTAAAATATGAAAATATTTCATGCTTTCTTGGCATACACAAATATTCTGTTAGTGTATTTTCTTTCAGTGAAGTGTGGCTTGTCCACGAATTAATTAATATAGGCTTTGTAGGAATTTGTTAGATATTGAGTTCCCTGCCTTCTTGAGTACATGCTTGATATGCTTCTTGCCCTACACAAATATTTTTCTTAAATTGTGTATCTTATTTCTTCATAGTAGTTTTACAGCTTATTGTTTCCAGCTTATTGCTTATTTCCTTTGTAGTTGTGATAGGCTACGTATGGCTTTTCCTAGATTTAATTGAGATAGTCTCCATAGGTACGTGATTGTGAATTTGAATTTACTGCTTCATAGGCAACCGTACACACAAATAGGTAAATTAGCTTACTTGACAATAAACGCCATCAACGTTTACCTATTGTTATATTGTTATCAGTTATTTTCTTATGAAAAAAATCCTTCAGGTTATGAGACAGAAGTGAGAGACTTTCTAATAATATAGAATAGAGGAGAATATGCAAGTAAACTGCATAAAAAATAGATTAGAGGTTATTCAGCTTCGTCTTCTAAATCATAAACAAAAACTTGTCTAGGTCCTATCATGGAAGTATTCGATAAAATCTTCGAATTTTCTGCTGTTGAGCATTTCGGCTTCGTCATTTCAATATACTTGTTTCTGACTAGGTTACTTTCTGCAAAAGGATAGGATGTAACACAATTTTTAATCAGCTATTCTGAAACAGGTTTCCCTATCGTCTTTCCAGACACACCTGTGGAAATGTTGTGCTGGCTCTATCCTCTATGAAGGTCTGTCTGATAACCGGTGCATAGAGACTCGCAGAATGAGATCTGTTTCACTTGTACAATCACACACATATCAGTGTCTGGACTTTAATAAATTGTAGTTACATAAAATTACTGGATTACGTTCTTGCAAGCCTAATTTGAATTGGAGTGTTTGGAATTGTTAGGTTAGGTTAGATTGTGTTGTGTTCCAAACAATACTTTGATTTACTGCTTGGACATTGGTTTTCGTCTAATTCAAGCTTGCTGTGATTGTAATTAAAGCATGTTTTGAGAGTGTTATTAACAATAATCATGTCGTCCAATAATGGAAACAACAAAATCTAATAAAAATAAATCTGGATGTAAGCTGCTGAATAACTTACTCCGAAAATGTTTTATTATGAACTGTTTCAAGTTCTGTGCCACCATCCGAACTGTTCTGTGCCTTTTTTTATTTGCAGAAATTGTGAATATTGATATTCATAGTAAATAATGATCTTGTTTGTGAATGACACAAATAATTATTAAATTTGAATAACTACTTGTTTTTTGTAACTTCGTATTTTATGTTCAAATTTAGAAATATTTATTTTTTAATGTAGATGGGAACTGATATTTAGGTGGGATACATGTTATCATATCTAAGATTTTTACAGCGATATTGAGATTTCAAGATTCCAGCTCGCAATATTGGGTCAGCCTAATATCTGCCAAAATACTGATAGTTGATGAAAGACAAGCTATATGATACTAACAAGAGTTTTGTTATTTATTATTAATCTTGGATGAAAGATGTCTCGAAGCAAAAGTACATAAAAAGAGGAGATGGAAGGAATTTTTTTATAAAATCTAAGTAACAATAACATATTTCTAAATACAGGTTGTAGTTGTAGATAGAAGGTTTTCAGAGCGATAGTATGATGAGAAGATTGAATTAAATGAGAGAGTAGAGACTGAATACTAAATTTGTGAAGCATTGTGGTTATTTTTATTCTGTTATATGATAAGCTTCAGTGTTTGAAAATGTTTGTTACCATCAAGCACTACAGCATGACACGCCCCGCTTAATTCTGTTTTGGATAAAAGTGGGTGCGATTTGACCCACTTTTGAGATAAATTCAAATTTAAAAGATGAACTTAATTCAAGTCATGAATTGAGTCATCTTTTAGAACTAGCGGTACCTGCCATTCCATGATAAGTTTTCGGCTAAACTAACCTTATTCAAATCTGAATGTTAATAGCATACAATGATTCAATTCGCGGGTTTTTAATTTCATTTCGCCGCCTCCAGATGTTTATTTACTAGTCGACATTTTGATGCTTGTGGTAGAAATATGCGAGATGAATAATTTTCATTCCCAATCCTCTATCATTATAGAATTGCCTTCAGCCACCAAAGCACTAGTTGCATCATTCATCATCATCATTCAGTCACTGCATGTCACTTGAATGCTGATTATGTTTTCAAAACATTATTTTAAATATTTATGAATACATTATGACCATAGGTGGACCAAGGATTAGAAGGTAAATCTATGATTACAACTTTCAAGAAGGGAGTGTTTTGTTATGCTTGCAGCCTTTTTCAACTTGATGTCTGACATTTAAAAGTATTTGATGTGAAAGATAGGCTATTTGGTAGATCCTTGAAGTAAAGTTTAGACTAAAACAGTCATTGTGGTGTTGGAGCTTGAGATTATGAATTTGATAGGGTTTTGGAATGTTAAACATGTGAGAAGTGTAGAATATATTCGGGTTAATACAATTAACTGGTTTTCACGGAGAAACTATAAGCGATAATTGAATATCCTTTCTGGTCTGGAACTAATGTCAATTTACGGTGGATCAAAGCAGGTCTGTTTGTGACGAATTTAGTGGGGTAGTTAAGGCTGTGCGCCAGCCACCGTGATTCTGAAACAAGCAAACAGTCAATTCCTACGAGGTTCTAGAACTAAATGAGACGTGAGTTGAACAGAAGATGATAAAAAGAGAGAAATGTGTGGAGCGCTTTGATAAGAGGTGTGTTTTTTGTAGAAGAGGGACTAAAGCATGTCCAGTAAACCTGATGTTTAATTTTTAACCAAACAACTGAAGAAAACTTATTCCAATTTGGTCTGAAGTGGAAAGCAAGCTGTCTGAACCCATACGATCCATTACTGTCCATTTCTGTAGCATGCAAGGACATGATATTACTTTGTGCCAAGAAACCAAAGGTGTACTAGTATGGCACATTCTAGTCAGCATACAAGTTTCAGACATTAAATACTTTAACTAAATATCTATTTTACTGTATTTTTACCTTTTAAATAAAATTATGTAAACCTTTCAAAGAATAACTTATTCAGAGTTTTATAATAATATGACCAATCCAGGACTGAGGATGGCAGTTGCACTGCTGAATAAATGTTTTTATTATGCCCACATGAGTCTGATACTTTTACCTTATTCCTTGCTCATTTTCATTGTATTTCAACAGTGAACTAAGGAAACTCAAGAATTTTATGGAATATTTATGGACTTACTGATTGACTCAATGCACTATTAATGTACCATTAAAAAATGTCATTGTTAATATTACTGAATAGCAATAGTACATAAAGTTGTCTATTTGTGCAATACATGTAGCTTACATGTTTTGATGAGACATGGTAATTGATGAGAATTGTAGTGAACAGATATACTCAGTGAGCAGTTGTTTCTCTGGTTCAATCATTCAGATTAAAAAGTTTTTCTTTCCACCACTTTTTTATTTTGGATTTGAAGTACCCTACCTTAATTTGATTAGCATTTTCCATTACATACAGTAATTTATTAATTTCGAATTCCTCAAAGTGCTATCAATCATACTGAAGACTTCCGCAATGGCGGATATTGATAACAGCATTGAATAGCTGTTGGTAATCGATGAATGCACGTCACAAAAATATATAGTCACCGCCGGGAATCGAACCATGTAACTCCCAGTTACCGGTCAGGCGTCAACCACGAGACTACAGTGGCCATCCTGAACAGCAGCGTTCATTTTAGACTTGGCCATATCGGCTTGTATATCACAATTTTGATTTGAATTTATAGCACTTTGAGGAATTCGAAATTGGTAAATTATGTTCTGTATATTTGGCAGTTTGCTAAATGTCAGTTCCTTCAGATCCAGTTTTCCATTACATTAACAAAAACAGTTACAATATTTCAATATAATTAGTCCTGATTTTCAAATTGAAATTATAATATCATTCTACTTTAAAAATACTAAATTTCAGAATAGAGTACAGCTTTTTGAATTTCGTAACAGTAAAGGAATGACTTTAAATTGCTCATAAATTGTCAGATTCAAAGTAATAGTACTTTTTTCTTGCATTAAATTTGAGAAAATAAAATGTGTTGAATGTATATTATTCATTGGTAAATCAATCTTAGTATCGTCCTAAAAAATGAATTTCCTAAGCATTTTTCTCCTTTGTTTACAATTATTGCATACTTTTTTTAGAAGTAAAGAAGATTGATGGTTTGTCAGTTTCAAACCAAGTGGCAAGCCATCAACCATGTTCACTTTATGAGCTCCACTACATCTATAAAAATTTACGAAAAAGGTAACTTCCCCTTTTCATAAATAATTTCCAATCTTGCACTTTTTCACAGTTCGTGCTTAATTTGTGTAAGCAACCTCCTGAAGTTTCAGCATGTTTTCATGCACATGATACAAAAAATTATTTTAATGATTGAAATGAGCAAAATAGTACGTTTTCAAATCTTTAAAAAAACCAAGTAAACTCTACACCTTGAAACCACCAATAATCTCCTCATATTGGATAGTAAGTTTTGAAGTTAAAAGGAATCAGTTCCGTTGAAAGCAGTTCACCAAAGCGGAACCGGAACGTCATGCTCAGAACCATGGTACATAAATTAAGTTACAAATCCATTTATCGGAAACAGTCGTTTATTTGTGGACTTCATCGTTGATCATCTTTTCCATATACATGCAGACAAGTCACAAAATGTAGAGTTGTAGATTATGGAGGCTGTCAATATACTCATCCCCAGTTAAGAGCATGATTAGTTTAATCTCTCCACCCCACTTGTAATCTTCCCCAGTGAATGTGTGGGATAGTCCGTGTGGGTGTGTAGTCTTTCCATGTTTGGACTAGAACTGCTGAACGCTGAACGATTCTCTCGGGTTTAGATGACGGATGATGATGGCTGTGTAGTTTATCGCTCGCTTCAATACCTGCTGTCCATGTTTGTTAGGATTTCTGCTAGTATGTTATTCAAATCCAGCGCACGTCATATTGTCGTTTTCTATTTGGTGATCAAACTGTTTGAACAGGCGCCGAAAAATATTGGTTTGTTGGTTTTCATTCCTTGTCATAATAAATCGTCAGATCTATGAATGAAAAATATAACTTATTCTTTCTTTATTTCTTTTATTCGCACTGTGTATAAATAATTGAGCTAATCAGTAGATGATAGTATTTATTCTTATATGTATGTTATTTTACCTCAACTTCAAAATATTAAAATATTTGACAATCAACTTTCATAAAAATCAGTTTCCATACGAATCTCGTTTTGTTACCAGGGTTGTTCAATTTTAATTTCTAGTCATTTTTTTGTAAAAAAATTCTAGTAAATCCATCATTCCTGTTGATTTGGTTCTGTATAAAAATCTCTCTTCTCGTTGTACTTTTTTCTCACATTATTAAAATATACCTTTTTAAAATACTCTTTGATTTGGTGGATGAATTCAGCCTTTTATTTATGTCCTAACTAGTGTACTGTCATCGGTAATTTTTAGGCCTATTATTTTTATTAATTTGAAATTGATGAATCTTTTTTCTGTTTTTGGAAGTTATGGTGAAAAAAATGCATAAACTGTCCTATAAAGTTTACAATAGATAAGCTAACGCGCTACTGTGCATACATTATTAGATGCAGTATTACTTTCCACTTTTTATTCCGTTATTAACTTATCAGCGTTTACAAGTTCAGTAATCAATAATCAATTAGAAGTGTTTACAAAATATTCTTCACACTACTAAATTGAATTTTTTAAGGGTGTTGGAACAAGTTTGTCCTTGGGAGGTCCACCTAATACATGGTAAGCGTGATTAGATAGCGACCGGCTCTGCTGGTATTCTTTCCCAAAGGCACCGGCACCCATTGTTATCTGACAATGGTCCCTGTTTATTTCTTTTTATTAGGTGTTTGTACGCCAACCTGGCTAACGGTACAGCAACTTATGTCTAAGCGTCATTAGAAAACCTTTCCAATGATTCTACCATCAATAGGTGAACTGAACGCATACTGTTAATTTGATTTACTTCCAAGCCGGGTCCAGCTTGACCGTTCACACCCAACAGATAGCATCAATGTTGAGTCAGCATTTTGATTATAGCACAAAGAGGTGTTAATAAATGAGTCTACAGAATGATTGAGCTTGTAAAAAGAATTATCATCTGGAATAATAATTCATAAGAGGAGTTCCTATTGTAGAATTATTTGATGAGAAAGACAATGGTTAATTTTTGGTTCATAATGTAAATTTTCTTTTGTTTACTGTATTTTTGTACACT
This sequence comes from Conomelus anceps, assembly GCA_948455865.1. Taxonomy (NCBI): domain Eukaryota; kingdom Metazoa; phylum Arthropoda; class Insecta; order Hemiptera; family Delphacidae; genus Conomelus; species Conomelus anceps. Next base: position 26,273,413 of record OX418223.1, read on the forward strand.
CGTTTTCTTTGCTATAAGTCTTTTTTTTTCTTTTTATAATATCAATTTAACATGTCTAATTATGTTAATTTTTTCTCTTATAAATTAATTGTTTTCACTTGTATTGCGTAGAAAAATTATAAGCTCACGAATTATAAGCAGACGCAAGTCTTGTGAGCAATATGTGATTCTAATGTAATGTAAATATTGAATAAATTAAATTATCTTTAGAGTGCACCCTAGTACAGTGACTGGACATATTATCATAAAAATACACTAATTATACTAAAATATCACACTACAGAATACTTAAAGGACTGTGTTAAACACTTCATGGGATCTGTCGATCTGTCAATCTACAGTAGTAAGCAGTCACAAATTTAAAGTAAATTGCTCAAATGCTTTGAAATATTATACTTTATCAAAGTGCTAGGGGCGGGCAAGGCATGCCTGTTTGGTTAACACCAGAACAACCAAAATAATTTACGAAAAAAACGGAAGAAATGAGAAGGAAATCAAGAAGTCAAGTTTGGATTAATGAAGTCAAGAAGGATATCCCAAACATGATCTGCAGACTGAGAAATAATGGATACCAATAGAGATGCTGTTAACAGATACATTTTATTATAGAGGAGGCAAACACCTATGTAGAAACAGTTAAAAATTTGTGATTGCAATAATTGAATGGGTTTGGCTTGAAAATAAATTTTCATTGTAATGGCGAAGGTGATATTGTGGAAGGTATCCATAATGAATAATAAGACGAAATTGTCACAACCATATTTATTAAAAATATTGAAAAACTAGTTTCGGTTGTTATACCATTAACAATCTCAAACTGAGATTTGATTGAGATTGATAATGGTATAACAACCGAAACTAGTTTCTCAATATTTTTTAATAAATGTGGTTGTGATAATTTCGTCTTATTATTCATTTTAAAAATAAATTAATTGATTGGCTTTTAAAAACTCTCAACCGAGAAATATTTTCTCCTAGCGTCCTAGCACCACCTCGTGATACTAACTTAGAATATTCATGTTCCTGCACAGCCCAGTTGACTTCACTGTTCACCATGCATTGCACGAAGTTCAATCGAGCTTGTGAGTATTTTATTCTTGAGAAAGTTGCAAAAGTAAATATGGTAGAGGCTCACCTTATGCTGAGGTGAACGTGGTAGCTCGTGTGTAGTGAGTAGCGTGGTGCTTTCCAATACACGATTGCTGCAGAATAGGCACATCATGTCAACAACAACAAATTGTTGGTGTGTTGTTCATTTGCTCCACTGTTATCTTGTGGGAGCAAGCACGTTCCACAAGCGTTCATGATACACTATTCACTTTTCTTTTACCTTGGCATTATCTACAAGGACTACAGAAACTCACTCTACTTGGGAAATGTCCACTTATTTTAAGTAAACATTTGTTAATTTTGTTTCTCATCATTTTTCATTTTCGTGAAAGATTATGTTTCGAAAACAGATTTTATTTGATTCAAGAATATCTTCTTACAAGAATAATAATACAATAATAATATAATTTTTTGACTATTTTGTGGTACATTAGAAAATTTTTACTTGCAAGCATCCATCATCATTGAATGAATTATTTCTTTAAATTCATTATAACAAAATTATTATGACTCAGAAAATACTTCATTGATAAATGACCGTTTTTCTCCAAGCATCTTTCATTTGAGTTATTGTATTTCATTAATTAATTATTAATAATTTTTGCAGCCTTTAATCTCCCATTTTGCCATAATCTATTTATTATCTTAACTTTATATTTTATTATTATTTTTCGTCTTCTTCGTCGTGTAGGTTAAGTGGAAGAGAGGGCTATTTTGCCCTAACTCCGCCCTTTTGTATAAATGCATCACCTTGATATTACAATTCATTTATTACGCAAATATTTTTATTAATGTCAGTAATGCAACTTACAAAACAGTGTAATAGTAACGTATCGTCTTGGATATAATTTTTATCTATATTCCATGAATTTAGGTGATGTCATTCATTGTAAGGTAATAGTCAGAAGTCATATGAATTGTACTTTTACTCTAATAAAGCTATCTGAATCTAAATCCTTCATTCTCCTCCTCCTCCTCCTCCTCCTCTATTTTGATGAATAGACTACTAAGCATCAAAATAATTATATAAAAATAATATGATTTTTTGTTGTTGTTGTAAACTACTTTGCAACCGATCTCCTCATCCACAAGAGTTGAAAAAATGTTCACTTCCATCCATCTTGAATGAATGTTTCTTTTCAAAGTTATCATACCAAAATTATCAACTCAGAAAATCTCCATTGAAAGATTTAATGACCCCATGAATCTTCCATGAATTTAGGTGATGTCATTCATTGTAAGGTAATAGTCAGAAGTCATATGAATTGTACTTTTACTCTAATAAAGCTATCTGAATCTAAATCCTTCATTCTCCTCCTCCTCCTCCTCCTCCTCCTCCTCCTCTATTTTGATGAATAGACTACTAAGCATCAAAATAATTATATAAAAATAATATGATTTTTTGTTGTTGTAAACTACTTTGCAACCGATCTCCTCATCCACAAGAGTTGAAAAAATGTTCACTTCCATCCATCTTGAATGAATGTTTCTTTTCAAAGTTATCATACCAAAATTATCAACTCAGAAAATCTCCATTGAAAGATTTAATGACCCCTTTGTCTTCAAAGCTTGCATTCTACTAACTTGATTTAAATTGACTCGGAAAAGTCTATTTCTATTAGTCCTGATTTTCTAGATCTGGTGATTGAACTACAAACATTCTAGGTAGTGTCGTTATTCTTTGATGTTCCCATTTCTTTACATTGGACTTCAACTACATTTCCTTATGTCCTTCCAAAACACAGAATAATGGATTTACAGTTGCACCACTGGCAGGTTTGACAATTAAAATAGTGGAATGAGCATGCTATGAAGCATGACATAAAAACATAGATGTCCTCAATTTACTTAATAGATACAAATAAAGTCGGTTATGTAATTCTGACAACTTTTACTCTCGTATACAACGCGACATTTTATTCCACTGTATTCTATTCTCATAATAAAAAAGTCAATACAGTATTTTAGTAGCCTATTATAATTTGTCTTGCTCTTCATTGTTTTGAGTTCTTAACGTTTTACTGCTATCATTCAGTAGCTGCTTAAGACTCAAATTGTGAAATAGAACATATAAGATTTTATTCAAGAGAAAAGGTCATTCTTTTTCCCACTCACTCATACATTACAATATATATCGTAGTCATTGTCTTAATATTACTTGCATATTTCCTTGATATTTTCTATTATTACTTGCATATATTCCTTAATATTCTATCCTATTTTCTTTCAACAAATCCTAGAATCCAACTGACTTGGATTTTCTACCTGTATAGTCTTTCTTTACTTTCTTTCTTACTTCCTTTCATCTTCTCTTTCAATGACTTAATTATAAAAGTAATATTTCATTGACGTTTGTCTTATGAATTCAAAATTAAAACACCTAAAATATGCCGAATGCAATCTACTGAATGTACTCCACTAAAATATGTTCACAACAGTGGCGTACCGAGGTTTTAAGCGCCCTGGAGCGGAAGTGTCTAACGATGCCCCCCCCCCCCCCAAAAAAAAAAAAATCAGTCTTACACTCAACCACCCGATTGGGCTGATATTAATATAGTGGTCACTTAATGAACCAGCGGCTTTTTTTTCCGCCTCTAACTATGCCGTATTTGTTAGAGATGCGAATCTCCAAGGAATGATTTTTCGCCAGGCCAGATTCTGCTTTTATCAATTTCCAAACAGCTTGTTTTGGTTTTTTTTACTTTTCTATAAATTTATTTGCAGTTATTTTTTCGCATTTTGCAAGTCATCCTTATGAATTTTTTTTTATATTTTGGAAATAGGATTCAAAAGTGAAGTATTTCAGTCCTGTTCTTAATATAAAAACCATTGAACTTCTTGTGGATTTATTTTTTCAGAATAAATTCAAAGTATTCATTCAATTACTTGAATTTGTTATACCTTTTGCCACCCAATTTAAATTGTTTTGGCTTTGCTACTTTCGACTATTTGCTACTTTTGACTCGACCGTTTTACATTCTGTCTGGTTGTAACGCATATTTACGGCTGAACCGATTTATTTCAAATTTGACATGAATTTTCCTTTTAGTCATGCGCAGCGATGTTTACATACGGTTTTTTAAAATTGTGTTGCATTTCACCCTTTTGGCCTTCATTATAGTAATACATTTTTTTGTAAGTAAAAGGTAATTTTCTCTCAAGAACGGTGCGCCCCTCAGAGCCTTGCGCCCTGGAGCGACTGCTCCACTCGCTCCATTATCGGTACGCCACTGGTTCACAATATATAATAGTGATAATATGATTATTTGTTTTTTCTTCTATTGGATATCCCTTGACCTCATGACATATTGCATCTGAGCTCCTAGGATTTAAATAGGATGAGGATGATTCTAGGGACAGCGTAGATCAATGCGGTGCGTGCTGAAAGTGGGTCGATCATTTTTAGCCAGGAGTAGTCAGTGCTATGCGCTCTACTCTAGTTGATGACCAGTGTAAATTAAATGACCTGTGATATTTCAGAAACGGGAACAGTCTCTCTTTCTCCTCTTAATCATTTTTCCGTCAGCTTACAATGCAATTTTGTGATAGCCAATAGTTATCGCTTATGAATTTCTGGTAGAATTATTCAAGTTTTAATCCTTTGAGTCATTCATTCCGTTGAATTGTGTCACATATTGTGCAATATTCCATAATCGTTGATTTGTCGACACTATAATCTTCCTTGCTGGGATGAAATTATTTTTGTAATGTTTGATTGCTGAAGATTGACAGTAGGCTATTATCCTTCAGTCGTTTGGAAAGAGAAAACATCTAGTTCATTGGTTGTATTCTGAGAACAAGATAGCTGCTGGTTGTGAGCTTTATCATTAGTTAACCTGTGGCTCGGGGTACCTACCTTAATCTGTAGGTACATAATGTTTACCATAACGTAGTTCAAGCAGGGAAGAAAACATACCCAGTACAGTCTCCTAACCAATAAAAGCCCCAGAAAAAAAGCAATTGAGATAATCTCATGATGTAAATATCAAATTTGGAAATACATTATTTCAATTTGGAAATTTCTAAATTTTTTCCCAATTATTTTTCAATATTTATAAAAAATCGTCAATAATAATTTTATTGAAGAATGGACCAATGTTAATTCCTCCTTGAGCGACGACCAGTGTAGCAAAATCCCTGCCGCTAGATGTCGTGCACTGTATCACTGCTGTGACGCGTTGCATGTGTGTGAGTAGACTACCCCCCTCCCCCTTAACATCGCCAACCCCCCACTCAATTATCCGTTCTCTGTCTAGACTCCTCCAAATTATTATTAAAAAATAACAATTTATTGATTGCTAAACCTTAAATTCTTCCCTACTCTGCTGCTATTGCAATGATGTCATCACAGCCTTCAGTATGATGTAACAAATTCTTTTCTATCTGCATTGGAAAGACGTTCCATGGTATTTGCCTTTGTTTATTCCCTAAAGCCGTTACCAGCATGTTCAAGTATCTCAATATGGAGCAGGCAGCATAACTCTTTTGTTGAAAAGTTCAACCGAAATGATGGAGTGCATTGTTCTCCTCTACCTCCAACATTTATTAGCTAATAACGGTAGATTGATGAATCCACGCAATTGCTTTCTTTGGTCTCATCTGCCGTCATATTCTGTGTCCTATTCTTCTCCATTATATCTCTATCTCGTTCTACGTGCACTATTCAGTAATTCTTTTGTGAAATGAAAATATTATCAACCCACTTTTGGTTATTGGTACTGGTAGGCTATTTGGTATTTGTTATTTCATATCTATAGTTCTAGTTTTATAATTTTTAGTATGTATGCAGTTATATTAGTATTTGTAGAGGATAGTCTAGTCCTTATACTGTTCTATATACTCCTTCAACTTTCATAGAAACGAAATTAATTATATTATATGAATATGGAGGATATTTGATAATGAAAAAGAACAAAGCCTCAGGGCTTTATGTATACAGATATCAGCACAAAAGTGAGATGCCCCGCAGGACTGTCTAAGAAATTTAATATCAATGTGGGAGTGCACCAGGGTAGTGCACTTAGCCCATTACTGTTCAATATAGTTATGGATTATCTAACAGCCAAAATTCAAAAACCTACTCCCTGGAACATCTTGTATGCCGATGACGTGGTTCTGATTTCGGACAACCGTGAGGAAATTCAGGAAAGTCTTGATGAATGGACAAAATGCCTAGAAGAGAATAGGTTGCGTATTAGCAGAACAAAAACAGAGTACATGATCTGCGATTTCAGCTGTACCAGAGCCATGGCAGCAGATAACCATCTGACGGTGGATGGTGCTGAACTCCCACGAGTGAAGTCTTTCAAATATTTAGGGTCGGTGATATCTGAAGATGGAACAATCGACAATGACATTGCTCACAGAGTTTCGGTGGCATGGTGCAAGTGGCGATCACTTACTGGAGTCCTGTGTGACACGAAGATGCCAATGAAGACGAAAGGCAAAGTATATAAAGCAGCGGTAAGACCAGCAATGCTGTATGCAAGCGAAGCCTGGCCTGTAAAAAAGTGCCATGAACAGAAACTGCATACAGCGGAAATGAGGATGCTGCGATGGTCAGGTGGAGTCACTCTTAAAGACAAGATACGCAACACATATATAAGAGGCAGTTTTAAGGTCGCGCCCATTGCTCATAAAGTGTCAGAGTCAAGACTGAGATGGTATGGACATGTCATGCGTAGGCCGGGTGATCACATTGTCAGGAAATGCCTTTCCATGGATACCAAGAGAAGAGGGCGAGGAAGACCACAAACTTCGTGGACGACGATTATCCAGAGGGATATGAAGATGCTAAATTTAACTGAACAAGATGCTCAAGATAGAGATGCTTGGAGAGTCATCATAGGGAAAGCCGACCCCGTGTAGCGGGAAAGGGCGAGGAAGAAGAAGAAGAATATGGAGGATATTTCACAATTTTTAAGTAAATATTCCAAGTGAATGATAAAATTCTAAAGAAACAATCTCGCACCAGAACTTATGTTAGAATAAAAAAGATAGGGTGCCCCCCCCCCTCAAGCCTCATGATGCACCCCCCCCCCTATTTCAGCTCCAGCCCCCCATAAATTAGACCCTCCCAAAAATCAAAACCCCCGTATCCTTTTTGAAACGAAAAGAAGATTTATATAGGTATTGAAAAAATTCAAACCCAGTTGATAATATACAAAATGTATGTATATTTCTTGAGATTCTCTACATAGGCAAGAATTTTTTTAAAGGTAAAAAAGAAATATCAATTAAATGAATACATGAACTTCTGCTCATTAAACTTAATTGCAAAATAGCTAAATAAGAATGTGAACCTAAATGGTTTTTAAACAATCAAATACTATTACAAATAATGGTTCAATAAAAATCAAATACCTATAAGTTTATGTTCGGTGTACCAATTACATTAAGGTTAAATAATTCTACTATTAAAGTAAGTTGTTTTTAGTTGTTAGTTGTTTTTAGTTGTTGTTCCTTTAAAGGAAGTGAAAACAATGAGTTGATAACTTCATTTATATAATACAAAAATTCAAAATACTAAATCAGTTATGCTAATATTTACTGGACAGTAGTTGAACAACAGGTTATTTACTTAGTGTAGTATCTTGTGAGCATGTATGAAGTACCGTACATAAGAGGCACACATTCCATGCATAGTTATTTACAACACAGAATCGAAAGAAGCGTCTTTCAAAAACAAAATAAAAACATGGTTATAAAAATCACTGAATTTTCAGTAGTTTTTAGTATTTACTTGGTAAATTTTGATATTGAAATTCCTACTTATTAGTAAGTAGTGTTATCGTAAAATACAAGAAAAACATCAACAGTTTGAAGTCAAAAGTTTTAAATTTGTAGCCTGTGACCATATCTATCTCCTTAAACCCTACATTTGTCATTAATTGACATTCTATCTGGTGACTTCCTAATAATATATTTTTGAATGGCGTCACGTTAAACAGGGTTTCTATCTTTTGGACACCCCCCTTTAGAATTTTAATGACGCAGTCTGCGTCATAGCCCCCTCTGTGGGTACCCCTGGAAAAGAGAATGCAAATAAAGAGGGAAAATTAAAAGGGATGATCACTTGTTAGAATTAACCTCAGAATTATTTAATTATTTATGGCTTCAATTATACAATCTGCAATATTAGGATAATATTGAAGTATTCAGAGAAAAATGTATAATATTTTTTTGCCTCTACAGATGCATTGGGCATCTTGAGAACGAAACTGCTGTACGGTCTTGGAAAAGAAGATGTAGGCCCCAAAGCCCAGCTATTCCAACTTCCAAGTGCAGTTCAGTTCCGATTGTTTATTGCCGGCTCCTATTCAACATTCAGAAGGCGTTTTGTATCACAAACATCGTGTTGTAAACTTGAATGGCGCGTAATTATGAGAGTTGTGGTCGATGGCAGTGCTTACCAATGACATAAGCGGCGCTCTTTTACCATTTATTCACCATTTACCATTCATACAATAATTTACCATGGCCACAAATTCCAGGCACGCCATCACCATATGGCCATCCATAATGGAACACTATCACCCACACATATGTTGTGTATGTAAATTTGTTTCGGGTTATGCTTTTAAATGCGGATTCTATTGGTCGTTAAGAATAGTTTCTTACCGATACTCCGCAATATACATTAAAACTTATTGGTGTCCCACTGAAACGTCCACAATAAGAATTGAAGTAAAATATGTATTTGGTATGTTGCTACATACTTTAATGCAACATGCTTGTGATATTATATTATTTTCTATAGGTGAATGCAATCATTATTGACCAACTACTCATTAATCGACTCCTTGATGTCTCTATTCTCAAACGTTCATTTACCAGTAAAAAACTATATTAATTTATAGTCTAGTTTTTAAACTGTTCAGTCAATGAATATTTAGTTTGTCCTTAACTTTTGTTTAGTATAACTCGAATGGACCAATAATTGGACGCTTATTAATTTTCATAGATATGCTAATATGCACATGAATTATACTGTTTCAATATTATCATGTGTCCTTGTTTGAAGTCAAGATTTGATCATAGTATAGCTTTAGCATAAACTTGTTTTTTATAATGAAAGTAACGTAAAAACAATCATTTAAAAAACTTATCAAAAGTTATCATTTTTAAATTGAAAATATGAATGTATCATAATTATTTTTATTTTATAAAATGTGTATCTTTTTTTTAATCAATGTATTCCTTTGAAACCTCTATAGTGAAACCAATGAAACTGAAAATTCCTCCTTTTACAAATTATATGGGTCCGCGATATTTTAAATAAACCTAAGGCTCATCTATACTCCCATATTAATGTTATAGTACTTGATTTCTCTCCTTTCCACATAGTTAGTTACATTATTTTGGAAATTTAATTCTTGACGGCTCTAGTGGTGCAATTGGTTGCAGAGCTTGTCTATGATTAGATAAGACTCTGGCAGGCTTTTTCGTTTTCTGCAGTCTTGAGTTCGATTCTCATTCATTCAAGGATGTTTCTTATCATTCACATTTTCACCTCATTACCCAAGCACAAGTCTCAAAACTCTTTTGAGCATCATCCAACTTGAAAAAAGCGTTGAGTGATTACTTATACATTTTCTCTATCAAACTCATTCTTAATCAGATTTTTTCATCACTCTTTTTCAATTGCACATATTTTAATTCTATTTATCATAGTTATATAATCTATTTGTTCTACTATTTTCTGAAAATTTATTCATTAAGTTGTCTACATGGCACAGCATCGTAATTTGATTTTCCAATAATTGGGATAATTAATTATGCGTGATTTTTTGCAGTTGCAATTTCTTACAACTGTCACTAAAAAGTTATCACAATACAACAGCCGCAGCTGTGCCTGAATGCTTCTCGTTTTATCTTGCATATGCCTCTCCCCCCTCTCACTCTTTCTCTGTCCTCATATCCAAAAGAATGAATAAACCCATTCAAACAATAAATAAAACTGTCAGTTCGATCACGACAAACTTCGATAACGGTAGCACTTGATGGTATCGATATCGGTAGCATCTGGACGTGTGAAAGTTTCAAAGAGTGCCATTATAATAATAGGTCGTAAATATTACGTAAGCCGTTGGCCAGCTATATAGCACTAGAACGTTGATTTGTGGAAACCCAAGTACAACTAATTATGTTTACAATAGGTGCTAAGGAGGTATTAAAGTAGTTGCTAGTCTCAACTGCGGTAGTACTTGAATAAAAGCAGTAGTAAAAGTGTGTGGTCTATTAGCGGATAGAGATAATCGTGGTGTCTGCCACATTCAAGTAGCCTTGTATATACGAGAGTGCGGCCATCGAGGCGTAACAAGTATGTTTAAAACGACTAATTAAATTGGTTTTAGATGGGTAACACGCACGCACGCACGCACTTTCACCTTATGATCTTAATCCTTTAATCCTCGTCTTTCTCTTTATTTTATTGCTTTTCTTTACGTTTTAAGTTTCCCTTCAAGGCGTTCTTCTAACTGTTGAAACAATGGCAACAAAAATTGTGAGTCGAAATACTAAACTGCCGTTTTCGTGCTCGTAAAAAGGGTCGTACGTACTTTGACCCTAACTTTCTATAACGTTATGTTGGGTTTAAAGACCATAAAATTACATTTCCTGTTCACTTTTTATTTAATACTGTATAACTAAAGTGTTATTTTCTTAACTATTGTAATTTCGAACACATTCATTGCGTGGAGTGACTTCATATAGTTAGTCAGGGCCAAGAAAAATTAAGGTCAAATAATTTTTTGTGTGCTGTAATTCCTAAAATCAATAATGAGTTCAATCTTACTAAATTTAATTTTTTTAAATTTCCTATTGCATTATTTGTAGTAGCCTTCTAATATCAAGAAAAATGAACTCAAATAAGAAATTTAAAGAAATAAATGATTTTAATAATTGAAATCAATGTAATAGACATCTCAGATTCAGATATGCCTGATACCTATACTGATACACAAAATTTTGTTTTTCATCCTCATTAATGCTGTAGTAATAAATTCGATTCAACAATATACTTAATACTTTCCAGAACTAACCAACAGAATTCGTCCTTACAACAATTATAACAAAAATGTACAATTGTATTATTATTATTATTTTGATTTATCAAATAAAAACAAAGAACATAAAATAACAACAAAATTCAGATTTCAGGTTTGTCAAATAAATTTATCAGCAATCACTTAACACAGTCCCAATTTGTAGTCTCAAATCTATGATTTATGTGTTTATGTCTAAATCGATCAATCGTAGTAAGGTTTTAATAGAGGTCTCATTCAAGTCTGAGCTGTGAATCAGTTTGCTACATTTATGTAGTTGAATAAGTTTCTACAGATGTGGGTAGATTATACTGTAGAAGACTGTAAGTAGGGCTGGAGTGGAGAAATCGTAGTGGTGCTAAAATCGATTATGGGACTGATTGTTTAATACTGTCTTTAATATAGAATAATCTTGCTGCCCATTCATTTCGGAAGGTTTACATCTATCTATAATAAATGTATTGTTGCCTTACACAGGAATACGTAAAGTATTGTTTCTTTGTACAGTATTAAACTTATTTCGTTTCAAAAATTTGAAGTAAATGTTAAGAAACCATAAATAACGTTTATGTTCTCCAATATTACGCTGAAATTTTTAAACTGCATCAACTGGTTTGTTACAGTACTTCATTGAAATGTTCAACAATTGGTTTTATTTGGAATTGGTATTTGAATTTTTAATTTTCAAAGATTATACTATTCTTTTATTTTCTCCATTATGAGGTTATAGCTATAAGCTATGCAAATATTTTTCATATTGGATTCTTTAGCCAAATATTTAACTAGAAATAAATATTTTTAACTAGAAATAGCCAGCCTATTGCAGCCAAGGCTTTGCACTTGAATTGATTGAATAAATAATAGATGCCAATGATTACATTTCTACTTAGAATCTGTGTGTATTGCCAATTATAGGTGTAATCATCCCTATCGCCCTCGCACATGTTTTCTTGATTGGCAGACTGACTGAATTAGGCTACATTGAAAGATCCTTGATTGGAGTGGAGAAAAGTTGGAGTTATTTGGTCATTTTTACCCTAAAAGGCTACTGTCATACTGTGCAACATGAAACCATTTGGTTTACATGAGAAGAGATTCTTCCCAAGATCGTTATAATCTATGGATTCTTCAAAATTGAGTAATAGAAGCAGTTTTGTGTTGAAATCCTATTCAAATTACAAAATTTATTCTTCGTTGACATACACAAACAAAATAATTTAAAACTTTTTAAAGAATCTATTATACCTGCAGGGAATAATCCTGTGCGCAGGTCTGAGTTGCTAAACATTTTTTAAATAAACAATGATACACAAAATGAATATAGAAATAAAGCAGTGAACAGAGAGAAAATAGAAAACATGAAGGAAGAGAGAGAGAGAGAGAGAGAAGAAACGGATGGTGATGGAAGTGGTTTGAAAACATACTGTGAAAATAATGAATTTCATGTAATAGAAGACTGTTAGAATATTTTTTCTCAATTTTGCTTGTCAATATCCATGAATCCATTTCGGCCGTTTATTTTTGTTCCTGTAAGTATTTTCAAGAAATATCAAGGGAATTTGAATTTTTTCGCAACAATCATTTGCTTTTTGCCTGTTTTAATAAATAAAGAATTAGTCCAACGTCCAAAATTTATTTTCCAAAGTTTACTGATTCATAAATTAATTGTATTGCAAAACTTCATCTAGATCTTAATGGGAACGAAGTTCCAATTCACCCACATCTAACGCTTTCTGTAACGGTTATTTCTGAAGTCCGCCTCTCAGTTTGAAAAGGCCGCACTTTTCAGTATGCATCACCATTCACCTAAACGTTATCGCAATCCTATTCTCAGGTAATCCTATTCAAATTTTGTAATGTTTCACCGTTGACTGCTGGGTCTGCGTCATTTTGAAAACATTTCAAATTCAAATGTCTTCATTCTGTTGCTGTAATCTATTCCGCCTACCAAGAATCGGTTCGTTCACGAATTATGGTAATTATGTATATCGTTCATGTTTATTTCTCAGATCTCACTCCTTGAATTTGAATAAGGATTGTAGGACTTCTAAACTATTTGTTTTGTGTTCGATTGTTTCACACATTAGACGTTAATGCGTTTCTATAAATCTATTTCAATACAATTTTCTTGTTGGTTTTCATAACTATGCCATGTTATTCGAATAATTTAGGGTGTTGAAAGTTAAAAATTAACTTTTTTAGTAAATCTTGTTATTATTAATTCATTCTTATCTTATCTTTTAGGGAAGTGATAGCCGAATGCCGTAGCAGGTATCTGCTCAATCAGAGATAAGCTACGAAACTCCTGGGCGCTCTTTGTAAGGGTGACCGATTGAATTGGCCAGCAAAAAAGACTGTTCTCTGCTGTAAAATCACTTCCCGGTGGTTCGGAACCCATTTAAAACTGTAGGTCCAACTCATCAATCACTATCATCCAATTCATTACCTACGCACAGGTCTCAGACCTATGTGGGCTTCATTCTCCGAGAAAAAAATCTTAGTTTTTTTTTTAATTTTGATCTAACAAGAATTAGACAATTCTTTAAAATTCAATAATTTTATCATGACTGAACCTTTCTGAAAAAACAGTCATTACTAGTAGAAATATTTCAAATAATGACGTAAATATATCCGCAATTGCAATAATATTTTCTAAAGGCAATAGCAATTATTACTCAGATCACTGAAGTTGTCAGTTTCATACATGAAACATGTTGGCATTTTATAAAAAAGTAACGAATATTTTATTACGGTCAAACGTTCCCAGTCCCTTGCTATTCAATCATACAACATGAACCGTCTTTCGATTTCATTTTTATGGTGGCTGTGCCATCAAGTTTGTCGTTGGAACCCTACTAACTAAATGACAGGGTCAAGTGAAAGTCCTAGCCCGACGATCTTATCATCTTCAATTAGTTGGGACGCACCCATGGCTTACAGTGATCCCTTATGACCTTCGAAGTGGATCGTTTTAATTTTTTTTATCAACAACACAGCACCTTTCATCGTTTATTCCTGTGTCAATCAACGTTGATGTGACAGGGCGATTAATCTTGTTAGTCAGAGGGGTCTCGCACTGTCACCAGTCATTGGTCTAGGCTTGATTTAAGTAAGAATGGTTCACATTTTTGTATCAGGTGGATTGATGTTTAGAAGAAACAAATAAGTTCATTTATTTTGACAAAATAATGGGCTGGTTCACTGATGAAAACTTATCTGATCTGTTCCTGATTTAATCGTAGTATTGCTATATTATATTGTAGCATTATTAGCTTAGATGAACAATTCAAGGTTATCCATTACTGTGTATTATTTCTTGTGTGGTGTGTTGTGTAATACTATCTAAATTTTACAGTTTGGAGATAATTTGACAAGCTTTGAGACCGGACCCAACACAGAATATTAACAAATGCATAATTAGTAATTATTATACAATAATATATTCCATTCCATAGACTATAATAGAATGCTAATCTCAAATATTACTGATTGTATCGCACTGTAGCCCAGTCAAATTAGACTTTTGGTGGACAAAAATTGGTACAAAGCTGGATTTTTTTAATCCCCTCTAGGCATACCAGAAAATATTCCCCCAAGTTTGCGAAAAAAATCTGGCTTTCGTATAACTTTTGGGAGGCAAAAAACCCATCAAATTTGGCACATTTCAGTTTTTCGCCTAAAACTCGAAAACTATTTACCGCGTTGAAAACGTTGTTCAATTCCAAGTTGATGAATATGAAATTCTACGTCGATTAATTTACAAAATACCAAATCGATTTCGTTGTTCATTCACAATCAATTTTCAAAAATCAGGCATTTTTACCCCCCTTTGTGAAAAATGGCCCCCTTTTGTTTCGATACATTTATCTTGTAAATGCTCAATACAACACAAAGAAGTTATGGGAAAGAAGTTTTAGATCATTAGATTTACTTCCAGAAGAGTCTTCAATTTGAAAATTTTGCTAATTTCTAAGATATATGCAAAAAAACCTGAATCACTGTATAGCGCTATTAGGGCAGTAACCAAGTTTCATAAGTAAGTGATATCAAGAAAAGCATTAAGTAGTTATTTTCTCAACGGATTCTCATTTATTTTTAGACAATGAGTCTGAATATGAACTGTAAAATGTGAAGTGGGAGGGGGGGGGGGGCTTTGTCCCCAACTGTGGACACTCCCTTTGAACGATCAATCGTATCCCATTGAGCGATAGCTTATTCTTCTTAGCCTATTGAGACGGTCCAAATTCATGTAAGATGTCAATGTTTGACCATAATTAACCATTTCACTTGAAAGGTTAGTAGTATACATAGTAAGCCTACACTTGGAAAATGATGATTTTTCAATATTGAAGTAGTCCTAATTCAGGAACTACTGGGAATAAAATTGCGAAGTTGTTCTTGAATTTGTAGGTAATGTAAGGTGCATTTTGAGATAGTGTCCTTGGATGAGCTATAGCTCGTGGGGTGCTCTTTCCTTAAAATATATTTAAAATTATTATGATGATGCAAGTTGCCGGATGCTACAGTCGGGAGTTATTCCTTCTGAAAATCTTGATGTTAGGAGCACCATCTCAATCTACAACCACATAAATTAATATCTATCTTCGCTGGACGGTATCGTGGGAGAAAATATGGAATGTTCATAAATTTCGTCCACACGATTCAACCCAGCCAAGGAAGATAAATTAAACAATTATTACATTCCCAGCTAACTTCCTCTCGCAAACGAAAATCATATGTAGAATGTGTAATACTTCCTAGTTACACCTTCCCAACAACTCACGCCAGCTAGGTGAAAAAGCTACGAAAACCATCAAGTCATAGGATGTCTAAAACACAAGTAAAATGTTGAACCAACACGCATGTCCTCTATCAAGGACATACGATTATTTACCGAATAACCAACTCAACTCGGCGAAGCCGGCTGTTGGGTTTCTGAATTAAATCAATAAAATATTCTACAGCCAGAATCGAGCAGGGATTTAAATTATAAAATTTAGTTTGTAACCCACTCCGTGTGCAAAACTCACTGTCTGAAAGATTACTTTTGGGGTCGTAACTCATAGACACAAGATATTTCTAATGTATAGTTTTTTTATTAAAACCTTCTTTTCTTTTTAGAAGTCTTTATAATACTTCAATATTACAACATATTAATTTTACTCGCTTGGCTTGCTATTTAAGACGTGTGTATAATTATGAGTTGGAACTTAATCTTAAATCTTACCTGGTATTCCTGGTTCTCCTTTCCTTGATCTCCAGGAGCCTATGGCCACTTCAAACACTTCAAACAACTCTCAAACCCAACCGAACATGCCCTTGTCGCCCAGTAGAAATTGCCGGCTAACACTCCAAAATTTCGATCACCCAATAAGTTTTCAACTGCCCGGACTGTGACAGACTTATTAAGTTTTCGAAGATCTTGGTTTTGCAAGCCTAACACTCCACTGGTCGAAAGAAGCGTTCTCCTGGCTTCTCGAGTCTCTGGCCTAACGAAATTACTATGCGATTTATTACAAACTTTGAATAAAAAATATGCATAAAAAATCGGAAACTATGTAAACAATGGAAAATATATATATGAATAATAATAGAAATTTAACAATGTATTGAATTTGAAATGGAATTATTATCAGAGCAATTAGGTCTTTGTTCCCTAAGGGTGAAGCAATTACGAGAGCTCGCTTCAGCAGCATGTACAAGTGATATACCAAATGAATTTTCTGTCCTCAATATAATAATACATTTTTCACTTACCAAACATTTTTGATTGGGCCCAATTTTTCGCGCACTCGACGAGGTACTTATTTCATTGATATTCCCTCGGAGTTGGCGTCGTCTTCTCTCCGGACATCTTGGGTCGACAGCATGTCTGGGTCGCGAATTTATGATATTTGAGGTAATCGTATGTTATTGGCAATCGGAATTTTTAATGCTTTTGAAGCGATAGGGGAACAAATACATGTAACACTTAAAATTGTCTAGAATGATGAAATTTAAAACTTTAAAACTTTTTGTAGGAGAGGTAAAAAAAAGGACCTCCTCTTCAGCTTGCCAAAATGGGTCTCTCTCCTTGTCCAAATTCTGAAGCCAGAGTTTTTGGAAGGAAGAAGGTGGCGTGATATTAGTCCACCAATCCTAGCAGATTCAGGTGAAATCCTCCAATAGTAAGGCTACAACGGTCCCGAGCTTACAGTTTGACATCATTACGTAACAGAAAACAAAATTTGGAGGAAATAATATTTAAGTTGAAAAATTAATTGATGGGATTTGAATAAGCAGATTTCTTGGTTAAACATTAAAAACAAATACAGAAAGAACAATTAAAGAAATAATTAAATTTTACGAAAGAACCGGCAGAGATAAATCGACAAACAGCTGTTTGATAAGCCGGCTAGTGCAAGCATTGGATAAATTTGACTCTTTTGAATAACGTAAACATTCGTTGTGAATTATAACCCTTGTATGGCGGTAAAACCTGAACAATTTGACAAATTATGTGTGTGCCCATGATACAATATAACAAAAAAATAATATGAATTGATCTCATGTGAGTTAGTGAGTACTTAATTTCTAGATTTTCTCTTTATCTTTGTTTTTCTTGAGATGTTCATTAACGAAGTGGGCTGGTGTATTTTGCACCGTGACAGTAATTTTTTGTTCTTTGGTACTAGTGCATTTAAAGCATAATAGGCAAAAAACTGAAAAGTGAAAATTTGGAGTTTTTGCCCCCCCCCCCCCCCCCCGTTATGCACAAGCCAGATTTCTTCGCAAATTCGGGGGGAATTTTTTCTGGGGTGCCTAGAATGGATTTAAAAAAAGTCCAGCTTTGTACCAATTTGCCTGGGCTGCTGTATTAATAATTTTTCTTTCAAGTATCCTACTGTTTCTACTTGTCTCTTGTAGGAGTCACCAACGAAAGACATGTAACCTGACATTGAATGTGCCGGACCTACAAGTTTTTGGTACAATATGCGAAAGACAACTGTATTCAATTCTAAGTACTGTATCTTCTATTGTGTCACAACACTCTTCAAAACCAATTTAGAGCTGTTGCTAAATTGATTATATGATTTTAATAGACAAAATTATTATTACTTAAACTTCTAATACTTTTCTTCTTCTTTTTCCTCCTTCTAATCCCTTGTCTTTCTCCAGTCTCAGCTATACGTCACAGACATTTATAGATTCAACAATTTGAATTGTCATTTTTATCAAAGATTTCTCTCTGTCATTTAAAAATTAATGATTAATGGTTCCTGTTTTGATGCTTTCGAAGCAAATCGCAAGTTCGTTTATGGTCTTTATTCACGATAAAAGGAAAATGTAGCTTTTCATTGCATCCGTCTGAATCATTTTATGATGCATTTCCGGCTCGTACTCAGCACAAAGCGTCACCCTTCCCTTGAAGCCACTGTTACTGCACCCTGGCTATGAGAACTCATTTTTTTGGGACCTCTCTAGGTTGGGCACTCTGATTTGAAGAGATAACCCCTCACTTAATCATAGTATGAGTTAGGGGGATGATAGTTGAATGTAATTTTCCAATAAAAGGAGGATAACACAGTGTTCAGAATACGGAGAAATAAGTTCTATAAGATGTTTCTCGAGTGATTAGATTTAAATGCAGAAATAATAAATCATATCAAGTTTATACAATTACAGTACTGTATTACCATTGTCATCATTCTAACAACCATTAGTAATGAATAGAGCCCGGATGCTAGGCAGTAAACACGAAAACAGGATGGCAAAAAGAGGCAGTAAAACACGAAAATAGGCAGTTGAAAAATAAAAATAGGCATTTTATAAACATTGTGAAAATACAAAAAATATAATCATTGGATAACCTACATTTACTGGTTGCACTTAATTACAAATTATTTACAATATTAAGTTCTCTTGTACTAAACGTTTTCTTCTGTCCGAGAGGATATTTTTCATAACTGAAAACGATCTTTCCAGATCGACTGATGTGATTGGAGCATATTTGTTGTAGCATGGTACAATATTTGGGCTCATTTCAATTTCAATAGATGTGTCGCCTTCAATTATTTTACAAATTTGTTTTATTTTGTCCAAACCTGAGTTTGAAGATAAAACACGTATGCACTTTTCTTGCACATCCCACCTCACCAGGAACAGCTTCAATGTTATTTACCATTTCATTCACTAGATTTACTGAAGCAATAAGAGGCTGCCCCCTCTTTTCAAGTTTTGTTATTATTTCAGACAATTTAGAATAAATTTTACATTTCAAAAGTAAACAGAAGACAAAAGGAGAGTAATTTTGGTGAACTCCCTGGAAGAAGCTGTTTCTGTGTGACTAAACACTTATCACATTCTTTCAGTCTCTATTTTACAACACATTCAAAATATATATTATGATGGTAAAATATTAATAATTATTATTATATAGTATTTATTATTTTTATAGTTTATATCTAAGTTTTCATTTAGATAATCTTGTTTTAGTATGTATGTTACGGAGACTCCTCCCCGCTCACGGAGACACGGACACGTCGTCCATGCGAGGATTATATACATGATTTTTTTCTGATTATCAAAACATTGTATTTGTATTTGAATAAATAAATTTGAATTTGAAACGTTGATCATCAGATTGATTAGAAGTGTTCTAAAAGCAACTTTATATGATTTTATAACTCTACTTGAATGCGGCATTAAAACCCTAAAATTCAAATATAATTTCTTGAAAATTCTGTATAACTTGATAAGATTCAATTTCATGAGTCTAGTGTACTTTTCAGAAGAATAACTATGACCATCCTCACGAATTCTAAAAGTGAACTTACAATGGAATCTACAGTCATGATAATCATTATCATCAACATCATCATTGCTTGGCTTATTGTTGGGTGTTCTTTTTAAGCTTATCTCATTTCACGAAATCGTGGACCGATCCAATCTATTCAAGTGTTCGTTATCGGTGCTCTTATTGCTCCATCACTATTCTGGTCTTCTTTTTGGCCTTGTACGTTTTTTCTTATTAACTCTCGGAAGCCCTTGTTAACTACGGTTGAATTTTCAAATTTTTACGCTTCATTTTTCCGATAATTTCTTTGTCTTCTTTCTTTTCATCATCCATTCTTCACTTCTTCCGTTCGATTCTCTACCATCTCCTTCAAAATTCATTTTTTAAACTTTTCCTTCATATTCTTCTTTCAAAATACGTCTTCTCTTGTTCTTCCTTTCTACCTTGGTCATAATAATCACCGTCTTTTATTAGAATTTCCTGAGTTTTCACGACTCGTTGTTTCACTTGAATAGAGAACGCTGTTACGCTAAATTTATACGCGACGTTTTTGTATGCATTTGTGCGCAGGCTTCCTTTTAAACAATAGACATTGTTTTCAGGTTATCTGTCACACAGGATTTCGTTCACTGAACGTTTTAATGTCTCTTTTAATCTGTTCCAGTCATAGTCCAATGAACTAGGTAAATTTATCTCCACAGTTATACTTTACATGAAAATTTTCATTCAATATTCTACTTTTAATCATATACTCATAGTGTAAAAATATGTATTAATATGTGGTATACACTATTTTTACATATAAAGAAGGTTACTAGTTATGGGAACAGTAGACCTTACGCACAAGAAAGAATAGGGATGCTTGCACAGAGGTGTACTCGATGTACTCAATGATAATCACCATCGCAAAATTAAACGCAGTCAGACCTAACCCTTGATTCAATTCGCGCAGTCTCTTTCATATCTGTTTTTCACAAAAGGTCACTCTGTATCTTATCAACAAGGCTGTGTTTTCTATTTGCGGGACAGCTGTTTGCTCAAACTAGATTTCAGATGTTCGATGAATGAGTTTATAAAACAATATTAATTAAATTTCCTTATGATTGAGAAGCTCATTTTGAAATCATATGTTTCTTATAGAAAAAGGCCTAAGAGTCTTACTTTTTCCTTTCAAATATCCTTTAAATGCAAGTAAATTTCGAAAATCCTTACTCATACATCGCTGGGAATTCCATACAAAATTTCATTGAATTTGGTCCACGCGTTTAGCCGTAAATGCTTTACAAACAGACAGACAGGCAAATGCAAAACAGTCGACTTGAAACAGAGACCTTTCTTCGTTCGGTCAATTTATTAAAAATATTATTTTATTTATATGTCTATGCTTGTTACCTCTACCTCCAGCTGTGCTGAGGCATGAAAATTTAAATTCAGTGCTTAAATTGCAGAATTAAACATATATTTTGTAATTGTTTATAAGTATTGATTGCTGATTAATTGATAAATTAATAATAAAAGTCCAATTGAAATTGATTGGAATGAAATGAAGCAAATTTATTAAAATCAATCTTTTATCGAACCTAATCCTGACCAGTTATCTGGTTTATAGAACATAGACTTAATAATTCATCATAATGATCATTGGTCATCATGGGATAAATCCATGGAAGGCTCCAGACGCCTCTTCTTCATTTTCATGTTACAGAATAAACTACTTTGTGAATATTTAATAATTTAGATTAATTTGCTCCAACTTAACTCGGCGGCTATATTTAAAGACCAGACAATTGTCACAGGATTCGACCAACTCTCAATACACATAGCATGTTATTTCCCACCCATATGACACAACTTAAGCATCATAATGAGTGAGAGGGCATGCAAGGATCGCTTGAAATTAACAAGAACGATTGTTTTCCTTTGGACTGTAATGTAATAATGATAAATAATATTTGAGACTTTGTACATAGGCAATCAACATGATAATATGTAACATCGATTGAAAGTATTTCGTGAAAGAGTTTTCGAATCATCATAATTACGATTTTAAGTAATACGCTGTCGAATTGACTGGTTGAGCAATTGAGTAATCAGAGCATGAGAGGCCGTTGTAGAAAAACACAGATAAACACAATAAAAAATATATAACATGAAAAAATTGTTCCTGACGTGACTTTAGCGTCGCACTATCGGTGGGATAAGTCGTTGGACGTCGGGTCGCCGCTCCAGTTAGCTCCCTGCAATACCGCCGACCTCCCCGACAGACCTCCTCCGCAGCCGCCGCCAGGAATTCACGCCGCGCGTTTCATGTTTCGAATAATTCTGAACTAATTCTGTACTGCTAGCTTAATTTAAATTATCTTGTTCAACTTTGGGAATGTCTAATACCTTACCGTACCGCAAGCGCCAAGCGGTGGAACCCCCGAGGGTTACGTTGTATCTAGCCACTGATATTCACCATTGTAGAGCTAATTGATGACTTTCTTAGATCCACTTTGCCACCCTAGAAGAAAACTTCCTCCCTTCCACACCAGAGATTGCTAAATTGTCCCTGCCGCTTTCCTATTGATTGAGTTCAAAGGGTTAGTAACTTCTTACCACTACACCCATGACCACTGATGCATCCTGTCGATTTTAGCGGACGTTAATGATTCTAGTGATTGTAATTGTCTGCTTATTATTGTGGTGTTTCAATACCAAGCATTTAAAAAGGTATCTATTGGTTTAGAAAATATGAAATCCCATTCTTTTCAAACATATATAGTATTTATTTGTTTCAAATAATCATGGTCTTCAATATTACATTTTGGAAGGACAGCTAGAAATAATTTGATGGTAGACCTAAAACATGCTGGGCAATTCTTATATTCAGAAATCGAGTTAAATTTTTATTGTATTGTCAGTGTAACTTCTTTGTTTGTGTATTTTTTCTTCTTATTAATTTTAAACTGTTATTCAATCGTTGAAACAAATTGTTATTGTATTTTCTTCAATTCTTGTACATTTTAAATTGTTGAGATCATTTTTAATTGTCAATATTGTTTCTATAGTTCAGAATGGCAAATTGAATCCTGAAAAAAATACTGTGTAGCTTTAGCTCAACTATAGGTTTTATTCCCTGTTTTGAATTGTTTTCAAGTACTGGTACTGTATATAATATATTGGTTTTATTTAGCTAATGAATACTTTTCTTTGTTGCAGGTAATAATCCTAGGCATTAATACAAGAATTTCCAGTAAATGTAAGTTGTTGACTGTTTGTTATTATTATGTTTTCAATGTTTCACTTCCAAGTTATGTAGCATTCACTATATCAATACTTTTTTTTCCTATTATTTGAATTAGCACCTAGTTAGAAACTAATAAGCTATTTATTCTATCCTAATTTTACTAAGTAGAGACATTACCAAACTTATATAATAATTAGGCTTGGTTACTAATATCAATACTAATGAAATATAATTGACCTTATATATTCAAGCAATATAAAGCTTAAAACTTTACAGATTCACCCTCAATGAAACTTTACCACTTCAAGATAATTGTATACTCTTAATAAATCGTATCAAACTTCTCATCCACATTCAAGCTTGAACTAAATACATTAGAGGTATGAAACTGGCATGAAACAAAAATCTAATGTCGGCTTAATTGATGTTTGAAATCAACATGTCAGACAAGCGGAGACTATTACTTCCTTTTGGGTGGGCCTGATGTCACAGCCGGCTAGATTGATAGTGAACGATTACGAATTTCGATTGCTGCTGTATACTATGTGGGGGGGGGGTGGGGGGTAGGAGCTGAAAAGTTTCATTAGGAAATTGCGTGATGGAAAGAAAGTTTTCGGTGAATTTGATTGATGGAAAGAGTCATTGTAATTTTTTACTTGTGCGTGTTGCCTATAGGCGCCTAGACTGATACGGGACAACCCTTTCAAAATATTGAACACATTTGTGCTGATCGATTCGTGATGGAATAACCCCTTTTTGTGGCTGGCTCTACCCTATTGGTGCGATTCGTTTCGTGATTCATCGATTTAAAGTGAAAACAAAGTGTGAAACAAAGGGCTTCTCATTTTTTTTCTGTAGGATTTCATGTTCTTTAGTACTGTACAATGTACATTCGTTTTCTGCAAACATTAAATATTTCATCAACTCTAATAACGGCCTCGGCCAAGTCTACGATGATTTCTATTAAAAGGACATTTCAATTATTATTTCATGTACAGTACTCTTTTTTTGATTGTCTTGATTTGTTTGTATTGATTATAATAAATCACATTTCTATTCTATTCTAGTATTATTGTACATTAGTAGGGAATTGTTTCTCACTATTTGTTCTCCAGGAAGAAGTGGATTACGTTTTTGGATTATTTACTATAGAATCTATCTATTTTTCATTTTCAACAATTTTGTTATATATTCAATGATGACCAATTACTAAAACCAGAGGCAAACATTTTTTTCTGATTTTTTTTTTTATTTGTCTATAACTAACACTGGTGGTTCTGTTTATCAATGTTGATAAACATTGCGCAGCATGTCAACTCATTCTAGTCAGTTGTAACCTATGAATTTGCCTCGCGCATGTTGGCGCTCCATTATTACTACTACTGTTCTATGCTACTAGAAGGTTTGTCATAATGGTGAATCAGTGGCGTACCGAGGTTTCAAGCGCCCTGGAGCGGAAGTATCTTACGATGCCCCCCATTTTTTTAAATTGTGTTGCATTTTACCCTTTTGGCCTTCATTATAGTAATACATATTTTTGTAAGTAAAAGGCAATTTTCTCTCAACAACGGTGCGCCCCTCAGAGCCTTGCGCCCTGGAGCGACTGCTCCACTCGCTCCATTATCGGTACGCCACTGGGTGAATGACTAGTTCTGAGTACAGCCGTTAGGACCTATGTGTTACTATAACTATTTGGAATAGTAACTACTATTAGGAATACTTCTATTAGGTTACTACTATTGGGAATGTGTATTGGGACAGACAGAATTGTGTTTCTGCACACTGCAAAGAATGAGTTGAAAGATTCTACTATAACTTACCTACCATTTGTGGAGTTTAAATTGGTCATAATGGAGGAAAAATTGCTTTAAAAATTATTACTTCTAATTTGGTATTTAAAATTTGCATTATAAGCCACTTAGTATGCACCCGTTGTTTGTTATCTTTTTAAGATTTAGTATTAGATAAAAGAGGTGTTGTTTTTTCAATCTTACTCTAAGTTGCACGAAACAGAGCTAAGCTGTGAGTTGTATTTTCTATTTTAACGCTGTTTAAAATCGTCAAAATTTTCATTCTCGTATTTCTCAATAAAATTCTAAAATTCTTATTCTGGAGCATTATATAGAAGTCTAAGAATGTAGAACCTTATTTATAACTCTTATGCATTTTATAATCTTGTACAATTTTCATGTAAATTTCTCGTAGAGATGCGTCGGATACTCTGTATCTGAACCGATAACAAGAATGACATTTTAAAATGTCGGGACAACAATTTGCATGATTAAATATGAAAACTGATTATAATTTTGTCTTCAAGCTATTGAAGTTTGCAATTTCTTTCAAATTAGTGATTTGGAA
Organism: Conomelus anceps; assembly: GCA_948455865.1. Classification (NCBI taxonomy): domain Eukaryota; kingdom Metazoa; phylum Arthropoda; class Insecta; order Hemiptera; family Delphacidae; genus Conomelus; species Conomelus anceps. The sequence goes on from OX418223.1 coordinate 26,298,932, forward strand.
AGTAGGTCAAGAACGTTTTCTGCTCTAATCGGTCGCCGCATACATTCGATCTAACCTTGGAAAATGCATGAGAGTGGAAGATGAAAGTTCGAATCAAGTCTGAGATAACGAACAAAAACGTGATACTCCACTAAATTCTTATCAATTAGGTCTGAATTAACCCAATAGACCAGGGGTTCTCAACCTGGGGGCGTAGAAGATATTCGAGGCAGGCATCTGTCCAGAATAGTTTGAAAAAACTGTAATTAACCCAGATTCTTTTATATTTTATAACATCATTATTTTATTGTACAACACCAAGTTGGAGAAAATAAACTCAATAATAATAACCATTACCTATGTATGATGTAGTACAATCTTGAATTGTGTGATGCAGATTGGTAAAACTTATCTATCAACATCTTCCCAATTCATTACCCATGCACAGGTTTCAGACCTATGTGGGCTTGGGCTTCATCCTCCAAAAAAAGTATGCTTAGATGCATATTGTCCATATCTCCATTCAAGCATTGACTGATTTATTAGTGTCTTTTTAAAGAACTCCACAAGCTTTTGAAGATTTTATAAACAATTTAGTTCTACTGTTTTTTTTTATTTTTACTTACTTCATGAAAAAATAGGCACAATTGTATAATAAATTTAGAAGATGTCTCCAACACAGGCAACCTTGCGTGAAGAACTCTTCGAGTGAAATCGAACGAGTTGAATGCTGTCATGTTCTATTCCCGCGGGTTTTTCGAATTAAAAAAAAAAAAATCTTCCTTGAAATAAAATTTTCCTGGTGTATTCCATCTCATCATTCACTTCATTGTGACTGTTTGTTAGAAAAATTGAGTCAATATTGTACATTTTGTAAAAAGTCATCAACTATTTCATTTTAAAACCGGCAAATCTAACCTTTATCCCAAGTCATAGCTCGCTTTGTTGCAAATTGAAATTCTACTACTTGTGTTGACCAGATAAGGTGATGATAGATGGGAGGCGTAACGAAATGGTAATGTCAGTCTACTAAGGGAGGCACGGAGCCTGAAAGTTTGAGAACCCTGCAATGTAGAATGCATTCATCCACGCATACCTAAGCTGTTGCATTGAAATAAATGTACCTTATAATCTTTCAAATTGATTATATCACAGTTCCAGTGAAATTGTTTGTTCAGCATTAAAACTGCGCTTTATCTGTTTATCTATTTGAATAATGGAAATTAGGATGTTTTAAAAGTACTTGTTGATTGAATATTTTGTCGTTATAGCAATACAGTTCTGGGTTCTGGATTTGTAATTCATTCATTTTCATTTTTCATTGCTTGTCTAGGTAAATGTCTATTTTGCCAGTGTAGTGTTTTTTTCTAGGATATCAAATCACTATTTTCTTTCTTCATCCTTTTTCTTCTTATCTGCTTTCTCTAATTTCTATTTATCCTTTTTCATCTCCCCTTGTCCTTCTACCCTTTTTCCTCTTCCTTTCTCTTCTCGTTGTCCTCCTCTTCCATCTAAGTTACTTTTTCTCCTTTTCCTTCTCCGTCTCCTCCTTTCTCCCTCCTACTCTGTATCCTCCTCCTCCTCCTCCTTCCCCTCCTTCCCCTTCTCATTCTCTGATATACCTAATCGTGGACTTTGACCAAGTGTAAGATTTGGTTTTGTTATACCTATCTTCTCCCTTGGTTGAATCAGTTATTTAGGTCTTGCAAAGCTTGTTCCTTCATCCTAAATTCCCCATCATTTGCAGGTCATTATTTAGGTCCAGTTCTCAGTAATCCGCTACTGCAAGTCACATTATTCCTCACCAGTTTATTATCACGTTTCACTATGTTTATCTTTAAGATTATTAGGTCGTGATCTAGAATCCAAAGTACAATTCATACCATGAAAGATTTCCAACTGAATTCATCATGTTCCACAAACAGTCAGGCATAGTCAATACTGTAGTTATTCTTCTATTTGCCTTCACGCAATAAAATCTTTCTTTTGCTGTGCGTTGAACGAGATTTGAAGTAGGATCAATATTTGCCGTTCACACCTAGACAGATACGGCCAACCTATAGATAATACATTTGCGTTCACTTTGTAAACAAAATATCCTGGTTCCGTAAAGTATTGTACATATACAAGGAGCATAATGATTTCTCACGTATCTACAGTGTGCACGATACAGCTGAGCAAACCTAACCTCCATAAAGATGAACTCAACGCATGGATAATAGTCAGGAACCATGAAATTCGGTCTGTACCGTTTGAAGAACTGGAGAACCTTATTTCTTCATAACAGCAACCATCTCCACTCTGAAAATAAACTGTAGTGCTGAAAAACAACGAAATGCTCCAGTGCTGTTTGAAGATCGTTCAACTCCACGGTTCAACTGTCAATAGAAATCGTGTTGTTCATGATGGTAATGATGGTGATTACTTTTAAATGGCGTGATTTTGATTCGGTGACAAATTTGGCTAGTTTGTCTTGCCTATGCGTCTTTATGCTTTAAAAAAAAAATATTCCTTTACTTCATGAGTTTGACCTACAGTTTTAGGTGGGTTCCGAACCACCGGGAAGTGATTTTACAGCAAAAAGACACTGTTCTCCGCTGTAAAATCACCTCCCGGTGGTTCGGAACCCACCTAAAACTGTAGTTCCAACTCATCAATCACCATCATCCAACTCATTACCCACGCACAGGTCTCAGACAGACCTATGTGTGCTTCATCCTCATTAAAAACAACTTATAAACCTACTTTGAGGCTACCTTACCTCAAATGTGACTTGGAAAAGCCTTTATTGTAGAGGTCTTTCCAGTCTTACTTGAGTGAAGGGATCGTCAAAGTAAGTTCATAAAATATGAACTTGAAATTTATATTCTCGATGAAGTGGGATTACAGGTTTATTGTCACATTCCCTCAACATTATTCATTTACGTTTTTTCAAATTTAAACTATTAAAATAATTAAATTATTAAATTATAATTAAATAATTTAAATTAATAATTTTAATTATAATAAAATTATTAAAATTTCTTTGCAAAAGCATTCTAGTGTGCAGTATTTTCAACTATTATTTTCCTTAACACGATATTGAAATTTTTGATACTTGACCAATCTTATTTGATTTCTATTAATCTGAGAATGGATGTATTAGAAACCCCATCTAATTTAATAAGATGATGAATTTTCAATTGATTCACAATTTTAGAATATGACAATGAATGAATGAATACCGTGCGTATTTTGTATTTGCTTTTAAGGGCTTTTCCCTAGTTTTTATTTTATTTTCAGTCATGTTCATTCATCCTATAGTTCCCTAACTTTAAAAAATATATTATGAATTTAATCAGAATGAGAATGATTTCAGATAAAATTGTTCAATCTTTACTAGTTTACAATCTTTCATATGGTGTGTATCTAAAAGCTTTAAGCGTCGTCTCCTGAATCTATCTCCGACTTATCAAAACTCTCCTCACAGACCGCCATCTGTTCAACTGTTTATTTACTTAACTGGTCTTCCTTTTTCTGAGAAAGCCTAATAATTTCTCCCCCCTAGCACCACAAACAAATTGGGATGAGGGAGGAAGCAAAATAAACGAGGGAACTTTGCCAGGCCACTTTGTCCACTATTCTAGTTTTCGAAAACTTGCACCCCCTATAAAACAGGAAGGAAGGAAAGAGGAATGACATCAAAAATGGGTTCTAAAGGGAATGGATATTGAAGAAATAAGTGGAGGAGAAGGAAGAGGAAGTAATGAAATGACAAACAGGGAGAAAATTACGATTAAAAGCAATGTGCTTTATGACTGTGGTTGTAGTCTCAACCAGCTTGATGGTGACACTATTTAGGGAGCCTTAACTAATATGTTGTGATGAGGCTTGTAATCCTAATTTACTTTCTTAGCGACTGTATAACGCGTTCCACTAATTACAGTATTAAGTCGCAGGGGGAGTCGTGACGTTGGTAGTCATGGCACAGCTGCTTTTACCATATTTATTAACTGTGTTTCTTCTGCTACTGTTTTGGACTGTCATCTTTATTTAGATTGTAGACTAGCTTCTTCAGTTGGATGGTGTTTAGGGTTTCCAACACAGGTTTGGATAATATTACACTTGCCTAGTGAGCAAGATATATAGAGCTATTCAAAAGGAAGAAAAGGTACAGGTTTCAAACATTGAGTTTTTTTCTAAATTACAGAAGATAGAATCATAACTTTGATGTGAAAGAGGAAATCTTATAGTGAAAGAGGAAAGTTCTAGAACATTTTAAGAGCCGCGGTAGAAGTTCTAGTCATATGGTCGTATTAGCGCTGTTGTTTGGTAAAATGGCGATAACATCACAGGAGGGATAATTTTGTCTTCTGCAATAAAAAATATTGAAAAAGATGTATTGTTTCTTGTGTAGACCATGCTTTTACAATTCTTCTGAGTTTTTTCTTGCTCATCAAGTGGACTGAAGAATGCAAAATTATCGATCCTGTGATGTTACTATTTCAAATCAAATCAAATTTATTCTTTCAGCTTTCAGTATAGTTACAACATTCTAATTTCACATGAGATTATATAATATAGCACTTAAAATTAAACAGAATTTGTTGTCAATGAAAAAAACAAAAAAATTAAAGTTCAAAAGCATGAGATAATACCAAATCTAAATCAAATCAGATATATTACTTCTAATTCCTTTCAAATTCCAAACTTCTATTTTACTAAACATTTCTCTTTCCATAAACACGGGAATTTTATTTCTATCTTCTGTAGTTTGAAAGCAATAAACTTTTGAAACCAGCTCCTTGTTTTGTATAGCCCTGTACTATGCGATTCAAAATTTTTTATCACCGATACTGTATTCGTTTTGGTTGAGTATTCATTCAGTGATGATTTGAACCCATTTTCCACTGTGCAAGTTGTATTATAGATATTCAGTATCCCTCATATGTAATTCTTGTTCTAGGACTTATAACTGATTTTTTTTTAAACCAACCCTTTCTAATCCGGCTCCTCACATCCTCTTACTACGTACTACACCCATATTATTATATTTTCCAGTACCAGTACTACAGCTTTTCTCCTTTTGCCGGTTCAGTTTCACATCGTCTACATCCGGATGCTGAATGTGTCCTCCCCCTCCTCCATTTCCTATTCCTCCACCATCCTCTTCTATTCTTTAAACCTCCCTCCCGTCCCAAACATGCCATAATAAACGCCGTCGCTATCATTACGACGCCTTGCAACGCCTTGCAACGTATGGTTATCTGCCTAGGAAACCAGTTATCATTTGCGTCTCTATTATCTAATGGAAAAATGATGGGCCTGCAAGCACTTGGACTGGCGCTAACAAATTACTGTAATAGAGCTAGTACCCGATTGTCTGCCGTGTTTACGGGTCAATGGAGACTTTGATACGGTGCATTCCTCCCACTCACTCACTCACTCACTCTCTCTCTCTCTCTCCAATGAGAAAAATTAGATAGAATGTGAAAGGATAGGTTTTGTCAATGGAATTATTGTCATAGATAATTATATAGTCCTTGAGAGATTGATGTTGTTGAAGCTAAGATTAGAAGTTTTTGAAATTATTTCTGGAAGTCTGAGTTTTCTACAATGGCATTAATTTTTTTCCTCATTTACTAATAGAAATTATTAATTCGGAAGTAAACCCATCTTGGCCAATAATTATTATCCACAAAAAGTGTTAACATCAGATCAGGGGAGCCCGTCCAGGTACTGAGTGTAAATGAAATTTGAGGGTGGTTGACAGAATTTGTAAACTGTTTTGAACAGTGCCTCGCTCACCAAAGTGCTCGATGTGAACCCACGCCTACAGAATTTATTGTTTTATGAAAATAGTTTCTTGAATAATTATTAGCTTTTCTCTTGTTATTTTAAATTACATTTTCCTAAAAAACAGATATGAATAAGAACTCCTGTCTGTATTCTTCTCCATTTCGTAAGCAGTTCTTTATTATTAATGTGCTCAAAATAATCTAAATAATTTAGTAACTGATGATATGATGTTGAAGATCCATCTTGTTTCCACTAATATACTGTATAATAAAAAACTTGAAACTTTTAAGTGGAAATTATAAATCAACTTATGGCATGTGACGGCCGTTTCCACTTGTAAGTGTTTTTAAGTTTTTATTATAACTGATGATAACTTATATCTATACTTAGTAGTTCAGGTCCTTAACTTTTAGACATACTATACTCGTAAAACTGTAGTCAGGTGTACACTACTCATTTTTGGACCATGACAATTTACTTATCAACTCGAAACTGCATTTTGGAGTATGTTTCAACGGGTCAATAAATAGCTTACTTATTCTGTTAGAAGACAATGTCTAATTGGTGTTGGGCACTTCTACTTTTCCATGGCTTTACACTCATAAGATCTAAAACATTTTCGTTGAGTTTTTTTTGTTTGAAATTTTACAACTTAAAAAAAAAATACTTTGAAATACTCAAAACACAAAACAACTATTACGGTTACTATACGCATACGATATTTAAAAGATTGAAATAGATAGGTAAATATCATTTTTCTTGAGGCTGTATTATTTCTGGGGAAATTTGATGTTTCTCTAAATTTGGCAAAAAAACCTTGGCTGGACTCCAATATCTTTTTCTTAACAAATATCTCTCCCCTTCCTTCAATCATGCTCATTAACAGTCTCTTTTTCATGGTAGCCTATTTTAAGACTTAATAAACTTTCTCGAACACACAATCTTTCCAATATGTATTGATAAGATCTCGGTTGGTTCGCAATCACATAAAAAGTTGACCGATAACATGAAGGAAATTGAGTTCATCTTCAATAGCCAGTGTACTCATCCGTATTTCTTCTTACCTTTCACTAGATTGGTATGTAAATATAGTCGGTGAGTCCATTATTACGCAACTACTCAACATTTAACTGGATGATGACGAATGGGATTATCAAGTTGAAACTGAGATGAACGTTTTAATTGAAATTACACAACCAATAATCACGCACACTTTCTTTTGAAGCATTTTAATAGGATTGATGATCTGGTCTGTTCCTAAACTTCTCACCCACTGTCTTGCTACGTCGTTAGTGTTGTTGATACGCGTCATATCCTGAAGCGTATCATGTTTCTCTTTTTACTTCTAATGTTTCTCATTTTACTTCTCTTCATTAATTTCCTTCTGCTCGTCATCCTGATTCTCCTCCTCCTTCTCCTCCTCTTCCTGCTCCTCCTCCTTCTTCTCCTTCGTCTCATCCTCCTGTCCTTCCTCATTTCTTTTTCCTTTTTTTCTTCTTCAAGCTTGTGTTATCCAGTGCCATTTAAATCAGTCAGAGATAATTTGGGTACAGAGTATTTGGTCACAGTCGCCCAGGGCAATATTATCTTGAACGTTTCTTGGACAGACTACTATTATAGGTAGGCCCTATAGGATATGAGCTCTCACATTTTAAGTGGGCCTACTACTTTTCATCAAGAGTCCAAAGGTAATGACCATTCTTCCTAGACGAAATTGATGGTTCCTAAGTTGATTAGTAATTGTTCCCGTTCTCAAAAATATTTAATAACGAAACTGGATTACGATATAATTACACTGCTACTTCCGGTTTGAAGTGATTAACATTAGGGACAGTTTAATCACGTGAGAAGGCGGTAATAATTATCAATTATTTCTGTATTCATATTTTTTTAAACTCTTCATGATGGGATTATTTAAGAACCAATCCATGTTATATGAGTTCTAAGAAAAAAAGAAGCTCTACCTGTTTGAAAATTGTCATATTGTGTAATTCTTCTATTTATTTTCAAAACGGAAATGTCAGCTTTTATACAATATTCTTCAGTTTTTAGTTATGGCTGTATATCAAAAATGATATTCTGTAGCTCCCACACTGGTCAAGGCTTCGAGAATAGACTGGAAGGAAGGCATAGTGTGGACGCAGCCACGCAGCTTCACTAACTATCCCTATAGTGTCTCAACCGTTGATCAATATGGAGGGTGTAATCTTGGGTAGTGGTCAATGAAAAAAAGGTTATTGTGTCTCCAACGTCTCGTTATTTTTTATTGCTTCAGGGCTAAACAATGGTTGTTCACATCGCTGATACAAGAGATGGTCAATGTAAAAAAAACGTTAAACTTTAACTTTTTGTGCGGGCCGGTGCCATGCACCCTCTATATCTGGACACACTCACCATGACTGTGGAACAGAAGTTTGTGTACACCAAGTTCAAGTGTAATGCTTCTGTATATTGGCCATATGTTATATCAGCAATGTGATTGACATTTTTTATCACAGAAGTGTTTCTTCTCAGGCTGTAGTTTTTGGCCTTAGAAGCATCAAATAATTTAGTTTTCCTTTACTTGTTTCTGAAGTAGGCTACCTTGTTGGATGCTTGTTGAAAAGTACTGAATTGGGCTCACAACGTAAGGGTAATACGGGCTTACGTTGGGTAATAATTGGTAATACTTTGTTTCTAATTGTTGTTTGTCCTAATTCACCTTTATTTCTTGTTAGATGGTACATAACATTGGCCATTATAGCTGGAATTGCGGATTTTCTCATTAACTTTCTTAGTAATGGCGAAGGTGATATTGTGGAAGGTATCCATAATGAATAATAAGACGAAATTGTCACAACCACATTTATTAAAACTTCGAGAAACTAGTTTCGGTTGTTACACCATTATCAATCTCAATCAAACTGAAATACAGAGAAGCCTTATATAATACTGTGCATGGAATGATACTATTGGCTAAGAGGGAAAGAGGCTGACCTTAATCGGACGTTGTGATTGGTTGTCAAGTCACGCCCCCTGGTGGGAGGAGTAACAAGCAAAAATACGAGTAAAATCAATAACTTAACACTGTGAAAATCAAGAAAGTAACAAAAAATTGTAATAAGGCTAGAATTTAATCAAACTAAAATTAAAAAAATTCTTAAAATTAGAAGCTCACTGAAGTGCAATCAAGGTCAACTGAGAAATACACATAAGAACTGCTTTTTAAAAATAGGCTGGAATTATAATAAATGTGGTTGTGACAATTTCGTCTTATTATTCATGATTTTCTCATTGTAAAAAATCCTCTTAAGTATTATTTATTGATGGCTAAGTAGGGTAAAATAGTATGGAGTAGAATATACTGTATATTCATTCTAAAAAACATGGATAGAAATGAAGTTTCACTCTTCCATATTTAAATTAATACAGTTATTTCTAGAACTGTGTCTTTAACATTATAGAAATTACCATAAATTATAAATGTAATTGAAAACGTTGAATGAGTCATTTTGTAGAATAGGATAAATGATGGATGATACAACATCAATTGGTTACAAAACATTTTAAATACTATTTATAGACTTTCACCTACCATTTATTTCAACGAAGGGTGAAGTGAGTACCTACAGTATTATTTATGCATAGCCTTGTAGTATTACAAGCAGCTGCGACGAAGAGCTTCCATTTCTACACCACGCCCTTCTATTCCTTGTCTTGTAAATTGAAATACGTTAGAAAGTAGCGATTTGCATAACTTATGAACTAGTTAGCAATGATCATGAAACTACCAGCGCTCTACAGTCGAGGGTGGTGTGACCTAACCTAATTGTTGACTCAGTCCCTGTGCTCGCTTCTCAATTTGTTATGCATATCATAAGGTGACCTAAATTATAAATATAGACTACATTACTTTCAACTATGAGATACTGCACTTTCTTTGCTGTGTAGCTTGTTCGGTTCCAAATTGTTGACTCTGTCCCAAAGACCCCTGTGCTTGCTTCTCAATTTGCTCTGCTTAACATAACATGGCCTAATAAATTATGCATAGACTACTTTTAATCATGAGATACTGTACTTTCATTATCGCTGTGTAGCTTGTTTGAGTCCAAATTGACTAAACCAAATCGTCTTTACAATGTCTTGAAAATGATGAAACGTCTTTACAATGATGATACTGACGGACAATAACCATGCAGCCAAGCTTGAATGCCGTGATCACCCGCTCTTAAAAAAATTCGTCAGTCCTATCCCTTAATCACTACTTTCCACTACTCACTTCTCTCTATATATGGGCTAAAAGTCTCATCTTATCTGCTTAGCTTCTTAGCTTCAATACACCATACGAATCTATGAAATGTATTCTCTCCTTCAACCGTTATTCAATCAACTTTATTAATCAAATTCACAGTGTTTTTTATACTTTTGTTCTTCAATGGTAAATGGTGCGCTGCCCTCGGCGTAATCTATAAATTAATATTGTAAGTACTCGCATAAGTATGAATTATTGTTATGTATGAGAATTTCTTCAATCCTGGATAATGTTTGTTCCATTTTCTCAATTCAACTTTGTTAATAAATTAATTGTAAAATTAATGTAAACGCCTGTAAGTGTTCACACGAGCCGCTACTGAGTTTTAGTATAACAGTATTGTATTCTTATCTAATACGGATGTATAGTATTTAGTTCATGCTTTTCAAATCACTTAAAATACACCTTAATATACCTGTATTTGGAACCAAATATTGCAAAAATTTAAGGTCAACTGAATTAGAGGAAAAGCTATCTCGCAATGAAGCAACATTTCCTATCTGAGGAAATTTTCCATAAAAGTTGGTTTTTTGTTTCACAATAATTAGCCTCCATTATCTTTAATTGTTGGAAATTATATTATAATATAATTTATTCGACCAACAGAACATCCACATTATATAACCAATTTTCTGTCTGGATATTAATATACAAACAGTAATTACAACTATGTCAACTATACAATAAACTGTCTATTGTCTAATTATGGCAAGCCCAAGGTATTCCTTTGTGGAAACTGCAAAACGTTTCTGGTCTATCCAACGTATTGAGTATTGTGAAAATGAATATTTTAACAACCATAATTTTAAAAAAATCCAATCGGATTGCTAATATAAGTTCATTAATTGAGGTCCGGCCGCTCACCCTCTGAGTTTGGCATGCTTCGACAAACGGTTTTCTACAGTTTATTGCTGTTTGAACGTTTCAAATAAAGTATTCTGCACTGCATTGTTGTGATGTGTACAGTCTTCTCAGCTCGTACCTGGGCTGTTGTAAAAGAAAAGAAACATCGGGCAAATAGGCCTTTGCGCCATTAAAAAAGATACTGGACGCTGACCTACTTTCAACAAGTCTCATAAAATACGCTTGTTTGTTCTCGATTTGCCTCGTAAATTTTTCTCGCAAATTCATCTTCTGCTGCGTTTGCAACTCTATTGGAGGTGCTATGCTGCAAGAGCTCAGAACAAATTGTAAACGGCCATGAAGTTTCTCCGTCGTTTGCTTGCCATATGTTTTGTGAGCAGCTTTCTTAGAAACTCCTCCTGTTACCTATAAAGTTGTTGGAGTTGTTGATTAAGTGCTTTTTCGACTAAGGTATTATTGTACAAGAAGGATCTCGTATGTTGAATGTTGGTATATTGTTCAGATAGGAATGCAGTTGAATTAAACCTTTTGTATTGTTGTAGAATCTGAAATTTACTACTGCAACCTCCACTAATTTTACTACATTTACTATGTAGATGTTCAATTTGAATCTTCTGTCTGAACGATTCTCAACAATCCATTTTCGGAGGTTGTTGAGGGAAAGTCTAGTTCATGTGTTTTGCTGTATGTTTTTGGTCCTACTTGGTCATACCTTAAGTACTGAATAATCAAAGTAGAGTAGAAATACAGTAAAAGTAAAAAAAACAGAAGAATTTAAAGTAGGAGGTTTTCAGCCAATTTTGAGGTAACTGTTTAGAATTTAGGAATTTAGATGCTCGAAAAACTAATAAAGCTGAACAAAATTCAAGCTCTTGAGTTTCGTTTATCATTGTGTTGGCATACCCATTTGAAGCAATGTCCAGCAGTTTATTGCCATTTTAGACTTTCCAATAAAGATAAATAGCAAACTTTCCACTCGCATAATATGTGTGAGATGGATCTCTAAGTGAGATAGAAATGGCAAGTAGTGTACAATATCTTCCAAGTCCAAAATTTCCTCAGTCACAATATAAATATCATATTATCATATTATATTAATCTTATATTTTTTGTGATGTTGAAGATCCATCTTGTTTCCACTAATATGAAATAAAAACTTAGAAAACACTTAACGTGAGTTAATTTTCACTTTTAAGTTTTTCAAGTTTTATTACGTGTTTTTTAAGTTTTTCAAGTTTTATTAAGTGTTTTTCAAGTTTTATTAAGTGTTTTTAAAGTTTTTATTATTTTTTCCCCTTACTATTCTATTTTCAATGACCACAACTGTTATTTGACCACAAGTGGGTCACCAATTTATTGTGAACATCTGCTTGGTTTTAAAGCCCAAACTGTAATCCAAATTAGGGGTTATACTTGATCGATCTGAGGTTCCAACAAAAGCTAGGCAGGAGCAGTTATTTCTTGTACCACCTGCTACTATCCGTTCAAAATAACAAAGCGAGAACAGCTGCCTATTCAAAATAGTTGTGGCCATGAGCGGAGCCCAATCTGTCATTTCTTTCCGAAATATGGCATCAACTGTTCAAAATACAAAATAATAGAAGCTACCAACATTTGAAATGTTTGATCATAGCGAAAAGTTTAATTCATAAGAGTAAAAACAAAGAAAAGCTGCAAGAAAGACAATAGAAGTTTTCATAAGACGATTCAAGTATTTCATAAGTATAAAATTGGTATAGTTGATTCATAAGAACCTCATAGAACGGTGGTTCGGAACCCACCTAAAATTCATCCTCCAATTCATTTCCCACGCACAGGTCTCAGACCTATGTGGGCTTCATTCTCAGATAAAAAAAATTGAAAATTGATTCCAATTATAATTATTTTATCAATTTATCCAAATTTTATATGTTACCGCTTTTAAAGGAATCTATTCACTAAGTTCCCACTTTTTCAGTAGGCTCTACCAATACCCATCCCACACTTCCATCAATTATTATTTGAACGGATTACTCCTAATCCAATTTACTGATAATACCTGGTCAAACTTCTTGTTTGGTAGTGTGTTTATCAAGAAGCTACAATAATCGAGTATAAACTCGTTTGATAGAGAGTTAATCGATTAGCTACAACGAATCAATTAAAAAAAAAAAATGAATTTCAAATTAATATTTACAGTGAAAAGGTGAATGTCAGCTTATAAATTAATAGACTACATCATCTTTCCAATATACCGGATAAATCAATGCTCTATTGAAAAACAAAACGAATCACCTTTTTCAAGAATTCTAATTTTAACTTCAGGTTTTCGAACATAACAGCTTTAGCTTTTATAGTAAAATCATGCAGTACTGACATCTCCATGATTTTTAATTGTTCTTTTCTTTTTAGTCATTCTTTTTCTATTTCTTCTCAGCCATCTAATTTTTTCTTCTTCCTTTTCTTCCAGCTTTTACTTCTTCATGCTTCTAAAAAAGAACTCGAAGATTTTTTTTTTTGACACATGGAGTACTAGTTGCATTGGCAGCGGACAGCATGAAGTCCTTTAGAAAATCATCATCTACAACAATTTAATTCATTGTACATCAATACATCAGCATGTAGGCCTCTGTGTGTGTTATGTAAGAAGATGGTTTCCGTGTAGGTGGACACATTATTTAGCTTAGATGCCTGTACGTTCAAAAGACAATAGAGTGCCTTCTGATTTCCAAATGGGAAAAACTAAAACGAACAAGTAGCCAGCCGTTGATCGTTATTGGATGGTGAAAGTGGGTGCGTTTTTCGAAACGTGTATCCTCGGGGCACGTGGTCTGATGTGATGAGTAATGCTTGGATTTTGTTTTTCTTTTTAAAAAGAGCTGATTGAATGAATCTGTCAGTGAGCTGCCTACTTGCACGTGTAGAGAGACAGCTAGTCTCTTTGTTTGACCCTTTTTCGTTTTCAACCAATGCGTCCGCTCCTATCATTAATGCTGGATGAGCTCGCTGATGATTGGGCAGGAAATGAACACAGTGGCCGGGCAGGAGCGAGCAGGCAAGAGGATGCTTATTTTGACACTTATGCCGGTGCTCGGGTCACGAGTTTTAGCGCCTACTTCTATAATTCTATATGAGATATGAGTATAATTCTATATCAATTGGTACTAGTATGCTGGGCACTAGGTGCTAGATGTGCATCCCAGTATGCATCAATAGGTAAATTTATTTATTCATTTAACTAGCAAACAATCAATGTGAACACAACAGGCTATTGCCCAAAACTGCTTTTCACAAAATTTTAAAGTAGGATCAAAATCTTAGGTTAGGTCGCTGTTTCACTTGAAATTTCTCCTTGAAGCACAATAATTCACAAGTGAAATTTAACGACTTGCAGTCAAATATTTGTTAAGAATAAGTATAATAACTCACTTAATCTGGCCGAGTACTTAAGTGAGTTATTATACTTATTCTTAACAAATATTTGACTGCAAGTCGTTAAATTTCACATGAAAAGTTAATATTAACAACGCAGTTCGTCATGGAACAAGAAATCCAGGAATTCACAAGTCATTTGCAGATAAAGAATATTAATTTTTTTCAATTCAAACAAACACTATCGCAGTCCGAAAAAAGATTATATTATTTGGAATTTTGACATTTTTAAGCCAAAAATCTTCACAAGTTTACACTCATAGTGATGAAACTCTCTGAAAACTATCATTGGAGAGTATGTGCAAAACTAAGTTGAAGATATAATGATATTCCTGGATTTCTTGTTCCATGACGAACTGCGTTGTTAATATTAACTTTTCATGTGAAATTTAATGACATGCAGTCAAATATTTGTTAAGAATAAGTATAATAACTCACTTAAGTACTCGGCCAGATTCGGCAAGACAAGCTACAATCCTATTATTTGACTGCATGTCATTAAATTTCACATGAAAAGTTAATATAATGATAAAGAAAATCTCAACACTCTACACAACACATGCATCTTCCTGTTCTACAGCATTTTGATTTTAGAGCAGGCTGATGCATAGAGTGTTGATGTTAGCATTTTTTTTGCAGGATGAAGCCCACAGGTTTGAGACCTGTGCGTGGGTAATGAGTTGGATGATGGTGATTGATGAGTTGGATCTACAGTTTTAGGTGGGTTCCGAACCACCGGGAAGTGATTTTACTGCAGAGAACGTGTCTTTTTTGCTGGCCAATCTAATCGGTCACCGTTACAAACAGGAGCAACGAGAACGCAGGTTATCTCTATCTGATTGAACAGATACCTGCTACGGCTCGCGGCTATCACTTCCCAATTATTGTTTATCTTTAACTTAGCTTTGCACATGTATGTTAATGTGGATCCCAGAGTGGTGAGGGGTAATTGAATCCTTTTATATTGTCAATTATGAAATTTAAATTGATGTTCCATTATCATGTTGTTTTGTTACATATTTAAAAAAATAGTACCAATAAACTACGTGCAAAAACAAGAGTTTCAGTGGTCGAAACTGACAGCGATGATCATTAAAATGTTGATTTTATATATTCCTGTGATAAAGATACTAGCAAATCATTTTCATATCAAGATCATAGTAATTCAATATCATGATAAATAAATATCAATAAACTATATTGCAACAAGATGGCTGATAACGAGCTCATCTATGATCTACTCGTATGTCTGGTGTCGCTGACCCGGAGAATATTGTGACTTCCTAAGTTCCTACTCGGCACTTGACTGAATATGCAGGGTATAATCAATTATTTTTATAGGTTTAGGGTAGAGGCAACGATGTATTACTACGATAATAGTTCATTGCGTGCGATACTCCAATAAAACTGTAAAAAACAAAAGCACGCAAAACAATTATTTCTCACTTTTCTCTGAACAAGTACAAAAGTATAATTTATGCCATGTTTGATGACCATGTCTGTTTAATTTGTACTTTGGCTTAGTTCAGTTATAAAATTATTATACCTATACTATAGGCAACTTTATTCCTCCATCAATTGTGTAAAGCTCTTGTAGAGTGACCCATGACAGATCGACTGAGTTTTATCTTTTTGCATTATCAGTTGTATCCGGTGTACTGCAATCTTTCTTTTTCAAGTCTGTGTTAGCCTCTACTCTGGACAAATAATTACTTTTTTAATGGGGTTGTAGCTTTAATTACAAATCTTGAAAATGAACATAATTTCAATCGGATTTGCTATCTTTGCTAGAATATTGCAATACCCTATTTTCTGTTATTATTTATCATCATCATCATCAACTGCCATTTATCATGAGAAACTTTCACTGCGTCACAAGGGCATATTGATTGTAGGTTTTCCCCCACCAAATTCTTTGTTCCTTCTACTGTTTCCATCATTTATTGCTATATTCTTGTAATTTTTGTTTCTCTCAGTTTCTATTCATCACTCTTCATATCAATCAAAATGGTGGAAATACCTTGGTGAAACAATTATTGCAGTAATAAACTGTAATAGACAGTAGTGTGCTATGCATAATAATATCTTTTTTAGAATTGACAACTATATTTGAAGGGGAAGATTATACAGATTAGTGGGCAAAACGTAATAAGGGTAATTTAATACCGATAGTGTCTTATGGATAGAATTCAATTTGGATTGATTGGCACAGTTCACCAATTGCCCATCCAATTCTTCTCTCCAATACATTATTGCCAATTAGCCAGTAGGCAAAAATCATATCTCCCCAAAATACCTCGTATGTCTGCTCCGATCAATTCTTCATATTTTCCTTTATTTAACCCTTGTTCGTGATTGTACAAAGAGTTAGTTAAACTGAGAATTGAGCATAAATTGATGGGCCGGAAACTTACTCGAAGTGGGCGAACCAGATTCTCCGTCTTTTCCAGAACACAGCGTCCTGGGCCAGACATTGAACGTGTGTAGGTAGACTGTGAGTCTCAAATCGCTATAACTTTTCTCCCCAAAGTCGTTAATGTCAATTCGTTCATTGCATAACAACTGTATGAACCATTTCATGCAGAAATGTATGCAAATTAATTCAAGCTGCCATGAACTCTGAAAAATTTTCCAGCCGGATGCTAGTTTAAGATCCTCTTATTAATTTGTACAACTATCTATGTTGCTGTTGGCGAGTCCAGTTGTTAACGATATCCTGCGGTGTTAGGAATTGATAAGGGTTGTGTTGGTTAATTCGAAGTCACTAGTTTGTAGATAAATTTCTATTAATCTGTACAAGCATGTGATTATTATTTATTTGATTTTCTTCTGTTACACGAATATAGAAAGTTCCAGGTGGTCTTGTACTTTTCCTTTTGCGACCCCAATTCAAATGAGCTTTCCAGTCTTGTATTGGAAATTCCTAACTTGTTGAAATCTGTAGTTCTGTAGACATCACAATAGATGTTCCCTAGAGAGAAGTCGCTCTCTTATATGCAAACGATAAGACATATGTATTTGTGTACTTGTTTCACATTTCACATTTGAATGTTAGTAGAACTTCTATTCAATCTTTTTCCCTACTAGGAATAATTCTCAAAAAATGACAGAACTTTATCAATATATATATTCTAATGAAAATTATTACATAAAGGCATTGTAAAATTACAGTAAATATTTTTTGTTGTTCACTTAGGTCAATATAAAAACAATCAAAATTTGTTAGAACGTTTACACTGATATGCTGCGCAGATTTAAGCGGACCAAACCCTTCGAATTGTGTAGTGATGGCGTGTTGTGATAAAGCAGAGCAGTGATAACAGTGTGAATTTGTTATACAGTGCACACATGTTTTAATTTTTATGTTCTATAAGAACGTTTTTAGTAAATCAGTTCCGACTTCTTAAGTTTTCAACTTATAGTACCATCTAATAAAGTTGTTTATATGTTTCACAACTCAAACATATTTGTGATTTAAATATAATCTAATTATAGGGAAGTGATAGCCGCGAGCCGTAGCAGGTATCTGTTCAATCAGAGAGATAAGCTGCGTTCTCGTAGGTCCTGTTCGTAACGGTGACCGATTAGATTGGCCAGCAAAAAAGACACTGTTCTCTGCTGTAAAATCACTTCCCGGTGGTTCGGAACCCACCTAAAACTGTAGGTCCAACTCATCAATCACCATCATCCAACTCATTACCCACGCACAGGTCTTAGACCTATGTGGGCTTCATCCTCCATAAAAAAAATAAATAAAAAATAAAAATTCTATGAATTAGCTCTTCTTTCAAAATGCCTCTATTCTTGCAAGAAACATTTCTTAGAAACACGAGAAGAATAATAGCCTACGTATAAGCATAGATTATTTGAATAATAGGTTATTCAAAGCAAAATTGAAGCTTTGATTATAAAACGAAGCTACTGACTAAATATTTCAAATTTTTTGAATGCTGAACTCTATTGGCAAGTTTCTGTGACGAAGTCAATCACCGAAGACGGCTGTCAGAACATAAAAAACTCATATAATTTTCGCCATCAGCTGCCCCACAGACGCGTCACAAAAAGTGGACTTAAAAGTAAAAATTCAAAAATGTGGACTAAAAAGCATAAATTCCAAAATGTCACTTCCAATTCCCATCGCAAATCTATCTCAATTAGCAGCCTATATCCTACACCAATCATTCATGCTTTTAAATTTACAGAGAAGTTGTATTTCAGTGAATTTTGACTTTTATAAAGTCAAATTCGACTTTGAAGGCAGATTTGGAGAAAAATTCATGCAAATCCATGTACCGTGAGAGTAGAAACAGATTTTTCTTATAAATTCTTCATTTAATTTTACTTACTATTATTTGAAGAGTACAATAGAAGTGAATGTGGGAAACAGGCACCCATTCTTATTCCCATTGTCTGACCTTGACGTTGTCCTCTGCAAATGAAGCATGACGGATAAAAGAGCAGCATCTGCGAGGTAAACGTTCACTCTTCACAGACCTTGCTACGTACTCTGTGCTGTCTCTGCAGTACATAACAATGTCGGCAGTTGCACGCTTTGGTTGCTTCACCAGTGGGTGGACTGTGTTGACAGCGCATTTGATCGGAAGCGCTGTGTTAAATGATTAGATGTCCATCTGGAAACAAGCCTGGCATTTTTGTAACATTATTCACTGTTTCCAACGCAAAAGTCTCAAGCTCATGCCACATCCTTGTACAGATTTCATATTTTGTGAGGTAAGCAGTAAACCTCCCCCCCCCCTTGATTGCGCAGTGGAGCTTCCAATGCTGTATGTAGGGTAATAATCACCATCGACAAACACATGCCGTGGAAAGGTGCTCCAATCTCTCATATACCAATCCACAGCATGTGTTTCATTCATTGATTATCCTCGAGTATTGAATGCTCAGCTAGGCTTTTCCCATGTACTGTTTTATAAAAAAATATTGTTTGAGATTTTCCTTCATTTTGTAAAGTTTACTCATTCAACGTTCATTTCTCTTTATATCGAACCTCTACTGTACTTTTCTTATCCAGGCACCTATTGACCTATTAATGTATATATTTATTTTCAAAATAAAAATATTATTTTCAAACAAATCACAATTACCAGTTACTTTACATAACTGTAAATACGAATACAATGAAATTGTGGCAACCAGTTATATTATTTTAATCTTTCCAACTGTCTTTCAAGCTAATACACGTTTTCAAATTCTCATCTAAGCCATTCATTAATTGAAAAATTTACATAAATAACTTAGTTTACTTTATTTACAACAGCGAATCATCTATAATCTGCCTTACGAACTTTTAAAAATTTTCAAAGGATATAGTGATGAATTCACAAATGACTGGAAGCAAATAAAGTAACCAATTTGGAAACATTCTATCATTCTTTCGCAGGAAGCTATCAAGACAAACATAGGATAGCTCATACATCACTAATCAGAATAGAAAAAAATTTATAAATGATTTTGAGTGCCAAAGACAGACACAAAGGGCTCAATATAAATTGTTTACACATGCAAAATTTCAATTTATTAACATCATGAGCCTGAGGCTTGTGCGTGGGAAATTAGGTACGGGAATGAAAACAAAATATTTTTTTTTGAGGATGAAGCCCACATAGGTCTGAGAGACCTGTACGTGGGAAAGGAGTTGGATGATGGTGATTGATGAGTTGGACCTACAGTTTTAGGTTGGTTCCGAACCACCGGGAAGTGATTTTACAGCAGAGAACAGTGTCTGAAATGGAATTGTGAAATTAAACAGTCAAAGAAAAAGTAAATACAACACAATTTGTCCCTCATGTTTCCTCCATTTGAAAATCAGAGTCCCAAGTCCTTTCAGGTCAATCAATTCAGTGTACAACTCAAAACAATTGATCCAAGTCAGAAAAACTTTCACTTCCCCATTTAGATTATCCACTATAGTAGTGAGTTCATTCTAATTCATTACTGTATGGTGACTGGTTTTGCTACAGATTACCTATTCAATTGAACATTGTTTACAGCGGACATAGCAGACTGCTTCATATTCACCATGACCCGTGCGAGATTGGGTCACAGCATCGAGATAAGCTACCGGTCATAATGATCGATCGCATTTGTGACCACGCGACCCGCTTGGATGTGATCCACCCCAGTAGCTCTCTCGATTATCCGTTCACAATCTCTCATAGTTTTTATTGGAGAAAGTGTTCAATCAATTGAAAAGTAAATTTCTTTGTCGGCCTAGCAGATACAATAAACAATCCAGAGAAAGTTTTTGTCTCCTAATGTCGTTTATTTTCGGTACGATCGATAGCCTTTCAATGTTTAGATGATGCATTCAGCTGAGTAGTTATGAAAAAAAAATGAGTAGACCAACACAACTTTATCCAATTTCTAGATTATTTCAAAAGCAATTTGATTGCGCTTCTAGGGTTATATTCAGCGGAAAATTTTTCATTTATAGGAAAGAAACAGAGAAGTTGGCCATGAAAATGAATTTTTGACAAGCTTCAACGCCATTAGCTGCCTCACAGACGCGCCACAAAAAGCCCGAAAACATGATTTGATAAGATTTGAATATTCAATTCAATTTATTTCAAAAACCAAAACAAAAGAATGTAAATCATGACAATGACAGTACAATGTAAAAAATAAGCTATTTAGAGTACTTATCTATCATATACAATATTTCTATTTAAAAATATATAATTTGGTTATTATATAACTTTGAATATTAGATATTTATAATATACAGTAAAATTATTTAAATCAATTAGTATGGTAGAGGCTTGCCTAAGTAAAAAAATTAATGCGTATGACTTTTATTAGACGTAGTTACACCTCGCCGCTTGGGCCATATTAATCGAAACAGTGGACCTACAATTTTAGGTGGGTTCCGAACCACCATAAAGTGATATTACAACAGAGAACAGAATCTTTTGCTGGCCAATCCAATCGGCCACTCTTACAGAGAGGACTTAAAAAAGCGATACTTATTTAATACGATTGAACAGATACCTTCTACTGCTCACACCTTTCACTGCCCCATCAGCCTAAGTAATCAAAATATTTTGTTCTTTATGAAAATAGTTCCCACCAGGCTAATCTTTATGATATTTAATTTTCAATACTTATTAAATTTTCATCTAATCTAA
The DNA here is from genome assembly GCA_948455865.1 of Conomelus anceps. Lineage (NCBI taxonomy): Eukaryota > Metazoa > Arthropoda > Insecta > Hemiptera > Delphacidae > Conomelus > Conomelus anceps. The sequence goes on from OX418223.1 coordinate 26,320,400, forward strand.
TACTGTATAAGCTCTATTTTATTCTGATCAGAATATCAGTTTATACAGTACAGAATTCAATCCATAGTCGATTTGAGAATGGATATCGGGCTTTAGATGTATTATATAGTACCATTTCTATTTTGTAAAAATCTGTATTCGTTTGCATAGGACACCCTCAATCAAGTGTAGTCTGGTCAGACTACTGACACACATCGACTCTGATCTAGAACTAGTTTCATAAAATGCCCGAGAACATGATCTGATAAGATTCCTGCCATGTGCCATTGAAGAAGGTGTTTTGTAAACGCTCCGCTTTTTTCAAATGTTTAGATTATAAATCTTTTTGTTTAGAGAATAATTCATTGGACGTTTGGGTCGTTTACTTGGGAGGCGATTTTCTATCAGTTCAACTTTTTTATCTTCTCCGACTAAAATCGATCCCTATTGGAAGATAGCGGCTGTTTTCTCTTCTATTCGTGGTTCATTTATCGTGGTTAAGTGGTAGAGTGGACATTACTGTCCAAACTTCGCCACGTCAACAAATAAAAAAGTCATTCTATTCTATTGCATTTGAAATTATCTTTGGAAAGTGAAAATCACATTCCATGAAAATCACTAGAACCAAGGTAAGGTTGATTATTAAATTCTTGGTAATAGTTGATTTTAATTTTTACACTCCCAATTTTCCCTACTGTAGACCTTTCTCTACTGACATCGCCTACTGCCCTAGTTTATGACTCCTGTTTATTTTATCTGTCAGTCTTTACTTGAACTTATAGTTTTCAGTGAAGTTCAAATTATTAGGTTTCTCTTTTTTTGATACCTAGAGCTTTAAAATCGTCATAGAGAACCTCAAGACTCTGTTGTAGTCAACAATACCTTGCTATTCAGTCATAGTACTTGTGCATTCATTTGTTCAATCCCTCAAAAATATTTCGAGTGTTGAAAATTTTTTATTGCTTTTAATCGCCTTCATTGCAATACAGTATATACTTTTGAAAAGTCAATTCTAAGGAACAAATCCATTAATAAATCAGTCAGCAATAGCTCAGTGCCTAAGACACATTTTTAAATTTGGAATATTCATCCATTTTCAAATTCTGCTCTTCTGCGACACCGAAAATAATTTACAATTACTATTCATTTTTGTCCAAAGATGGAAAGTGACCTACCATTTCATCTCGCTTGATCGAATTTCATAAACTAGCTGGCCATATTTTTATTGATTGTAAATTTTAATCTGTTTTTAAGAATGCTTGATGCTATAATAAATATTCTTTTATGAGTACAATGAACTTTTAAAAACTAATGTGAAATTTGTGCGTTAGCTTTTAAAGTAACTGCTGTCACAAATTACTGTTAAATCAAGTACTGTTAATTACAAATTACTGTTAAATCTATCCACTAACTGTTAAATCAAGCTTTCAATTTGTTTTCTATTTCCTCAGCATCAAATTTGCCACGTTAATTAACAGGGAAAAGTAGAAAGCGTTTCTTAACCCGTGACCAACAATTCCTTAACGTTTTTTCGCGAGTTACGAATTTGTATGGAAATTTGAAAGGCTGAACAGTATTCTCGCCTTCTGTATTAGTTAGTTTCGCTCATTTTCAATGCTTGTTCTGTAACGCTTGTCGATTTTATATAGAAATTCTGCTTGATTTTATTATAAGCTGCATATTCTTACCTGGCCAGGTAACAATGTAGGATATTAACCTATAACGTCGTTGTTGAGAATGCAGATTTCTTCATTTCTTACGTCACCGCGTTTTACGTGTTGCCTTTATTATGATTAGGTCTTTCGTAATGTCGATTTACTGCTGATTGAATTTTCTTGAACTATTTTCAATCGAGTGAACGGCTTTGATTGAACTAGATTAGTTTGTTGGGTAACATCTCACTAGAATATACTTAGTTCTTTTTTTAATCTTGGCTGTAGTTCGGTAAGATAGCCTGCGTGCCAGGCCTTCTAAAAGCTATAATATTATGTGAGGAAATAAAATCTATGAATCTCAATAAAAATATTTGAAATTTTTTTCTGTGTGTATTTGTGGGTGAAAATTCATCTGTAGTGACCAACGTGGGCTATTACTTTTATTTATTTCAACAATTTAATATTGTATTGTATGATTTATAAATTTATTAGAATATTACATTTATTGACAAGTTGTCATAAGTAATTTATTCCGCAAATAATAATCCTTGTTAATTCGAATAATTTTATCCTCATCTGATGTTCTACATTCTTGAACTAGTCATGAAAAAGTCATTTTTTTTGAAGCTATAATATTATGTGAGGAAATAAAATACATAAATCTCATTAAAAATATTTGAAATTTTTTTCTGTGTGTGTGTGTGTGTGTGGGTGAAAATTTTTCTGTATTGACTTATTTATTTCATCAATTTAATATTATATTGTTTTGATTTATAAATTTATTAGAATATTACATTTATTGACAAGTTTTCATGAGTAATTTATTCCGCAAATAATACTCCTTGTTAATTCGAATAATTTTTTTCTCTACATTCTTCAACTATTCATGATTTCTCCATTCTTTTGATTATAATGTCAGAAGAACTTTCAAATTTCAAGCCCATTCGGAACAAACCGAACTCGTTATGAGTTCTCCTCTCTCTTCTTGATAAATTATTATAAAATTTTGTGGGAAAGTTGTGATTGGTTTAATTCAGTAGCTTATCACACTAAGTAGAAATATGTTCTACATTTCTTTGTTGTTTCTCTTAGAATTTTTGGTATCTTCATTACATTGTCTGGAACCTCATCTGGATTTTCAATACTCATCATAATCATTTTTATTTGGATATACTCTTTAGTTAGATACTGTACCAGCTGCCATAGTGACAGTTACACTTATTTCTCTCTTGGTTCTCGAGTGATGGGAAGTACTTTGTGAAAATAATTATTAAAAGAATGGGGAAAATATCAGAGGTTTTTTGAGATGAATAAAATCCCAGGATTTTTTTAAATTAATACATGTAATCGAACTCATCCTTAGTACGGTAAGTGGTAAGTGTAAAGTGTATAGTAGGTAAATTTCTAATTTAATTTTTATTTTAATTTTTAATTTTTTCCATGTGGAGTTGTCTGCTGTCTCTAGAAACCTTTACCTAGCGATACTAAAGTTAATAAAAATCGAAAGGGAGATTGGAACCCAATATGAACCCTTCTTATGGTACATTCACGCACCAAATGCCAGCAACATCATCTGACAAAAATATATATTACTAATTACTATTTAATATAAAAAATTATACTATTTTACTATTTAATATAATACAAAACAAATTTACACTCTTGTCATTTTGTTCCAATAAATAAATACAAATAAACCAAAAACATATTGTTTTTTATGATATAACTCTAATTCAGCTGAAATTGAATCATTGAAATAATTAATAAAAATAAAAATAATTCATTGAAATTGAATCAACTTTTTCTGATAATGAAGTCTGAATTTCAGTGATTCAATTTAAAAAATTCAGAAATATCTTGGATAGTATTAAATAGATTCAATCTAAGTGCTTCAACGTTCAAATTGAACTTGGTAATCAGCAAGATCAAGGTCACTCAGACCTTGGTAATTGTGTTTTTCGGAAGATTCAAGTTGTATTTTAATCAAAACATAAACATAACCTATACTTACAAATATTGGAACTCTTGTAAAAATTTACTAATAGAGACAGTTTCGGGCTAAACGCCTGCTGTTTCTTTACAATTACAGTAGTTGTATTTTGACTGTCTGCTAGTTGTATCAATAAATGAATATTAATTTTAGTTTCGTGCTTTATAAAAAAAACTCTAGAAAGTAGTTTGCTATGTGATGCATTCATGACAAGCAATCACAGATATGTGGAGTCGCCTAGAGGCATGTTCTGGTTTACAAACGCCTATGGTGAGGATCAATTATCGAAGACAATTTATTATCAGCAGTAGAAACAAAAGCTACGGTGACTGATGGAAACATGTATTATGATGAAGAATATGATTATGACTTCACCTGAGTGACCTTGATCTTGCTGATTGTCTGGTCTAGAGAAAAGGTTGTCCTGCCCCTAGCCATCATTGCTTCACACACCCGCTCGTTAGGGATTTAAGTCCTCAGTCTTTCCAAGTCCTGTCTGAGCGTCAGGATCGGTACTACGTCCGATTATAATTACCGGTCTCCACCCATTATTTATGCACCGTGAATACAATAAAATTTAAGTTACGGGTCGACACCCGTAATTATTGCAATATGGCGACGCGATCTTCTGTTGGAGAAATGTGTATGCGATGACAGCAACAGCTCTTGCCAATGTGAAACTGCATGTCTGTGGATTAGCACCGGCTTCGTTCATTGCGCGGTCCTGACCATTAGCCGGCTTATATCAAACGAGATCTTGCAACTTAATCATAATGTAGCTTGTTAGGAAGTTTATGCTGAACTTTTAAAAAACATGTAGGCTTGAGTCCCTAGTATTCACTAGATAATAAAGCTATCTCTCTCACATTATCTCTTCTATTCTGTCTGTTTTCTATCTATTTCTTACTCGTTATGTAGCTATAGGTACACAAATTCTCAGGACTTGCATGTTTATGCATAAATACATCAAAACCATTTTACATTTATATTGTGATCTACTCATAACCTAGTGTTTAGATTTCATGAACTCTGCTTTAAAGTGCAACCCCTCTTCCTTCCTCTCCTTTTCCGCCTCATCTATTACATAATGTGTGATTCTACAGATCTTCTGCAGATCTTGCAGAATCCCCCACCACGTCAGCTGACTGATGCAGCTCTGTTGCCTCTGAACGCTTTAACAAAGAACAATTCACCGCGTAGCCCCTCGCAAGAGTAAAAACCTTGTAAGTAAAACCTCTTAAAACTATGCATTTTCATGTCAAATCTCGGTCCTCCTCAATTCTTAATAAGTAAAATTTACTTACTCTGTAGGCCGAGCGCTTTCGAATCTTTGAGATCCGTTTTCAGAGGCCTTTTTTCCAGAGGAATATTTGACTGCAAGTCGTTAAATTCACATAAGTTAATATTAACAACGCAGTTCGTCATGGAACAAGAAATCCAGGAATCAAATTCATTGCCTGTAACTGTTTATTAAAGTGAAGGTTAATATTCTTTTGTCTATATTCCCAGCATCTCACCAAATTTTAATATTTAAAATAAATTAAAAAATCTCATTCTTTGTATGGTTTGGTTTACGAATTTGCACTCATATATTCCACAGCCAATAATAAAGTATTCTGTTTTTAATTGTGGTTGGTTACATCTTTAATTTATTCCTAATTCAGTTTTTCGAATTCAATTAAATTTTTGTTACCGGTACTTCTTTATCTAGAAAAACCACTATTATAATTTTGTAATACTCTGGGGGAAAAACACCATAAGTTGTCTTTCTAATTGAACTTACTCCAAACTCTACTCGATATCTGGGACATGAGAATTCCCACTTACAGCTTACATCCTCTTCATTCAAGTCATCCTATCAAGTCAATAGCCCATTAATGTTATCCAAATGCAGCTGAAATCATCTATAATTAATTTTTAACTGCCATTTCAATGTACACAATATAATTTAATAGTTTGTATACTATTAATCTTAACTGTTGAGACCGTTTTACTTAGGTCTGATCTATACATTGCACATGTTTGTTATATAACTGTACTAACTGCTCTGGTTCGTCAAGTGAATCACTGAATACGAACATCGTTAGTGAAGATATATCTACCTATTTTTTTAGTTCACTGTTATTTTATATACGTGTTATTTAATTTCACGTGGTTAAAACAGGTTCATAGTTCGGTCTAATGCTGTCTATTTTGCTTTTAATTGCAAGGTTCCGTTTTATAACTACACTAATCTTGATTAATTATATCAGCCATTATTGCTATCATTCAAATTGATGGGTAAATCTTTTCTTTGCAATAGATTTAGCAACGAACACAAAAGACCAATTGGTCTTATGTGTTCGCTGAGATTTAGGCTCTGCCAGGACCATTAACTTCTTTGCGATAAAGTAAAATATATTGAGCATGATTTGGTTCTCACTGACAACTTCAAGGTTCTCTAATTCTTTCTAAATTTAATCGATATTTAACAGCTAGCTTTTTAATGTTCTTTTTATAACCTTTTTGGAAATGAAACGGAATTGCAGTTGCTGTGACGTTTGACTGATATGGTAAAGGCTGTAAAAATCTGAAAACATTTTGTTTATTGAAGTGAATGCTCCTTTAGTATAGTGGGCCTAGCTGCCATTGAGATGGGCGTGAGGAGATTACATTTAGAGTATTGTATTAATTCTTAAAGCCTGCCTAAAATCTTTTAAAGAGGGTCTTTTAACTAGTCACAGTAGAAGACTCGCAAACTGTAATGCTTAACATTTAAAGAGTTTCTCATTTTGTTTCCTATTTATTAATTATTATTTTCTTTTGTTTCCAGGTAAATGATCAGCCCAATGCACCTGTTCAGTAAGTTGATAGAAAATGAAGTCAGTATTAAACAAATCCTAATTCCAGAAAGTGTCTAGTGTAGATGTTTCTTATTCCGTACTAAAACCTTACTGCTGGGCTACTATAAAAACTGAGATGAATTCATATTAGAGGTTGACGCACTTATAGACTAAACTCCAGAAATTTCACGATATTCTTGTATTCTCAAGTACTCTTCAGTAAAATTGGGTAAATGCTGCAACCATTTTTTAATATATATTTTTTGTATGTTTAAAATATTCATATTTAAGAGATTTTGAAAAATTGAAAATGCTTTCTATAAACGTTCGGCTATCTTTGAGGAAGTCCACTGCTATTTTCAGAGAATTAATTCTCTAGACAGTACGAATTTAGGTGGCATTACCTTGAAAAGGTTACATACCAGCCGAAGGGAAAATTTGGGGTGGTTGCTCAGTAATATGAATTGCCCTTACCCAATTATCTGGAACTCTTGAAGAAATACGAGTTTCGCAAACTAACTCAATCAGCTTAAAAAGTTCATCTTGTAATTCAGCTCTTGGAAAGAGAAATCATCAAGAATGACAGAAATAATATTGAAGTAATGAATCCGTGACCAAACGTTTTCCGAGACGAAGAAAGTTGGAGCTAGGAAGTGTCTACTTTGCCAAAGTAAGTAATGTCTTATTTTCGATAACCCAAAATCGTGATCGTCAGTTAGTGTGCTCCTAGTTGTAAAAAGATAAAAACGCGCCATCGCGCGATAAATTCTTGACGTATAAATCATGTGAGAGGAAAGAATGTAAGACTCCATTGAAGTGTTTATTTGTAGGAGTTGTGGCAGGGTAGTTGATGCTAGGAGGTCTTCGTTTTGTGGTGAGACACTGCCAAAGATACTAGTGAAGTCAGAAGTATAGGAAAGGTCAGAGGTCTGCTGAGAAAAACAACATCGACAAGATGGCGGGGAATGGCGGTTAATTACTTCCGCGTCAGGTGTAACCGTTTAGGATGATCTGAGCTTGTAATATCTAAAATTAGACACAAAATCAGGACGAGGCGTTTGGAATAGAAGATAATGGGCAATAAGTGATATTTACCACTCAAAACATGTAATATTTATGAGTATAAATCAGTATTTCCGCTACTGTTTGTCTAGGTCTAGCTCTTTCTAATCTTCTATGCCCCCGGTTTTTGTTTCTTGAGTGAGATCAGTGCGATTTGTGAGGTTTGAGTGGAATCTGTTGTCTGTAGGGGTCCAATAAAAATATAAGTAATAATGTAGAAAGACCCCGAAAAACATGAATTTTAACCATAAGCACTAAAAAGGCTAATGAACCAGTATAAGCAAGCATTATTTCAATAATAAATCCTTTTATATTAAGCCTTTGATATTAAAAAATTAGAAATGAAAGAAAGAGCAAAGTGGAGATTGACGAAGAAAGAGAAGTAGAAGAAGAATCTGAGGAAGAAAAATGAAGTCAAGAAGAAAGGGAAAAGTAATTCATTTGTTGACAATAGTTCCCTTCACCGTAATAGAGAACTAAGAACACAAGTAGGGATAATCATAAAAATCGCCCAACTAAAACCTTCGAATCTGTGTCAGTGGTAGAAAAGATTAATTTCTGGTATCTGGTTCTTAGTAAATGCAATTACTCCTGATCTAATTTGATTAAAATTCAAGTGAATCTTTGAAGTAAAAAGATTAATCATATTTTGGTGTTTAAAACCAGTCTTCATGGAGACTAGGCAGAAAAAATAAAGGCAATACATATTGAGAAATTTCCAGTTTTGAAACTTCATCTCAAATCCTAAAAATATAAAAAAAAGTCCTAGAAGTAACTAATAAATATTTTTTTAACTCTAATCAGAACATTCCTATTAACTCCACACTTGGTGTCTCATTTGTATTTTAACATCTGTTAATAGTCATGAGTTAAACGTGTCTGTAAACCATCTGCCCATAGCAGGCAATTTCTTGATCCTTCCCAAGCATTCCTGTTATGTGTAATGAATTCAAACGAATTGAGCCACCTAAGATGAAAAGCATGCTGATGCTGTGAAGATACTTGTTGTATGTAGCCGCAGCACTCTGCTTTGTTTTACCAGTTGTCCTTTTTAGGCCAGGCGCACGTTGAGATGTCGGTGGCGCAGAGCAGAGCAGAGCAGAGCAGCACAGTTTCTGTGTCCCATGCGTTTACTATGCTCCGCTGTAGGAGCGCAGAAATCACGCGCACGTTGGCGCGCAGGGCAGGGCAGAGCAGGTCAGAGCAGCATTGGTCTGCGTCGCACTTGTGACAGAGACACAGAAACTGCGCCGTTCGTGCACTCGTTATTAGCTACTCTCACGTTACTTTGTTGGTGGAACAATATGGAAGAACAATTGATCGAGTTTTTCTTCAGTTCCCACAGGCCTTTGGGCGTTACAGCCCTCTGAGACAATTGAAGGTTTAATCATCTGGTGTAATTTCTTCGACTTAGACGACAAAAATTTTTAAACTGTTCTGGTGATAGTTCTTTTTTCATTGTGAATGACCATGCGTATTCCGTTTTTTCAAGTAGTCACTTTTCCCTCGCTTTGTCCCCTCTTGACCTCATGTTTCAATCAAGATGGATGATAGTTTTTTTTTTAATCTTATTAATCCACAGTGAAGTAAAAATTTCTTTGTTTGTTATAATATTGAAAAACATTGAATAGGCCTATACGGTAACAAATGTGAATAAGGAGATATTTTTTTTTTTTAGTTAATGAGTTATATTTTAGTTTGTTGAAGGATATTTTCAGTTCAGGGTAAAGTTATTTGGTTAAGCGACTCACCCCTCAGCACAAACTTGGCTTAGAGAGGGGTGAACAATCTTTTTTTTTCATTCTTAAATCATTTTTAGTTTAATATCCTATATTTATTTTGTCTTGAATATTCTATAATTTTATTTTATTTATTTTTTATTTTCTTATTTAAAAAATTAAAGTTTATTTATTTTATTGTATACTTATATATTTTGCACCTTGGAATGTATTTGTGTCATATGAAAATGTATTGTGCATTTTGATTGGTTGAATAAAAAATTATTATTTTTCTTCTTCTTCTTCTTCTTCTTCTTATTATTATTATTATTATTATTATTATTATTATGTACAGCAATAGCAATGAATCGAACTCCGCATCCGAATCTGACTCTGACCAAGAAATCTGAATCAAGAAATCTTGAAAAAATGTTTACAAACACAATACACCTCAAAAAGCACATCCACCTGCGTCGCACTGTAGAATGAAACTTCCTCCCAACATGCGCTTTAAACTGTGCGACACGTTTCTGCCCTGCTCTGCTCTGCCCTGTGCGCCTGTGTCGCACTGCTCAACGTGCGCCCCATCTTATAGTTGTGTGATGCATCTTAGAACATCTGACAGGAATGCTTAAATGGGGAGAAATTTCATGAATTATTGCAGGTGTGTGCAACTTATTTCCGCCTGAAATTTCTTGCATTCTGTTTCCGCGCCTGAAAGAAAGAGGAAGTGACGTCGGTCGATCAAGGTTTGGGAGCTGCAGGAAGTGTCATGAATGTTGTCAAAGATTTTCACAACTCTTCTCAGCCTGGACTCGCCTCGCCATTCCTGTCTGTTTCCATTATAATTTTAAATTTGTTCTTCCTCGAGCTGCAGTTGTACAGTTTAGTTTATGGTCTTGATTTTCTTTAGTAGTTCTTTACCTTCGTTGCAAGTAGGTATGAAATAAGTAGTACTTTACTTTCAATAGTTGGCTGTCAGTCTTGATCTCTTGATGAAGTTCTATTTCAGTAATGTGAAATGACTCTTCTCTATTCATATGTATTATCTTGCTGTGCAGAACTGACCTTTTTGAGTCGCAGCGGACGCGTTTCGAACTATGTTGTTCTTCTTCGGCGCTTGGTTGCAGACTGAGTAGTTTTCTAGTATGTAAGGTCTGGTGGTCGTAGGAAGGTAGTGGGAGGAGTGGATGTGGTGGGGGAAGTGGGTGTGGTGGAGGTGTTTTTAGGAGGGGTTTGTGATGATGTTGAAGAGGGCATGAGATTTGAAATTAAGTTGGTCATTGAGTATGAATTGAGGATGTGAAATGGAATGTTTGTAAATTTCGAATTGTTCAAGAGTATTGAGTTTTTGACTTTTGGGGACAATGTGAAGGAAGTGGAGGTTTTGATCAATGTTGGTGAATGAATGATTTTTTGTGAGTAGATGTTCAGCATAACTTGATTTTGTCTGTGGTTGGGTGAGGGCTTTTATGTGTTCTTTGAATCTGGTTGTAAAAGATCTGCCAGTTTGTCCAATATAGAAGCTGTCACATTCGTTGCATGTCAGTTTGTAAGTGCCAGAATGATTATGAATGTTGGAGGTGGTGGTGAGTTTTGTTGTTGGTTTTGAATGCGACTGTGTAGTTGAGCTTTCTGAAGGTATTCGCTATTGTTTGTGTTGTATGATTGATGTATGTTAATATGATGTATTTGGAGTCTGGTAGGGGTTGTGTGGATTTTTGTTGTTTGTGAATAATTGTATGGAGTTTTTTGTCAATGATGGATGGGTTGTATCCGTTTTTTGAGGCTATGTATTTGATGGTATTGAGTTCAGTTTAGTAGTCAGTGGAGTTCATGGGTATGTTGATGAGTCTGTGAATCATGAAGTTGAGAGCTGCATGTTTGTGTTGGGTTGGATGGTTGGAGTGATTGGAGTGAACTACACAGTCGCATTCAAAACCAACAACACCTTAAGAAAACTCACCACCAACTACACCACCACCACCACCTCCAACATTCATAATCATTCTGGCACTTACAAACTGACATGCAACGAATGTGACAGCTTCTATATTGGACAAACTGACAGATCTTTTACAACCAGATTCAAAGAACACATAAAAGCCCTCACCCAACCACAGACAAAATCAAAATATGCTGAACATCTACTCACAAAAAATCATTCATTCACCAACATTGATCAAAACCTCCACATCCTTCACATTGCCCCCAAAATCGTTTTCTTTCTACTATTCTTCTTCCTTCGCTTTCTTTCTACTGTTCTTCATCCCGGATTTCCTTATTCCAATTCGGTTTAAGATTGTCTGGGTTATTATAGTAGTAATCAAAAGCACATCAATATTGTATATTAATATTGTAAATTGTATTGTTTATTGTATATTGTAATATACATCAATTTGTATATTATATATAGTCATCAATATTTTATATTAATATTGTAATGAATAGACTGAATTACAATAATTGAAGGAGAAAATATATAAAATATATATATTTCACGGAGTGGAATACTGTCAAAGTCAACTAGAGCGCTCGATCACGTCCAGGGCGCGTGGAGGGGGAAGAGTTCTCCACTAGTTTTCCACTTTTAGTTGTCAACTTTCTTTGATCTTTACCGTCATTGTGCGGGAAACTAGAATTTGGTGGAAGACTGAAAAAGTTGCTGCTTTTTATAGAAAAAGCAACCAGTGGAAAATTGAGTGGAATACTTTGGTGTAAACGCGGCTTTAGGTTCTGAATGACTAGCATGATTATAAACGTCTTTCATGTCTATACCTCCATAACCTTGAAATTGAAAGTTGGTGTGTAATTAATTATAATTTGATGTAATTCTATCTTTAATTAATTTTTTAAGCATATGCAATTCTATCCAAAATTACTCGTTTTATTTTGTTGAAAAAATAACTTTTTTAATGGTTCAGTCTTTTAGATTAGGATCGTGTGATTTAACTTGTTCTTATATTTTTTCAAATAGCATTTTTGAAAAATCGCCAGAGGAAGCTTGTCTATTACAAATTACAAACTTATAATATTAATTCTTGCGATTGCAGTTACTGTGAAATCTTACGGAAGTTAAGAATTTACTTAGTGAAATGCAGTGGCAATCTTACAAATAAATTTTGTCACTGTAATTTGTATTTCGTGATAAAACAGCCTTAGGCAAATCATTTTGTTGTTTCATCTTCATGATAATAATGGTAAAATAATCCTCTTGCCAACACTGTACTTGAAAAAGGTCTGGGTCATGAAATAAACAACATAATCAGATAATAGTTTTATAAATTTACAGAATCAACAATCAAGTCACAAAAGGTTACAATCAAAATGTATCTATTTTTTTATGTTTATTCGTCTTGATAGTAAACCATATTGCTTTCATCGCTTTCCGTTACAGTTGCTCCAGCAAAACAGGCTTCAACAGATCTTCATAATTATTATCTTCTTCTATGATGAACTAGAAATTTTAAAACATTTTTTAATAGTGCAAATTTTACTGAATTGTAATGTACTGTAGTGCAATGGAAACTAATGGATGGATCCTAGATTGAATTATGTGATGCTTTTTTTGTAGATTACGTCTTGGAGACTCCAGTTATGGAGTGTAAGACAAGTCAGATTAACAATTACACTATCTTATACACTAGTTACCATAATTAATATATCAATTAGTTGAGGTGAGGCTTAATCTTGATGAGAAAGAAACTTTTGTACACTATAAAAAGTTTTATCAACTAGCCTAAGTGTATTTTCAATTTCTTTTAAATATTTCTATATTTTCAAGACTCTTTAAAAACTGCGGTAGCTTGTTGTAGAGTTTCCTACCAATCTAACTAGGATTTTGTTTGAATAAGCTACTATTGTGACTCACCAAGTGATACTCAATTGCAGTGATACTCAGTTGGTATCTGTACGTTATTTTTTCTAGCATCGAAGTAATTGAATAACTCTTTCTGTTCTTGAAAAATCCTAAAGCGTGCAATAACCCCTATCCCTATTATAATCTTCCCAACACTACTTTGCTGCTTGATTTTGAAAGAATATTTTACGTCTAGTAAGCTGCTAAGCCCATTTAATAAGGCAAAAGTGAGCAGATGGTTCGATGTTATAAGCACCGCCAATGAAAACACATGTGTGATGGATTCCAGACAAGCTTCATGGAGGGGAATGACCGTCATGTAAATACAGAACAGTACAAATGTATAATGTTGAAACCAGCCTTCCGACTACCAAGGTCACAGCGGCTGTGTCAAAGGTCAAATGCAGCTCACGACTGGGAACATCTGTGAGCTATCCTTTAGTATAGTTTTTATATCTATATAGTACTATCATATAGCTCTACTATTGCTTTCCTGCTCCTTGAACCGCCATATTGTTCGATCTCTTTCTCATATCGGACCACCTTCTTAGTTGTAGCACCCGAGGCATAAAAGTTGAACTTGGAGATTTTCACTTCTGAAGTTTTTAAAATTCGTAATAAATGGATGTGGTTTGTTTTTTTCGAAGTCACAGATATGGTTGTTATAAACTTGAATAGTGATGTCTTTTTATAATGTGTTCTCTTCCTTTGGAAACATTGCTGGGCATGTATCAAAGATTTCCATATTGATGTCTTACTATTTGTTTCAATTTACATATTTTCAATTCTAATGAATTCATGACAAAATCGTGTCTTAATCTCATTCCCAATTATTTCTTCCCCCATAAAATTGACTGAATGATCATAAGAACTTGAGTAAATGTATTCAGTAGCAATCAATTTTTTATACTATATGTTTGTTCATTTCTACATTTCATTGGTTCACGATTGGTTCACTGCTGCACAATTATAATACAAGAAGCCGAGGAGATTATCAAGCTGGGTTTACACTATATAGCTGGAGAGCTATATAAAAAATGAGCTTAGCTACTTATAGCTCTGCTATAGATGTAGCTCTGCTATAAGTAAATTTCATGCCATTCCATGTAGCAGAGCTACATATAGTTTGGGAGGAACTGGAGTCTTCAGTTTCCAGCCAGATGAACTTTAAAATAATTTTTTAGAATGTTCATATTATGAACAGTACGGTTTTATTATATTCTTCTTATTTTCAATTCAAATCAAGTTCACCTGATTGGTCAAAACGGGACATTACAGGCTTGTTTCACACTGAACCAGCTTTGGGTAACCGATGTCGTTTACCAGGCATAATCGCATTGCATCATATGATTTGGAAAATCGTCTAGATGTGAAGTGCTCCATATGAAACAATGATCAGCCTGGTAAACGACACCGGTTATCCGACTGGCGGTTGTGTGTGGAACTATCCTATTCACAAAAGATTGAAATGAAGACATCGATTTTTTTTATTTAATAATATTGGGCCGATCCTTTTGAAACTTGTATGGGACCACCGCTGAACAATGCTCTTTCATTTTTAAAAAAATTCATCGAAATCGGTTCAAATGATTGATGTCTAAACATTAGAAAAACAAAAAAAAAAAAAAAAAACAGGTCGAATATAGAACCTTGTTCTTTTTGGAAGTCGGATCAACTTTATAATGTTGTCTTTACTCCAGTCGAATTCACTTGAAAGATTCTCCACTGTTGCACAAAGAAATAGACCTACATGAGAACAACAACATCCTGCACTAGAAGCACTCTGACTACAAAATGAGTAGATCACAGTAAAAATGCGACATCGAAGGTACCGCGGCGGCCTCTAGGGAGGGGGCAGCTACATCTAGCTCTGCTACAAACAAAAATGCACGTGTAGCAGAGCTAGATATAGCTCAGATTTCCTTTGATGTTTACCGAAACTTTGGATAGCTCGGTTTCTGCTATATAGCTGTGAAAATAGGCTTGAATTTGCTATATAGCTGGGCTATATAGCAGAACTTCAGTGTCACTTTTTAAACTTTTAGCAGAGCTATATAGCTGTGCTACATGTAGCTCTGCTACATAGTGT
Organism: Conomelus anceps; assembly: GCA_948455865.1. Taxonomy (NCBI): domain Eukaryota; kingdom Metazoa; phylum Arthropoda; class Insecta; order Hemiptera; family Delphacidae; genus Conomelus; species Conomelus anceps. The sequence goes on from OX418223.1 coordinate 26,335,574, forward strand.
AAACCTAGCTTCACTTGGTGAGTCACAATAGTAGCTTATCCAAACAAAAACCTTGTTATATTGGTAGGAACTCTACAACAAGCAACCGCAGTTTTTAGAGTCTTGAAAATATAGAAATATTTTAAAACCAATTGAAAATATTTTGTTGATAAAGCTTTTGAGCGTGTCTTTGAAAGTTTCTTCACATAAGCCTTTTGAAAGTTTCTTTCACATAAAAATTAAGCCTCACCTCAACTAATTGATATAGTAATTATGGTAACTAGTGTATAAGATAGTATAATTGTTAATCTGGCTTATCTTAACTGGAGTCTCCCAAGACATAATCTGCAAAAAAAGCTCTGTAGTTCAGCACAAAAATTTTATATTGTGTTTGATTTTAGCGATCATTCCAGTTGTTTTTCTTGTAAGTTTAGTTAGCGACCATCTTTATTATTCTTACCTGAATGTTAACCACGAATAAGATCATCACTATTAGTATTTCTTCCATATATGTTATGGATATTTCAAGTGAAGGTCTCCTCCACTAGTTTCCCTGGACTTTCTAAATTAAATTCCGAGATATTCAATTGAAAATTGAGAATGAGTAGCTTTTCTCTGTATGCTTCTCTGTTTGTTCCAAATCTGTTTAACCATGAATAAAATAAAATAAAAGTAATTTATTTGAAAAACTTGTAGCTTTGGAGATTAGCGATTAGGCCAAATCACCTTCCTCAATTCATGATCCCTTTTTATTTCTTGTTTATTGTTGAAATTGTACCCAGGTGCGCGCACAGAGCACAATATACCCACTATATTTATCTTAATAAAAATATCAGAACACAGAGATTAATTAGAAACTTTCTTTAGACAAATTAGAATCCGAACAATAGCTAGTAAATTCTTCAAGTGGCCTCTAATCAGGATTGATGGCTTTCTGAAGAGAAAATAGCACTCGTGTTAGGGTCTGGTATTATTTACTTGAAGCCAAATAATCGTGTGCTACTTTGTTAATGGTAACTTGTTCAACTTTATTCAAATGAACAACAATATTGTGTAGATTTTGTAAAATTTTCACTACTTTATCAACTAGGATTCTTAAGTTTCTTCTTTATTACACATTTTCTATTATCACTCTAATTTTCTATAATAAATCATTCTTTGATATATGTCTCAGTGAATTTCATAACTTGAAGAGAGCACAGAACATCCCGCCAATATTGTCTACTCCCAATGCTGTTATGTCTCTGACATATACCAATGAATACAGATACTATAGATAGTATCTGTATTCATTGCATATACCTTGCTTCTTCGACAATCTCACTACTGATCAAATAATGTTATCCGGTTTTGATAAATTCAAAAAAATTTCCTTTTCTAATTTCAACGTATGCCAAAAATTGAATTCTATTACATAGTATATTTTCAAGCCCTGACCGGGCCCCCCCCAAAGGCCCCGGGCCCAGGGCAATGGTACCGGTAGTCCCCCCCCCCCCATTTGGGCGGCCCTGACTCCCAACGCTGTTGGCATGGCTGTTCTGTATTTCTATTCTTCATTTGGTAGTTTCCAACTAGATACAGCTAGATATTGGTTTCTGCTTCAATTCGTTCAAATATCACAGCTTACACTACTACAGTTTATGCAATGTTCATCCTACAGCCTGTAATTTACCTAGGAGGGATGTAATTATTCTCATTCTTATGAAGCACACTAGTAGTACGCTTTCACACTGGTTTTCGCTCGTTTTATTTCAAAATGCCCGCCTCTGAAGATAGAAGTCTCCTTGTTCATGGAGGCTACCTAATGTGTAAACAATGCATTATATGGTATATTTTATAGTTTTTAGTATAGTTGATTATTATGATTGAGTTCTACGGTATGTTATTGTCCAAGACAGCAATGAAATCTGTGTCGAACGGGGTTGCCGACAGGAACGCTACCTTAAACACCACTATTATTTACTTCCATATTTTTAACCCACCGCTTACTATTGTTAATTCATGACCAGCATGGATCTGAGAAACCCGAGAATAGAGCTGTAGTACCACTATTGCTAATACAATCTCACTTACAACGGGAAGCTATAAATACTGCATGGAGAAACTTGCAGTACTAAAGGCGGTTGCGGCAACTGCTTGCTAGTTGTGTGTATGGGAGAAGGGAGAGTTGAACTTGATGGGTGGTTTGTGAGGAAATACCGCTCTAATATGGTCCGCACTGAATGTGCTCCATCATTATTTATACTGAAACTTCCGTTTTTATTATGTTGTCAGTGTGATATCGCCAATAATGCCAAGTTGAGGATCGTCATCTAATCGCAGTAGCATCCGTTTTGGAGGTGTGACTCGCACTCGGCATTGAATGTATGATCTATATTTGGCAGTACGAAGAAAGTGTGTAGTGGTGCGTAAATGCAATTTGTGTAGACTTTTAACCTCTTTTTCTCTTTGCTGGCCTGAGCTTGCTCTTTAAGTTGTTAGTACTTATGAATTGAATTGCATTTATGTACATTCCAAACATTTGTTACAACAAACTGAGAATGAGTCAGTACATACAGGTCATATTCATACAGTCATAAAAAAATTAAAACAAATTATAACAAAATCAAAATGTAATAATATTTATTTTAAATTATTCAAAAGTCATACAAAACTGTTCAACAAATGTATGTATTTGATAACTGAATGAATGTATTTATGCTCTTGATAAATGGATGAATGCATTTATGAGCTTGATAAATGAATGAATGTGAACAATATTTTCTATTCTTGAGCATAAGGTATAATTACTACCAGTAGATGACAGGGGTACTAGTACCATAGAAGTGTAACAGATATATAACATTTAAAGAAAACTAGTTGTGTAATAACTTTTAGTATACAATTTTCTTGTTTATGTAATATACTGTACATCATTTCAATTTGAATTTTAAAGCCTACAAATTGTCTAATAAGTAGATTACGCTTACCATTTTCTCCCCATAGTACATCCCACAATCCCATCTAGCTTTCTTAGTTTTCATCCATAGCCTATCTCTTCATAGCCTGTCGATTCTAAATTGTAACACTTAACCTAAATTGTTACACCTACTGTTTTACAGCTAGCTACCTTTGCAAATAGTTTGTCTAATATTAAAATGTTTTATATATACCTATACACGTATTTATGAGCTAGCAGAACTCTGTTAAGATTCAAATTTTAATTGTAGTAAAATTGGATTTCATCTTCAACTTTCTGTTTCATCTAAAAGCATACCTGAGAGTCTCATAACCTACCTTTTTTTTCTCTCATAATGGTAGCCTACTATAGTATTTTCAACATTCAGTACTGTATTACAAACATAATCAGAGGGCAAGCCTCAAAGAAATGACTTTGATGTCATTTTCAGAAATAGTATAGTTATTCGTATTTTATGAGTACTTCAAAGGGTGCCCTCTAGGAAACTGTTTTGCAAAACATACATAAATATTATAATGAACAATTTATTGAACAATTTATAATTATGTGGATTCTACTCGCATTATGTTCTACAGCTCGCAACTATCATACAATTGTGGGAAACGCTTTTCGAAACACTAGATAATTCTGTAAACTTGGGGAAAAGCTTCCAAGTATTGAATTAAGTAAGCTACTGATACAATTACTGATGGATTTGCTCCCTCCTCACTTCCCGGTGGTTCGGAACCCACCTAAAACGGTAGGTCCAACTCATCAATCACCATCATCCAACCCATTACCCAAGCACAGGTCTCAGACCTATGTGGGCTTCATCCTAAAAAAAATTGGAATGTTTCATCTTGCCAACTTGAAGCTCTTTTCGCGCTTCAATGACGGAGGTAAGAAGCTTTTACGCGGTGGTTCGGAACCTACCTAAAATAGTAGGTTCACCATGTTCCCCATAACATGGCTCAAACAGCGAGGTAGTAAGGGTCTCTCCACCAATAAAAGTCTTGTTGAATTTAAAATAATATTATTATTAATATTAAAGCTTTTTTATTTTTAATTTTCTTACAAATTACAGACTCTTGTTAGGTTATTAGTGACTTAGTGAAGTAGAAGTTACAACTACAGAGGTCCATAACTAGTCTCTGCCTTGGGGCCCCTGACCACGATGAGTCAAAATTTCAAAAAAAAGTTACACACACTTGAAAAAAGGGGCCCCTTAACTTACTTCTTGCCCTGGACCCGCGAATGTTGACTAGGAGCTTTGACCTGTCATGTAACTAACTTGTGTGTAGCCTTGAACTTGTTGTTGTCGTGCAAGTTCAAGGTGGAAACAGCTGAATGATCGTGACTTGTCGTAATGCAGTTCGCGGATCGCGAATTGTGGCATGATGTGGCCGTACAAGGCTCAACTAGAGTCCAGTTTCATCTCTTGGATCAAGCCACGTTCACCCCTGCCGGCTGAATAATAAATTATTTTGTATGACGTCGTTTTCAGAAATAATTATTCTTCTTTAAAAGACGAGTCCTTGTAGGTTGTAAGAATGAATTACCAAGTCCTTTTAAGGTTGTTTTTCGTACTATTCCATTTGAATCAGTAGTTGTATATAGGGGTCTTGCTTGCCTCAAACCTCCACAGCAGTAATTTATAGTTGAAGTTAATTATTTATTGAGTGCTAAAAATTAAGACCTATCTATCTCCTAGGGAGCGTGCCTAATGCCGCGTGAGATTGAAAAAAAATCCAAAATGGAACGGTGGCTGACACAATATCCATTTTTATTATCATTGTAGTTGTGAGAAAACATTTATATCTTAACAATATTTTTCAATTTTGAAAAGAATGCGACAGATACCACTTCTTGCATTATTTCCGATTCCCGGTTCTTTTCTTGATCCCGCCTTTAATTCATTTTTACAAAAATAAGTTGAACTCTTTTCTCCCGTTATAATGCATTTTATGGTTTATTATGACTGTTATTGTATTATTTTCTGAGTTATTCCAAGAAACCTTCAAAACAGACGTATATTTTTGCGTGTGATATCATTTAGAAATGAAGCATGCTGTCAAACTGTCTTCTACCTCTCGTAGTAGACATGCCACTGAAACTCTTCGTCAAATAACCCGGATGAAGTCTGTCCCTCCTATTCTTCAATTGTCAGGGTAAATTGTATTATGTGATGGTGCAGTCATCATTGTAGCATCACGCACTCCCGACCTGTTCAGTAGTTCTGTTAAAGAAGAGCTAAGCTTTGTTTCTTCAAATCCCATTACAAAACATTACAAATCACATTCGGGTCAATGAAACTAAAGTTTTTGGAATAAAATTAGTATTAAGAATAATGAAAATTAAAGTTTCTTGTGAGTTTTTAGAAATTAAGTGATTAAGTACTGATTTGCTAGTATTAACCAGTTGATATTCTGATGTTGAAGATCCATCTTGTTTCCATTAATATTTAATAAAAACTTTAAAAAACTCTTTTAAGTGGAAATTAACTCACGGTATGGCGTGACGGTCGTTTCACTCTGTTGTCAAGAGTATTGTCAGACGACCTACAGTACACTCCACAGTTAGGTTAAGTGTGTTTTTTAAGTTTTTTATTTGTTGATATTCATTGATAATTTTACCCTTCAATTATAGATTTTTTATTAATAGATAAGTGGAGAGCTACTTTTTTACAATCTTTCATTGTTGATACTCGTTACAATATCATTGAAATATTGTTATTAATAATACATTAATAGAGTACAGTTGTGAATCGGCAGCTTTCCTTTGTTTGAACATTGGGTCTGTCATAGTTTCGTTGGAATATGCCTTGACAAGCTCGTAAGTATTATTTCTAACAGTTGTTCTTGAAAACAGAAATAGCAAACTTCGAGCATGACTGTTTCATTCTTCCCCTTTTTCAATGTGTCTCAAAATAGTCACTGCTTATATTCTCAGTGCGTAGAGAATTGCGGAATGGTAGTTTTATTGCAATTTGTCTCTTGGGGTATTTCTGAATGGCGATTATTAGTGAACACATCTTCAAGAACAGTTGTAGTCAGTGAAGTCAGTCCTTTCATCATCTTAAAAAAAGGAAGATATTCCACGATTATAGCCTAGAGAAAGATACCCTCAAGTTTTAATGGATCCACGCTGAATAAATCGGGATAGTGTCTTGAATATCCTGAGTATTTCATGGACACGTTGAGAGTTGAGATGCTCATTGAGTTGCATGTTCCAAAGAGTTTGTGTAGACGTTTTAAAAGTTCGTTATTTGCTGGCGATTGAAGCAAGTGAAGGGAAAGTTAATTGGAAATAATACTTTTTTCATCTAATGAGGTCTAGGGCTAGGAAAATAAAGCGTTGAAAAATATGCTAGCATACAGCCTACATCTTCAATCTATAATTGAAAGGTAAAACTACACTGAGAAAAATAGAAGGTGCATATTACCCTAATTTTATAGGTTTCTTACCTTTTATAGTGTAAAAACTGACGACAGCCTTTTAAATGTGATTTTCACCTTATAAATAAGGTAATTTGATTTATTGTGAAATTTACCTTTCATGCTCAAGGTGAAACTCACTATTTAGTTTGTGAAAATTACCTTTTACATAATATGAATATTACCTTGTACAAAATGCGTATATTACCTTTTATAATACGGAATATTACCTTTCATAAAATGTAAAAACTACCTTTCATGTATTGTAAAAATTACCTTTTATTGAAGGTGAAAATTATCTTTACATGAAATGTGTAAATTACCTTCTATGAAAGGTGATTTTCCCTGTATGATTGATTGTGATTGTTACATTCCAAATAGTACTTTTTACTTTAATGTGTGGTTTCGTTGAACGTGGATTCGGACATGCGTGTCCACGAACAGAGCTGAATACACTGCAATGGATGCTTTTGGTATACCTAAACTGTACCAAAAGCATCGATTGTAGTGTAGCGGCTCTGCCCGCGAACACGCACGTCCGAATCCGCGTTCAACGAAACCACACCAAATGTTATTTGTTACATACACATTATGTTTGCCAGATGTCAAGTGTTCGTTTGTAAACTGCTTCATAATGTATTCTACCATCTTACGTTTTTGATGTTCCGTTTCATATAAACACATAAATTCTTAGAATGGTAGAATGACTTTTGATTAATACAACTAACAAAATTACAGCCATACAAATGTGTACATAAAAAATAGAAATCAAGTGAATAAAACTACTTCAAATATAAATCAATTAATTATATACAGGTATTAACTTTTCAAGTGAATTAAACGACTTGCAGTCAAATGTTTATTAAAATAAGTAGTATTTCACTTACTTCTGTAGGGTTTTAACAACTCGAAAACGTTCGGCCTACAGAAGTAAGTGAAATACTACTTATTTTAATAAAAATTTGACTGCAAGTCGTTTAATTCACTTGAAAAGTTAATATTAACAACGCAGTTCGTCATGGAACAAGAAATCCAGGAATTTATATGCAGGTAATTTTAAATCCGTAGGTAATCTTAAAAAATCTGACAAGATTACAAATACCAAATTACTTTCTCATTTCATAAAGAAGGAAAATAAAAACCCAGTACTCCACGTTATTTTAAATTTGTATATTATAAAATGAAAAAATGAACAACATTGTACAAAAATTTACAATGGTTGATGATGATTCTGCAGAGTCGGTTTCTGTCACTATTTTCCAATCTTCTATTAGTTTTGTATCGATTTAAAATTGCCTAGCCTTCTAAGGTCTGCAGCAGTAATTTTAAAAGGCTTGACGTATCCTAGAATTAAAAAACCAACATTAAATGCTGAAAATTATTTGAAAGCTATGTTAATTTAATTAAAGTCATGAAACAACCTAATGACAAGTAGTAATATCTTCACTTCATCAATTTAATTCCTGGAGTCATATTACAATAATTATATTTTTATTACTTTTTAATTTTCACAGTTATAGCAGACAAACTTCCAAATGTGCTATAATATCTTGCCTTTTAAATAAAAATATTTATGAACAGTTCATAACTCAACAAAAACAATTAAGAGGTTGTCCAACAAAATTAATAATATTTAGCTTTTTAATGGAATAAAATATTAAATTACAATGAACAGGTAGGAAACATTTTTACTATTTGATAAATATGAGTATTTGATCAAATTATTTTTGACTGAAAAACAGTATTTTGCAAAAAATAACAGAGCGAGGCTAAAAAAAAATTTAACATGGCAAAACAATAGATAGTGTTGATTTTTTTAGCACTTAGTTCTAATGAAGAAGGTCTTCATTAGGGGGAGTGTTCAAAAACTATTTCATGGGAGACTTACCCCCCCCCCCACCCATCAAAACTCGGTCCCCTGATACAACTATTGGATTTAATGTATGTTTGAGATTTTAATAAGTTGTCAGACTTGCCATTACTTGATCAGAGTTGCCATTACTTGCTTGTGTTTTAGATGATTCTTCATCCAATACCGGTAGAATATCTGAATTAGTAGATGAATCTAAATCTGTCAAAGAATGATCGGAGATGATAGGACCCAAATCAGTTTCGAAATTTAATGACAGTAGTTCCTTTCTGCTGGGATCATCTGGATCACTTATAAAGTTTCCTGAATCAAGATCTTGATATTGTTAACTCCTGAAAAATAATTTTTTTCCTAGTTTTTTCTTATTTAACAATTTTAAAACTATACTGAAATTTTGTAGGACTTTAAATTTAAAAAAAAAACAGCAACACAGAATAACTAATAAAGAAACTACCAAACTATTAACTTGCTGTCTCAACTTTCTACAAATGTCATGCCATATTCGCAAGGCTGCGCTAAGGGTTATAATTTGGCTCAGGATATTAAAATGTCGACATTAATAGTTAAAAATTGGTGCTCTGCTTTTAGACATATTAAATATAATGCAGATAATCAACGCCTTCCATCAGTCCGAATCCCAATCTCATAAGTTCTTCAGTCAAGCGATCGGCATTTTAATGCACCCAACACAAATTGTTGTCATTGAATTTGTTGTCAACTCTGGTTTAAATGCAGCTTAAAAGCTGAGTCGTGGGAATAGAAAGAAAGGTGAAATCAATATAGAATTTTAACAATCAACTTACACTGCCCGTCGATATGTTGAGGTTTGATGGACCAGCTGATTCTGTATTCCTCCAAAGTTGAAATTGGGCATGAAAGCATAGTCTTGGCCCAAAATCAGTGATGAGAAATTCTATGTGTGGATCTTTTATATCCAAGTGCCTCAAAGCAGCAATCCCAACTTTATAATCTGAAAACAATTAAATAATTAGCCTACCGTATAATTTTGAAACTGTTTCATAACACATAAATATATAAATTTTTGGTTTTTCGGTCTATGATGCATTCTAGAATGAAACCTTCCTTTGAAAAATGCAATTGGGTGATTTAGTAGTAACATACTAATAAGCTGAGTTGGGTAAGGTTAGGTTGGGTGCAAAAGTTCAACTTTTTCCAGGAAAGTTATACAAAAATGCCCTAATTAAATTAATGTTGATAATTCTCACGATCAACGATTTATTTTCCAATAGAGTCCAAAAGGGAGAGTTTAATATTCTAGCCTTTCAAGAATTGCATGAACAACCGACAATATTTTTTGAGTATTTCAGGATGAGACCTGAAATTTTGCATACATTCTGAAGGGAATAGACGAAGATATCAGTCTTCTAATTTTCTTCACACAAACATTTATTTACAAATACAAGACTCAAGTTAAGTTATAATTTTATGCCGGATGATGCCCACTTGAGTCTATGCTCAAATAGGTAATGAAGTGAATGATGATCAAGGTTAATAGAGTACAACAACACTGTCTACTAAGCTTCAATGATGACAAGGTAAAAACATCCAAGTCTCAGCAAGATTCGAACTCGAGACCTTAAGGAAAAGCAGTCAGCCAGAGTCTTATCTAATAAAAGACAAGCGCCCCAACTGACTGAGCCATTAGAGGCTGAGTTATTTTAATTAATTTCTCTCTGTCCATTGTCATATTCAGGTTTTTATAAAACTTTATATTCAAGATTTCAAGACACAAGAGCATAGGCGATATAAGTTAATAATTGATGAGATACAGTTGGCATAGTAAACTCTAGAGCACTGAATAGATGAACATTTGGCCCGAACCCCTTACCCAGACAAAAGAACATCTTTTAAAAACTTGCTATTCACTATATTATAACAGTTTTCGTAAAAATGTATGTCCTCTTATTCCCATGAGAGCTCTGTAGATTAGATACAATTCGTTAGAGTTTGTAGGAAAAATTCAAACTCATTAATTTGATCGCTCAAATCGTTCTGACGAATTTGTGCATGTCTGATGTACAAGTAGCAGCCATTACAAACAGTCATTGAAAAACAGACATTTGATTGTTTGGACCAATTCATATGACCGCTTCTTGGTCATAATACGCATCCATGGTACAACTGTAAAGTCTTCTCTGGGTCAGACGATTAAAAGAAAGAATATTATTCAAGAATAAAATGTTGCTAAATGTGTATAGGGCCACCATTATTATAAATAGTAGTACCTAGTTTAACCTTTTCTATTATGGAGTCAATCCTTACTTTATAAGTTGACTTCAAACTTCAAAGTCCAAACAATTCATTTTTAACTTTTAATTTTCAAACTTAAACATATCATGAATAATCAAAGAGATAAACTCACCTATAAAGTTGTGGGTGTATTCTAGAAGTCCTCACTTCTCCAACAAACGCCTTGTTTCGAAATCTGCCATTGTTGATTAGTTGAGAATCAAAACTAAATACTTGATGAAATGAACAAAGAAGTGCATTCCAGCGCTGGTCATGTGATACGCGCATGTGCTGTAGACTGTTACGAAAAGTAGCCTACTACATTGTAGATTTTACCTTTTGCAAGGTGATTTTCACAATTATGAAAGTGTTAAACGCTGTTATCGCAGATTAAAGTAAGCATTACTTTATATTATTGTGAAATTCGCAATATCAATGTTGTTAAAAATACACTTTATAGAAGGTAATTTCAGGAATCACATTGAATGAGCACAATTCACCTTGATAAAGTAATTTTTACATTATAAATTGTGAATTACCACAAACAAGTGGTGTTTAGTACCTTACACGGTAAATTCGCTAATTACTTTTTATTATTTGTGTCTTTCACCATTTTAAAAGGTAAAAACTACTTTATAAAATTGTAATAGACACCCGTATTCAGTAGTAATCACCTTTAAAATGAGATTTTCACCAAAAAATGATTTTACCTTCAAAAAAGGTAATTTCTACTGGACAAATTTTTCTCAGTGTATTTTTAATGAATATCAACTGTAATATAAACTTAATAAAACAACTTTTGAATGAAAATTAACTCACGTTATGGCGTAACGGCCGTTTCGCTCTGTTGTCTAGAGCATCGTCAGACGACCCACAGTACACTCTGTGGATCCACTTTGAGTGTACTGTGGGTCGTCTGACGATGCTCTAGACAACAGAGCGAAACGGCCGTCACGCCATAACGTGAGTTAATTTCCATTCAAAAGTTGTTTTATTATGTTTATATTACATATTAGTGGAAACAAGATGGATCTTCAACATCAGAATATCAACTGGTTAATACTAACAAATCAATACTTTATCACTTGATTTCTACGAAAAACTCACAAGAAATTTTCATTTTCATTATTTTTAATACTAATATTGATATTATCAAGAGCATGTTTCCAAATAAAGCCAGACTTATTTCTCCCAAAAACATAAATTCAAATTTTTAAATGATATTGGAATTGGAGCAGTCATAATTATTTTTTGTGATTTTTGATACTGGATTCGGGCTAAAAATGTAAAATGTGAGTGAAAAAAGTTACAGTTCAATATAGTAGAAATTATGATCTTTCAGACACCAATGAGTAAATTTCCTTGTTGTTGGGAAGAGACTGTCGATAATAAAAAAGAAATTCATCAATTTTTGTGCCATTTGTTATCTTCAATTAAGTTTTGTTGACGATCCAACATCGTGTTTATTACGTAATGTAATGAGTACAACTAAGTTATTTTCTTTTTAAACCCTATCCTTGGAAACCTATAAAGCCTTCAAATTTGATCTATCAGACTCACTTTCTTTTCCCTTGACCAACTGAACTGCTATAAATCTGGATTAGTATGATTAACTTCCTCAAAAAAATACGATAAAACTTTTCTCCACATGGAATAATTAACTTTCTTCCATTTCCCTGTTGCACGGGATGCGTTTATGAAGTAGAAGATTAGAGTGCTAAATTGTTTATCCTCTACATTAATTTAAATATTCATGAGATCCTTAGCAACAAATCAGAGTAGCTTATAGTCTTGTGTAACGGTTTCATTGATGAAAGGTAGCCTCCTTAAAATCTATTTTTTTTTTTTTGTTAGTCGTTAACAAAATTTCTGTTACAGGGCTACTGGTATAACATGAATGTTGGCCGGATGTAGAAGTAGTTGGTGATACCTGTCTTGCTCGAGGCTGTTAGGGACGATATTTGTTGTGCCTAGGATATAACTTGTTTGTTGTTAGTCTAGCGCGATCATAAACAAAATTTTGAAGATTCTTCTCCAATCTTGTGATACGTTATTTTGTCATTGTCTTGGATTCCTAATGATAGGATATTGCGAATATTTTCTGGATTTTCATATTGGATTCTGGATTTATTGAATATCATTTCTGGATTTATTGACAAAAATGCCGCTTCTGCCAAATTATAATAGGTTATTGATTGTTCAAATAAAATAATTTAGACGTTCCAATACATAGTTAATGCAACAATTTTATTTTGATCCTTATTAAGGCACGAGTTAGATGTAAGTTATAACACGAGCGAATGCGAGTGTTATAAATATCTCACGAGTGCTTTAATGGCCAAATAAAATCGTTGCATACACTAATTTATCTACGACCACTAGTATACATTTAATTAGAACAATTTCATTTTACCTGTGACTGTCAGAGATACCTAACCTCTCATCTCAAATACGAGAAGTTATAGTAGATTGTTAGGTTAAAGCAGCTGGTGTAGCAGTTTGATCAAATCAGCTGATAGTTTCACAATATTGAATTACGATATTGATTCCATCAAAAATGCTTCTGATTGGTCCAGAACCCGTGTTATAATGTAGAACCTGTACTATAATGAGCTTTTTATGCAATGGGTTTCAAAAAGCATTTCGAAAAGACAGCTGTTTTGGCATCAATTGTGAAACTGTAATGTATACATTATGACATGGTCGTAGATAAAATAATAAATTGAAATGGAATTGAATTGCCATAAAGAAGATACAATAAAAAATATATAATAAATAAACTGCTCACAATGATCATCACTATGGTTTGAATGGTTTTGAAATGAAGATCGAAATTGAAATTATTGAACTGTAAATCCATTAAAAATCAGAAGTCGAAGTAATATTGAATACTTACTTAATCATAGAATGTGTATATAGAATAGTTCAGTCGCCATAATCATAGTCCAATTCTCCAATAGGCAAGCTCTACAGGCAGTGTAAAATAAGTAATATTAATAAGTTAATAATAAATTGAAGTGACTTGTAAATAGTGAATAATAATTTATAGTTTATATGATTCATAGTTGCAATAAATTTAAAACACAAATATTCTATTCATAATTAATAACTGGAGCTTCATATTTACATTGCCATTGACATTGTTTACAATAATTGTGGAAATAATTTTATCGGTCTCTCTCTGTCAATGCTCTCTTTTACTCTTATTAGTTGAATGTGATTTTCGGTTGTTCTGTGTTTTAGTAAATACTCGATCATTGTGAAAAATGGAAGGTTCTGGAACAGTACAAGTCTGTGTTTAGGGCTGTGTTTACCAGCAGTCAGTCGGTTTTTGAATGAGGAAATTGTGCCAGTTTCAAGACTACACCATGTGCTCCTCATACAATGTGTTGTGGCTATAAACAGTACAGTGCATTCTGGCGATTAATGTGAGGTCAACTGTGACAGTAATTGTGATAGGATTGTTAGTGATAACCAAACATATTTTGGACTAGTGTCAGTGAGTGCCTAGTTGATTATTGAACAGTTGATTGGACATTTATTAATTATACCTAATACTATACTTGATTGATATAGAGATATATCTATATCTATAAATTATATTATTAAGTATAATTAATAAATGTCCAATCAACTGTTCAATAATTAACTAAGCACTCACTGCAAGAAAGTAGAAACCAATCTGTCAAAACAAAACAATTCAAATATACTTTATATAATATACTATACCAAAAGCATCAATAATATTGTAGTGTATTCGAATTCCCGCCCTGTCCGCTGTCCGTTTGTTCTTGGGAACCAAGGCTTGAGATATAAATCTTGTATATATTATCATTTTTCAGGTATGATTATCAACATGTTCAATACATATTTGATGGTAGAAAGCAAAGAAGTTGGTGTGTTACAGTACGTGGTTCCGCGGAGAAGAAATGTGAAAAGTAAAGAATTGGAAGCCCGTGATTTGAAATCCTGCTTTGTCGCAGGGAATCGTGATTTAGGGCAGGACTTTTATACCCTGAATGGGCCAGCCGAAATAGAGAGGAAAGCTATCAATAGACAAACGTGATTTGCAAGAAAGTAAGAAACATCATGGGTTTAAGAAAGTCTGAAAGGGATCATGTGATTCTCGAGCATCGTATACCGGTAAAAGTGCATCTAATGAACTACTACTTAAAATTCAGTATCTAGTTTCTCTTCGTTCTTTTTCTCTTCCTCTGAATAATTAGAACTCGTACCGAGTACTGATCAGGCTTTCTCACGTTCGACTTTTAATTCCTGTCAAATTAATACCTAGGGCGACTTCTAGTGTGACTCAATGTTTATCTTCACTGCCCACGCTTCTGGCTGTTGCCCTGTCATCATCCATCTGCTAAACTAAGATACCTTCTCTGGGAAACCATCCCACATGATCTTGTATGCACTCTTATTATGCTAGTTTATTAGAATTTACAGTATTATTAAAATTATCATACAAGGTGTGGGATTCTAAAGCCATCTTACGTGGTATAATGTTTACTGAATTTACTTTAGTGTAATTTCCTGATCAATTAAGTTAAATCGAAATAACATAGATAAGTTTTTCCAGTTTCTTAATAACTGCTTGTTTGAATCTATTATTATTATTTTGCTTTGAATAAATTTTTCATTTCTTTTTCTTTTAGTAAATAGACTGTGGTTGAAATAGTTTCCGGTAGTTCGGAACCCACCTAAAACTGTAGGTCCAGCTCATCAATCGCCATAATTCAACTCATTACCCACGCACAGGTCTCAGACCTATGTGGGCTTCATCCTCAAAAGTTATACAGAGCGCTTCTTATCTAGTGGTGGATATTAGGTTTTGCTAAATATCATCTTTCTGACGGAAATCTATTGTTCATTTATACCAAAGTAAGGTTCATGTGCTCTTTTGTTTTTTAGTCATCTATTTGGTGGCCAGATGACTTGTATTTTTCTTTTCCGTTGATGTCAGATGAAGGATATCAGTTTATAAACAATAATTTATAGCTTATTTTCAGTATGTTTATAATACATTTCTGCAACAATAATATTAAAAATATTTTTAAATTTTGATTCAAATTGCTTTATGCTGTGAATAATTTTATTTTCAAGCTTTTTAAGTCTATTACTCTCGTTTTAATACCTAAGTTTGAAGTAAAAGAAAATACAGTGTTGAAATCTAGGCACCTATGTATACAGTTGGCGAAATAGATTGGGAAATAAAATGATGAATATATTAAATGACCTGTAAAATTGGTGAGAGGGAAATAAAGTTACCTGTGATTTTTAAAAAAACTCTGGTGATCAAGATTTTAAGACTTTGAATTAATATTATACAAGCTTGATAATTAGTTTCTAAAATATAATTATCACTCGTTATTAAGAATCTCACAAAAGTTTTCAAAGCACATTATAAAGAGGAACCTGACAAAAATTTCAAAGCACTGCAGATAAAACAGCTAGATAATGGAAGTTTAAAAATGAAACAAAGCCATAAGCTTTTATCAGTCACGTATTCTTCATGCTTCTTGAAGTTATTTTTTCAAGTATTCTATAGTTTTTTTCTGAGAAGGTCGGTGATCGAGCGTATTTCTTACCACATCTAGCAACAATCACTCTTGTCTGTTCCTTCACGCTTATTTGAGCGTATTATTCCGCAGATAGAAACGTCCAATAAAGGAGTAGAAAAGAAAAAACTTAGGATGAAGAGAAGAGGTTCTCAGCCGAGAAAATCTGAGGTAGATGTAACCTGGAACTTTGAGCCTCTGCTTTTAGAATATTCCGGTAATGAAGGGAGTCCTGGGTCCTGCATAGGAATGTTTTTAGGAATAATTCCTCTAAAACCACATTCTAAGATATTCAAGATATGAATACATCCATTTTAGTTTGAATACTGGAATTGTTTGTGGTGCCTTATCCTCGATTGAGTGTTCAAACCCCTGAATAAGTCCTCCATCGTAATAAGTAAATTTCCATTGGATTACACAGACATAGAGCAGGGGCTCTCAAATGTTGTGGTATGTTTACCCCTTGGAGGTACGCGAAAATTTTGAGGTGATACGTAGGGCAGGCTAATGAAAAATTTGACCATTTTTATATTTTTCCGTTTCGTAATCACGCATGGTTGTAATTTAATAATGGAATCTAATTGATTACTTGTGTGGTTGAGTTACTTGGAACCAACAGTTGCAATAGGTTTGTCTCAATAAGCCAAAGGAATAGTGAGTGCCGTTTGACAGCTGTGCGGGCCATGGGTGGGGGGGGGGGGGGGGCATCGAGGAACTATGTAAAATGAAGCATTTTATCATCCTTCTCATTAATTTTTTGTAATGCGTATCAAAGATATTTCCAAATATATTGTGTTTTTGATGTAAAAGTGTTTTCAATTAAACCAAAATTTCTTGAAATATAATCCCTCTAGAACCACATTTCAAGTGCATTGATGTTTGAGGAGGTAATGTTTCAGGAGGAATCCCCTCCCCCTCCCTTGACCCGCTCTTGAGCTAATCAGATTGAAAACGATTATCCAGCTACTGAACATGTAGACGAATTTTTAAGAAATGAAATATCGCAAAATACTGATTAAGTGGCCTGCAATGATTGCCCTAGTTTCCTTGAAGACAACATTGAATCTGATTATGGACATTTGGTAGCGGATGGAATAAATCTCATGTAGTGTATCTTTCATGATCTGTTTTCATCAAGCTACTGCTTCCATCTAGCCTTGGTCATCTTGTGAAAATTAACTCATTTTTTATCGTGCATTCTCGTGTCAGTACAGTCCCGTTTCCCAGCAAAACCAGTTAGTTCAACGTGAATGTGGACTGCACCCTCTACTAAAGCACGTTACTACCGGCCCAAGCATTAAAAGTTGCAAAGAGCTGATGCATCGTGTAACCGTTTCTCAATGATCAACCCAAGTAATTCCCATTTTGCCTGATTCTCAAAATGCATGTGATGTTTCCAATATTTTCGCTCTTTCTCTTTTTTACCACTTCTGTTTGATCTTGAGCTGTTTTCCAATTTATTTCAACTAACTTCATTTCAATTTTTTCTTAATAGACTTTTGTCAAGGCTACTCAAAATAATGTTCGTTTAGCTTCTGATACTTGATTGAAATTCCAAGTTATTTGGCACTGAACCTCTATATCCATATTTAACGGCATTTTCTGTCAGTTTGAAGAATGATAATGGGTGATAAATTGCCTCAAAAAACCATAATAAGAACACTTGCGACATAAATAATGAAGGTATGGTCTACGAAGGGTTGTATATGATAATAATATAACGATTGTGAATGTATAGTGGAATGAAAAATCGATCTTAGAAATGATTTTTCAAGGCATAAAGTAAATTAATTGAACAATTCAAATACCATTGAATCTGAGTGATGATTTGATGAATTGTTTCACGAAAAAGTTTAGTGATGTGAGTGAAAACCAATTTAAATTCACTTTTATTATCTTCTTTTTCTTCATCATCATCATCTTCTTCTTTTTCTTCTTGGCAAAGAGCCACCTTGTTCAGTCATTCTTTCCAGGTTACCAATCCATTGAAACCTTTGTGATTATATCTTCACCATGGAGAATTTCCACGTTTATTTCATTGTTAATGTCTATTTTAGTTCAATATATTACTATCAATAATTTTTTATTCTGAAATAATTCTAAATTTCCATGCTATTGTTTGTTGCAGGTTGTCCAGCGTGATGTGGAATCGCATGGCAAGATCGTGCGTTCGGTGGTGAAGCTGTGCGAGCGTCTGTCAGGTGGTGACGGTGGCGGCGGCGAAGAGGCGTCGGTGACGTCATTTGTGCGCGGTCGACGCTTGGAGGCGACACAGCTGATAAAGACCGCCAGAGCTCTCGAACGACGCTGGGAACACCTCTACCTGCGCTCGCTCGAGTGGCTGTGCTATATCGATCAGGTCGCCAATACTTTACGCGCCAATACTTCATACTTTGCTGTGAGTAGCAAACAAATTGTTAGACTACCATTTTATTGCAGAATTCGTAGGTTATAATTATTAACACTTTCAACCTTCATGAAAATGGGTAACCTGAGGTTACTTGTAGCACAGAAAATGATTTTGTACTCCTTTTCTGTGCCTATTGGTTTGTGGTGTGGTATCTGTCTAAGTTTGTTGCCTTTCAAGGTTACCCTGTACCTCCTTACCATCTATGTAGCTTATTACAGTAGTTTAGTTAGACTCCGAGGTTACCTATAACAAAGATTATTTTTATGATCTTGAATCCTGTTATCCTCGAGTAACACCGCAAGCGAATGAATTGAACATCAATCTATGAGTAATAGTATAGCCTACGTGCAGGGAAATATTTTGCCTAGAAACATCAACCATAATAATTGTTTTGTTTTGACGCCTAGTGGGATCGGACTCCCCACTATACCATGCTTCCATGACTTGATGATTGGATTAGATTTATCAAGCGGCCACTGCCCACCTCTAAAAGGGGTATATGGACTTCTCAAGTTATAAGCTTCATTATCTCTTACTCGATGGTTCGGAACCCACCTAAAATTGAAGGTTCACCATGTTCCCCATAACATGGCTCAAACGGCGAGGTGGTACTACCCATAAGGGTCTCCCCACCATATGCTTATTAAGAAAATTGCACAGAGCAAATTGTTATGCATATTGTTATTGTTGCACAGATAATGGGCTTTACTAGCTATAAACTTACAGTTACCGGCATTAGCTTTAGCTGTGCACTCGTAACCTTGAAACAGAATGATGACGAAGTAAGGTTCGCACGATGATATCGATGCCTTTCTAGGAACATGAAAAACGTTCAATTTTTCAGTACAGGTAGTTTCGAACTGTCGTGATTCTCCGCCGGAGTGCAAAGCAGGCTGACGGCTACTTCTATCTAATAAATGGAAGTAGATATAGAATATGTTTGCAGTTTAACAGCCAAAGTTTGATGCAGTATAACAATAGTCAGTGGTAGAATTACTCAATTTTAGAATTGTAATTACAGGCGACGGCCATGTAGTTTGACCAAATTATTAATGTTAAAATCCTTTTGCTTCAATGTACTTAGCAAGACCACTCCTACCATGCAGCCTAGTATCTCTGACCCGTTGAAAAGAGTGTTCACATTCATTCCTGAATTGCTAAGTGTTCCTGAACTCGGACGCTGTAAGTGCGTGCTGTTCTAGATGAAGGTAACCGTCTTGCTGGGAGAGGAACGTACACTTCACGGCTAGCTGACTTTTCCCATTCACAGTTCATAACAAGCTGGGAATGTGGAACCGCCGCGGTCGCGTTGAACTTCTTGCTCGGTCAAAAGTGTATGAATCGTGCTCAGAATTTAAACACTAAACCTTATCCCCTCATACGTTAACCTCTTCATCCTTTCTCCCTCACTCCTGCATCATCCAAACTCATCAACTTACTAGCCAGTAAACCTCTTCCATGTCTAGTCTTTCCACTCTTCAATTACATCAGCAAACATTCCCTTGTATGTGTTATTAGTTTTGTTTACCATCGTTTTTCACCTGTAGGTATACTGTTTATCACTCCCATCATATTCCATTTACAAGTTCTGTGCTGAAAGTTTTTGTGGGCATTGTTTTAAATTCAATTTTATGTATTTCAGCTTTAACGACGTTCAACGTTCAGCTTTAACGATAATTGCATTTTTGGATTTTTAGTTTGATGTTCGGTATAGATTCTGGGTCGATAACTTATTTTTTTGGATAAAATCTTTTTATCATGTTCAATACGATTGTTGATAAATATCTCTGTTCTCTATTTGATCGAGTTCTGAATAGGAGAGTACAACAGGCTCAAAAGTAAAATTTAAATTCTGAAGGATTGAGTACTTTGATGACTAGTTTGTATTTTGTTTCCTCATATAATCTATAATACTGTTCTAAGTCATTAAAAAAACATCTAAATGTCTTTATCTCTCAACACTTTGATAGGGCTCCTGTCACCTATTCCTACTGCACAGCCATTATTAATGTTGATAATAATTATAATTGAATGATTCCAGCTTATAGGTCCATTCTTAGTTCTACTTCTGTTCAAGTTACCGTACTCTATGAGTTCAAGTGTACAGGAAAAAATGTCTCCATCTAGAAATTCACTTCTCCAACTTTTTTTCACTAAAATTCCATTTCATTTACTTTCATTTTCCTTTCCATTTCAGTTGATTCTCATATATCAAAATTTTCTGTTTAATAACTTATTCTGTGATAAGTACTTCGTGAGATAATGTTAAATTATTTATTAGACAAAAAAATATGAAAAAAGTAACTCAATTTGTTTACTAAGTTTTTGCCAAATATTTGAATATTTTATTTTCAAATTATTTTTAATATTTTAGCTTCAATATAATCTTTGCATTCAAAATTGCTCTATAATATTCTTTCCTTGAAACTTCTGTTCAATTTTCTACTGAAGGATAGTTCATGACTTTCCCCTTCCCTCAAACCGGAACCTTTTTTAGTGAAGGATTTGGAAGAAAAGTGGGAGGGGAAATCTTGCGAAAAAGCTCAGAAAAATTCCTATTTTTGACCCCTCCCCTCACACTTTCCAGCTAGGTCCATTCTTAGTTCTACTTCTGTTCAAGTTACCGTACTCTACGAGTTCAAGTGTACAGGAAAAAATGTCTCCATCTAGAAATTCACTTCTCCAACCTTTTTAGGATGAAGCCCACATAGGTCTGAGACCTGTGCGCGGTTAATGAGTTGGATGATGGTGATTGATGAGTTGGACCTACAGTGTTAGGTGGGTTCGAACCACCGGTAAACTTACTTCTCTTTTTCTTATGCGACAGAAAGGAAGCCGCCAGCTTATTACCAGGCTGTAAAGTAGCCGGTAAATTGTGAGTGAAAATAACCACTTACACTAAATGGCATTTTGCAATTCTGAAGCAGCTGTGAAATTTTAATGCCTCTAGTTGAAGGGTAAACGACTGGATTGTAGCTATTTTTTTTTAGTTATTCTGGTCCTTAGAAACGCATTGAACGAACGCTGGTTGTGATGAACCTTTTTATAGCTTTGTTATTTCTGAATTGCTGCATGTCGATTTGCACACATCAAGAGGCTCAGCTCCAAGAACACACTTTTCGCTTCAAATCTAAATGCTACAGAATGTATGAACAGTGCGTTTCTCTGTTTGCTAATTTCGGTCACTTTTGTCCCATTTAATTCTAGTCATTTTTCTTTTCTCCTCTCTCTCTCGTCAGGCTCTTCCGCTCTCATTATCACCAGTTCACTTTGTCCCTTCTATATTAGGAATGTTGTTATATTGAGTCGCATTCTTAACAAAGCGACCAGTATCTTGAGTCATTTTATCGTCTGTGGCAGAAACAAATAAATCTTTTCTACGTTTTTTTATTAGATTTAGATTGATGTGAATTTACTCATCAAGACTTGAATACAGTCAATGTAAAGAAAGATACAATAGGCTATTAGCCTAAAACGTTTCAACAAAATTTGAACTAGAGAATCCAAATCTTAGGTTAGGTCTCACTGGCAAATTTCACATAGAATAACAAATCATAAATATTATGAATTTATTTTAAATATCCGTGAAGATTTTTCATGGAAAAGACAAATTTCTTACTTACGTCTAAAGTCTAAAGAAAACTTTTTTTAGTCGGTAATGCAGTTTTCCAAAAGACTATACTACGTTTTGAGTTTCCTATTTCATGTTCAATGTTGTGGATTTTTTGATGAAAATAATAGAGAATTTGAGCAAAACTTCAATAAAGCTAATCCACTCTATTGTTCTGAATGTAAGATGCTGTAAAGCAGCATGAGACATGAAGTGTTCTGACTAGAATTAGCATAGTTTTGGTCAAATTCTCTATAACATTTCACTTTGAATCTGAATTGCTTTTTATTCATCAACATTATTATTTTTGATAATCTTATTTCCAAATGCCCCTAAACCTGAAAAAATCCGCATATCCTTTACTTATTTAACTCGTTAATATTTAGTTAGCCTTCATCTAGATTTGGATATTAGATTATATTTACGGGAATTCCAACCAATACCATTACCGTGGACCGTCATACCTACGTGATTCTATTTTTTATGGCAAATTAGTTGAGGCTTTGTCATTAAAATGAGATTTTGACCAATAAACTTTTCTCAAGGTATATCATTAACTATTCTTCTATATTTGAAATTTATAGGACGTGCTCAATTATTTTTGGCCGAATTCTTGACGATTTGATGTGTTTTTGTCTTAGTGCAAAGGTTTTAAAATTGAATTGATAAGAGTAAGTATAGACTGGTTGTAGAAAGTAATCATACAAGTTCAGATTATCAATTTTGCTAATCAACTTCTAGAATTTATAGTGTTGAACGCTAAACATAATTGTGAATAGTTTGTATCTTGCGTGAATATACCACATATGTTATCAGTATAATATTATAGAGTAAGTATATGAATAGTGAAAACTTGACCAGGTTCATTAACTCATCTTGTATCACTTACCCGAGGGGCTAGTAAGGCTAAGGAGAAATTCCATCAGCAATTATATTACGGCTTGAACCGGCAGTGCACTAATCTAATTATCAAAGATAGTAGTAGAAAGTTAAAGTTTCAGTTATCTTAGATCAAGTTTTGCGCGCTGGTCGCGAATTCCGCTAGTAACAATGGCGGAAAAGATTGACCTCAAGATACAATTTGGAAAGCTGAGACGCAGTCGTGTTATCATGGCTGAGATTGTCATCTGGATTGTTTATGTTTGGACTATTTTCATCCTCAGAGTGAGTTGTAGAGGAGGTTCATGTCCATCCCTTCTAACCAAGAACGGTTTATGGAAAGGCGAGGCTGGATCGTTGGTCATTTGAAAAAATTGAGGACTTTGCTCATTTTGCTAGATTGGTGTCAATTGTTTACCTGAAGGGATGCTGTTTTTATGTATCAGTTGTAATTACTGTATGTTGTAGGTCGAAGAAGGTGATGAAATAGTGAATAAAGGTGTACTAGTAGGTAGGAAATTTCAAGAATAATGAAGAAGAGAGAAGAGAAGAGAAAAAGAAATAAAAGATACATAGAAACGAAAAGAAGGAAAGGAGGAAGTATCAGGTGACGGCTAAAGAATTAGAACAAAATGGAAGATGGTTAGGAAGAAGAAGAAAAAGGAGAAGGAGAGTGAGAAGGAGAAGAAGAAGAAGGTGAGTGAGAAGGCGGAGAAGAAAAAGGAGGAGGAGGAGAAGAAGAATAGAAGAAGTAGTAGGAGTAGAGAGTAGAGTAGAAGGATGAGGTGCATAAGGAAATTGAAGGAAACAATATTGAATGATTAGAGAGTGTGGACGATGCAAGAGATGATAGATGAAGAGAGAAGAATGGATGATATGAAGAGTGAGAGGAAAAAAGTAAGGAAAAGAAAAAGTGTCAGGGTGAAGGCTAAAGAATAGGACAATGATAAGCAGAATGAAAAAGGGGATAAATATTAAATAGGAAACATAAACATTAGATAAATGGATAAATATGAGGGATATAGTGCAACATTTTGCAGGAGGATAGATAATTTAATTTTAAAAATTACAAAAAGAAAATTTATCATAAATTCATTAGAAGGTTGAAATGAGGAATGAAACTGAAAAGTAAGGGGTAGAAAATAATGAAAAGTAAGATGAATGTAAGGAATATTAAGCACAAATGAAGAATGAGATTATAAAAATGAGAAAAGTAATAGAAAATAAAGGAGATAGAAAATGAGAAAATAAGAGGAAGATAAAAATAAGAAAATTTAAGGGGAAATTTTGATGTTTAAATTTAAATAAATGGAAAAATATGAGGGACATTGTGCAACATTTTGCAAGAGGAAAGACATAAATTTATTAGGATGAAATGGGGAAAGAAACTGAAAAGTAAGGGATAGAAAAGAATAAAAAGAATAAAAAGAATATAGGAATATTAAGCACAAATGAAGCAAGAAGAATGAGATTTTAAAAATGAGAAAAGTAATAGAAAAAAGAGGAAATAGAGAAATGAGAAAAAAATAGGAAGATAGAAATAAGAAAATGTAAGGAATTTGATGAGCAGAATTAGTAAGGAAATGAAGGTGGATGTTTCACAATTGAAACTTCAAATACGATTGAAGATATAAAATAAATGAAAGAAAATTATTGAAAATTAGGGAACTACGGGGAAATGGACGTTTTAATTATCAAGCGTTGATAACTAGGAGGATAAAAAGAAAAGGAATACCACAAAGACATGAAGAAAAGGAATATCACAAAGACAAGAAGAAAAGGAATACCACAAAGACAAGATGAAAGTGATATGTGGGAAAATAATAATTTGCATTCCTGTTTTAGCAATATGGAAATTGAACTGCTATTAGTGCTGATAGGGAAAGCTAGATGTCTGTCTCTCCCAGATAAACTTGCATCTTTATTCGCAAACCTGCTGCTGACAGCGCCACAAGCACCTATTATTCCTCTTTATGTTTTGCAATAATTATTCTCTGTATATTTTTGCAGTTATTTCTCTCTTTCCCTGAGCAGTCTTTCTATATATTTGTCTCTATCTATTGAGGGGAGAATGCCAGTAGTAGTTTCCTCTTGCTTCGCTCGGACTGACTACCATATCACGATCTTATTGTTGTCGACGTGAAGTGAAACGTATTGCGGCGGTTCCCGTTCTGCGTACTGCGCATGTGTAGAAGCACGAAATCCTCCAGGCTATAGCTGTCATTCACAGAAAACCATATGATTGAGGTGTTTCAGATCATTCGGCCCCAGTGGCGGGCAATTTAAACTGTAACAGAGGAGGTTCCTGTTCTGTTTTCACACCTTCTAGATATCTAGATTAAGCCGAAGACTAAAATGGTTCTATCTAATGCGTTATGGCATGTTTATTGTGTATATCTGCAATATAAAATTGCAATTTCCTACTGGGACTAGTGTATAATGTTTCATATAAAAATCTGGCGACGGGAGAAGGGAGATGGTTATGGCGGAGGATGGAGTGAAGAAGGAGGTGAGTATGAAAAGGAGGAAGTGGAGGAGGACAATATTAATGATGAAGATGAATAAGTCAGACTGAAAAAAAAATAGTAAATAGAAGCAGAAAAAATGATAAGGAAGGTCTGTGCAAGGGTCGAAAGCCTTTCTGCAGGAGCCGAATAATATAATAAAAAAATGATGATGTTGAAGATCCATCTTGTTTCCACTAATATAATAAAAACTTAAAAAACACTTTTTAAGTGGAAATTATGTGGAGTGTGTACTGTGTATACTGTGTACTGTGGGTCGTCTGATGATGCTCTTGACAACAGAGTGAAACGGCTGTCACACCATAACGTGAGTATTAATTTCCAGTTAAAAGTGTTTTTTAAGTTTTTAAATAATATGACTTGAAAAAAGAAAGAAGGTCGAAGATTTAGTGAGAAGAGAAGGTGGAACAATTAATAAATAATTAAATTGCTGAAAAATAGCTTACTTATGATATAAAATGTAAGAAAAATCATCACAATTTTAAACTTATAGAAAAATGATACTCATTAATTATAAAAATGTAAATTTCAAGCAATGTATCTCTACTCAATGTACAGTAGTTGGATCTAAATTAATTTCTCATCTTCTATTGGTCTTTCATTCTAATGAGCGTTATAGGTTTGAATCTTCATTCATCTATAATTACTTTCTGCATGCATAAACGTTGTTTCGTGAAATAAAATTTAAAAGGAAAAATAAATGAACCTACGTGATGCGAGTATAACCGTATTTTTGCAATGCCTTGGGGATTTCTTTCAGGCCACATTTAATTTTTATCAGATCTATGCAGACGTTCGGTTTAAGAATACTGTAGTATCTTTTATATTGCTCCTCATTCAACTGTTAAATGAGCTGCCTAACCCATTATTCGCAGCCTAATTGTCCTTGGGCTAAATGCATATCATCAGATAATACATAAAAAATCATATTAGTGTCTAACTTGAATTTCAATCAACTATTTACTGTTGTTATGGTGAAGTGTGTATAGAAAAGAAAGTTGTTTTCTATCTCCAAGATATAAGAAACATAGTAATATAATTCTATTGCTTATTGTAAATGAATTTCTAATTTAAGAGTTTATAAGCAAGTAAAACAGGCTGGAGAACGGGTTCAATTTTGGGAAACATTAAAACTTTATGGGGGAAAAGCAATAGAGGGTTTAGTTTTTTGAGATGTTTAGTTTTATAGGTTTACAATGTTCTGTCAATTGTTTCAAGAGAATGTCCGTTTCATTTTAAACCATCTACATCATGATGATGTCATCATGATGATGACATCGTGATGATGAATTGTGGTTAATGAGGGGAGCATGCTCATCGAAAGTGGTCTTCAAAATTTAAGCCATACTCCAGAACATTCTTTATACATTTGTATGCAAATGAGTGTATAGTGCGTTATTCAAATTTTATAACATTTTTCCACTTCGTAATAGATTTTTTTTTGTTTAGGATGAAGCCCACATAGGTCTGAGACCTGTGCGTGGGTAATGAGTTGGATGATGGTGATTTATGAGTTGGACCTACAGTTTTAGGTGGATTCCGAACCACCGGGAAGTGATTTTCACTGCTCAAAAATACTCACACTCTCACTGCTCTCAAAAATACCTTACACCTTACCTTATACTTTACCATTTTACCTCTCCATGGGAGTGGTATTTCAATTTTATTGTAAATATTCAGCAGTAACCAGTAACTGGTGCATTCTGTTACCAGTTAGTTGACTCAATAATTAGGATACTGAATAATTGAATAACTATCAACTAATTTATGAGGTGCCTGTTGAACATTCTACAAATTGGTTATGTGATGAATGGTATGTAGACATCATGTGCTCCAGACAGGAACAGGAATATGAAATGAAATATTTATTGTTCCTTAGCAAATACAGCAGATACACAACATCCAAGCAGTACAATAATTGATTTTTTGAAATTATATTACGAGTGCAAATTAGAAGAAACCATAGCATTAATTCAAGATTGGAATGCCCTTGTTGAATGTACAATTATAAAATTGGAAAAAAATAATATAGTATAGAAATACGATAATATTAGTTAGGAAACGAGCATCTCGAAGTAAAAAACCTGTGAGAGATGGCAATGAAAATGATTAAAGTTACTGCTCAATGGGAAATAGGGGTTGAGGCTGATCAATTTATTAAAACACATTAGTATTGTGCTGAAGGCTTGGAAATTTAGCAATTTGGCTTTGAATATAGGCTATGCTCTACATCTGAGTCAAAATATTATTCTGAAACTCATAGGTACTCTCTTCGTTTCATTTACCTTATCTAAGTGATTTGAAAAATATATTAAAGTTCTCAAAGTCCATTAAAAAGATCTTGACACGCTTTAGGAATTTTGTTCGCTCTTCACATTGGCGTATTTAGAAGGGCTGTAAGTTTTAGAACTTATATGCTAGATATGAGAAAAAATTCATAAAATTACTTTTATTTTGCTTAGGTACACAGACTTTCAATTTATTAGAGGTAGTATGTGGAACCAATCTGTTCCTATCAAACAGGAACACTAGAATTACTTAATTTCCTCTCATAATACATTTGCACGTTTTTGTGCTTCATGTTCATGTAAAATCAATATTGTTGCATTTTGTTGAAAAAAATATTCTTCCCTCACTGGAAAAGGTGAAATATGTTACTTATAAGCCATTTGAATAAGAAGCGAGTACGAGAGCTAGTGAGAGGATATGGATAATAAAAGCTAGAGAATTTTAGAGGACGATAGAATCTTCCTGCAACAGAACCTGAATGAATCTGTTATTTTTAGGAATGAGTCAGGAGAAAAAACGTCCACGGCAGCCTCCTCAGTATGAGAATGACGTCAAACCGAGCGTTGTAGTATCACACGAGTACTATTCAAGAGCCAGTTTTCTTACAATAAATCATTTTAGTCTCTTTTGGTTGAAGTTTATTTCGTTAAGCTTGAAAGATCTGTCAATGTCAACGTTTGTTTTTGAAATTCATCAATGCTTTTGGGCATCTGTGAAGCGTCTCTTAATGAATGATAATATTAACTTGTTATGTGAATTTAACGACTTGCAGTCAAATAATCATTAAGAATAAGTAAAATTTACTTACTCTGTAGGCCGAGCGCTTTCGAATCTTTGAGATCCGTTTTCAGAGGCGTGTTCCTAGATCGTCGATGTCAGTACCAAACTACACATTCTCCATATAAAATCTAAAGGGCACGAACTCAACACCTTGGAACAATTTGAAATAGGCCTATACAAATACACTTTACACAATAAACAAAACATCTTCAACGAACAACTAAATTGAAAATCACACAAACTTTTTGAACACATTTTACAAAAACCACAATAAATTCTTCTAACCAAAAAACTGACATCGACGATCTAGGAACACGCCTCTGAAAACGGATCTCAGAGATTTGAAAGCGCTCGGCCTACAGAGTAAGTAAATTTTACTTATTCTTGATGAATATTTGACTGGAAGTCGTTAAATTCACATAACAAGTTAATATTAACAACGCAGTTCGTCATGGAACAAGAAATCCAGGAATGTTAATATTTTTTCTGGAACCTTAAAGATGAGGCAATACGCGATGATGAGACTTTATCAAGAACTATAGATTCATTGATAGCTGAAGAAAACATGAGAATTTCTGATTTAGATAAATTTTATTGGAGCAATAATACTCAAGTACACAATTTATCCATCAAAAATATAAATTTGATTTTATCTAGAATACAGCTACGTATGGAACGTCAAAAAAATTAATTAAAATGTAGATTTATCACAAAATATTATCGCAAATAATTTGATAATATTTTTTTCTGGAACTTTGAAGATGAGGCGATACGTGCCAGTTTTAAATATTGTTAAATAATGCGACAGCTCAATTTGACGATATTCAATGTTTCTAGGTAAAAAATTCTGTGCACGTAGACTTTATGATATAATTAGATGATTACTCATAGATGTAAGTATTAATTCGCCTTTGGTGATATTCGAGGATAAACGGATTCAAGATCATAAATAATCTTTGTTATTGGTAACCTCAGAGTCTAACTTAACTACTGTAATACGCTACATAGGTGATGTTCGTTTAATTGTGGTACTCCACAACGTAGGGAGCACCTCTAGTATCTACCTAGAACGTGACTATAAGCAATAGCATGTGTTCCGACTTTTATCACGTTGGGCTTGAAATTCGTTCTTCTAACCACCTTCTTTTAATAAAGTAGAAGTACCGTAATATTTTCAATTTCATCAGCCCCACCACATACAGCTCAGCTTCACTCCACTTATTATTGGGTTAGGTAAATTGGAAGATGAAATCCATACCGTAGTTAGACCGTTACGATGCGATGCTGCCTTCCAGCTTCCACCTCATGGTAGTTTAATCGGTTAATTAAATGGACAACCAATAAACGTTCGGTGACTTTAGGTTTTCTTTTTCTTATTAAAAGTATGGCAGCGTTGTGTGATCGTGATATGTCGACTCTAGATTAGACCTGCGTAACGGTTGACACATTCTCAGACTCCGTACGCGTTTGACCGAGTTTTTAGAAGGCCGTTATCTCACACTCTGATCTGGCAGTTAGTGCTGGGGCCGGGACCACACCATGCCGGCTGAACCCGTAGGCATTTCTATAATCGTTTTGTCATTCGGTGATATGAAATGTGTTTGAGAAACAATAATTATTCTGGTTAACTTTGGTTCTTTTGGTGTGCTAGAACAGAGCTACCCCGAGGGTTTGGATGTTTTTTGATCGCTACTTTCTTGTTTGTATCTGAGAAAAATGGTAGTTCAAGGTTTCTCTTGTTACTGTAATGTCAAATAATTATGTCGGAAATTTGAGAAATGAAATTGGACCTAAGATGTACTATTCCAAACAGAGTAGCTGTAATAATAATAATAAGCGTATAGCTTTTAATGGTGGGGAGACCAGAGTAGCTGTGAAGATATGCTATGACTTATATTTCTGTCCATGTTGTTACAGAAATCAGAACTCACTGATGGAGAAGAGTACACGTTCTCTCAATAATAAACTGTCCGGAAATTAGATCTAACTAGAAAAATGAAATTGGGCAACGAATTATGTTCAATTTTTATTGAAGTTGAAAAGATCACAACTTTTATTTACATCTGGGTTTTCACATAGACCACAAATGTCGAACCCCCATCATTTGTGAAAAAATTACTGTTCAAGGTTGTCTCGAATTATTGCCAGATAATGATCACGTTCAGTTCAAGTTTAATACAAATATCGATTTTTTATTTCAGTAATTTAATATCCTTAATGCATATAGGCTTTATTTTTAAATTTGTTGGAGCCATAACACAAAATGTGTTGGTGAGAAGTGATAGCCGTGAGCCGTAGCAGGTATCTGTTCAATTAGATAGAGATAACTTGCGTTCTCCTGCGCTCTATTTGTAAGGGTGACCGATTAGATTGGCCAGCAAAAAGGACACTGTTCTCTGCTGTAAAATCACTTCCCGGTGGTTGGGAACCCACCTAAAACTGTAGGTCCAGCTCATCAATCACCATCATCCAACTCATTACCCACGCGCAGGTTTCAGACCTATGTGGGCTTCATCCTCCAAAAGAAGTCCATCATCTATATTTTATATAGGAAAATACTGAAAACTGGAAACCAGTAATTCAATATTTTCAATTAACTGAGATATTTTCGTGGACTACATGTTCATTTATTTATTGATAGTATTGATTCATGTTGGTATTTTTCTTGTAGTACAGTGATTGCAGGGAATGAATGAAAAACTTCAACATTGTAGTCAATCCTTCATTTCTATTCAAAAATTGACCTTCATTTCTATTCAACTTTCATTTCTAACTAATTTATTAGAGAGACCAAAGTTACCAACTCCAACTTGTGCAAAGAAGAGGATTGTTCATGGTTGTCTGGAATTATTGTCATTTAGTTCAAGTTATTGATAATATGGATTTTGTATTAGGCCTACAGTAATTGTATATTTTTAATTAACTTAACATACATTTTATTTTCAAATGATGACGTGTTATGGTAAATGTAGAGTTTACCATCTATATTTCTATCAACTGGAAATCAGTAATTTAATATTCTCAATTTCCATAATTTTATTTTCAAATGTATTGGATTCCACCATAAAAATTTTCTATCACTTGAAATAAGTATAAAGTATTTAGTTCCATGTTAGTGATAGTATGTTTGAAGTTCAGTATTGGTTGGGAATAGTATGTTTGTAGTATAGTATTCGTTGGGAATGAAGAACTTCAATTGTGTTATGCAATCCCGGACCTTCATGTAAATTTCTAGATCAATCCAACGTGATTTGGTGCGGAAAATCAAAAATAATGCAGACGTTCCAATCAAACGGTAAACAAGGAAGAAGACCATATCACGTGGTCGGGAGATACATATATGATAATCTATAGATATATAAGTATAGTTCACGC
This sequence comes from Conomelus anceps, assembly GCA_948455865.1. Lineage (NCBI taxonomy): Eukaryota > Metazoa > Arthropoda > Insecta > Hemiptera > Delphacidae > Conomelus > Conomelus anceps. The sequence continues at coordinate 26,367,477 of OX418223.1, forward strand.
TCTACTAAGAATAATTATATGCCGATATTCATTTAATTATATGCTGAATTCATTTATATTGCTATGGAAGCCACGCTCCAGCAAGTTATTGGGGCAGACAGCTTCACCATCTGGTAGAGGAAACGTGAGTGTGTATGGCTTGCACATTCTCACACCTACAACCGGTTTGGTAGATTCTGTCATTACTATCATTGATGACATATTTATTTGATGACTTTATTTATTTGGTCTATCAATAATTATTATTGTCAATTGCCACTACTGCTGGTTTATTCAAGTCTATAGAAGCAAGTAGATAACATCGCATTTGAGTTTAAAATCGTAATATTCTGTATCTATACTTTGCATAGATTAAAATTTTTTGTTTCTTTTCGATATGCATTTATTTAGATGTTATTTATTATGCTTTATTCATACTCCCTCCATTTTATAGCAGTTAACAGTTAATGTTGCTTAATCCCGGCTGAAAATACATATTCTAAGTTTCGGTTCTAAATTCTCAAACAAAATTCAAAATTATATTCACTTTCTTTGGGTTATTGGACAGTTTTAGTGTTTCGTTTTTAAATTGAACATTCAAATTAATATTAATTTTTTGGAAAAAATCAGGAATTGTTCTTCAAAGTGAAATTTCCAGTTCAACTTTGTCATAACCTAAAATTTGGAATTTTTAATAGAAAATTTGTAAAGAAAGCACTAGTGGGTTGTGCCTGTTGTATCTTTACTTGATCGTTTTTGTAATGAATAGATAAATAAATATAAATTAGCTTAGTGACGTGCAGCAGACGGAACATTTTGTGACACAAGTGAAAGATTTTAGTCCAGTCAATTAGGCAAATTGAGAGAAAAAATGCCCAGAGTTTTGACAGCAAGGCTCCGACTACTCGGTACATGCAAAGTCTTTGCGTTCCAGACAGGGCAAATTAGCCGCTAAGGGGACTGCCATATGATTAAAAACTGTTGACTTCTATCAGTTTTTCCTTTAAGGATAGATTTCTCCTTTTTGAGTCCTCCAGCCAGGACTTTTGAACTTCCAAACTTCACAGAACCATCTCAGGACTATTCTACGTTGTGCCTGAAAATTTTATAAAAATCGTTTCAGCGGTTTTTGAGTTTACTGGGAGCATACATACACACATCGCCTTTTATATTAGATTTGACTGTGCTATTTTATATAAAAGCACTCATATCGGGTGACGTATAATATGTTTATGTATCTTGCGGAATCATGAGTATCATGTGTCAAAATCTGTATTATTGAAACATCGTATTGAAAAAAGAAGAATACTCCACCTGGTTCATAGGCAAGAAAATCAACCAGTTCACGTTCATGAAATTATGTGCATGGATAGAATATTAAAAAATGAATAATCCATTAAATTCGGCTCAAATCTTTTTTAAATATTAGATGAATTTTTCAATGTTGTAGTTCGAGCGTGATACTCATCTGTTTTCAATGTTGGAGTAGAAGCTAGAAGGTACGTTCTTTCAATTACGCGGCCTTCATTCTTAACTTTAACCCTTTCATTTCGTGTTTGTGAAATTGATTTTCAAAGTAAATAGGGTGTCCCTGCCAGATTTAGATTTGTGGCAAAGAGAAGAAGATGTGTTATTGATTTTATCTGAATAAGATTACTTGGGAATTCAAAATAAGATTAACATTAGTTCTAAAGTTACTTCATGTAAGCTTAACCTCTAAATGTCAATGTGAACCAGTAATATTCATAAGCCAAACCTCTGCTATAAATACCTGCAAACGTCTCTAATGCAGAAATTTCAATAACACTAATCTAGACTTGGGGTTTCTGTTGCTTCTTAATACTTTTGCAAGGGTTTAGACTGCTCTGCAAGAGCCAAGAGCTCTTCTATATTGCCTCTGTTTGACCGGTGATTTGTCATTCGTCAAAGTGGATCATACAGATCAATTAGACCCCGAAAATAGAGCATAGAATTCTATGCTCCGTAATTAGACCCAAGCCCAATAGTAGATCTATATGACATGTGATATCATTGAAAATTTTATTCATTCGTTTCAAAACTACCGGAAATAAATAAGAAAGGGATTGAAAATCTTTATGGGAAGACCCTTCTTCGATTTCATTCAGTTTGTAATATTATATGCTAAAATGAGAGCTAATGATCATTGTTTGAATTCTTGTAAGTAAAAAATGTTCTCAAACATTTCTACCCAATAATTTCAATTTGAGAGGATTTGGTTTCATTGGATTTGAGCGTCTGAGGGTTTACATCTGGTTGGGTTGTCTCGCATTTCGCAAGCTTTTATAGAGTTTTAGTTTTTCAAAGATTAGCCTTCTTATTTGAGTCTTGCATTGCACAAGCCCTTTTTTGTGAACTTACCTTGAGCCTTCGTTCAAGGAGCAAAGGACTCTTGAAGAGCATTTTGAGTGATGGTTTTTCTCACTTATTTTGAGGAAGCTACATGCTATTCATTTTTTTCAAGCCTCAGGTAGATTCATAAATACGGGCCTCAGTCGTATGCAAGGTTCGTGACGATAGAAGGACTCGAGGTGGCAATTCACCTCAAAATGTAATAAATAATTTACTAATTCTATTGACTATGTTGTGTCTCTAACTTTACATCTATTATGATTTATGATTTTTATCATATTATAAATCCCGACTGTTTATAATAAATCCTACTACCAATTCTCCTCAAAATGTAGCCTAATAAATAATTTTCTAATTTTATTGACTTTTGTTGTGTCTCTAACTTTACATCTATTATGATTATGATTTTTATCATATCTATAATTCCTGACTTTATAATAATCCCTACTACCAATTCTCCTCAAAATGTAATAAATAATTTACTAATTTTATTGACTTCATGTTGTATGTCTCTAACTTTATATCTATTATGATTATGATTTTTATCATATTTATAAATCCTGACTATTTATAATTCCTACTGCCAAATTTTAGATTATTTTTAAAAGATTCTACAATAACTTATTTTTTTCTGTTTCAGAGTCCACAAAACGAGAACACTCCTGAAAGTGATGAAGAACCGGTACTGAAGCACGCCCGACTCAGTGATCAATCTCTGGCATGGTCGAACGATTCACTTCAGTGTGATGTGAGTAGCCTATACTCCTATAGTATATTATCCTGTATATAGTAAAGTATACTAACAATTCTATTGAGTAAGTAGTAGCTTCTTCCAATTATTTCAGTAGCCCGTTATTTAATGATCACTCACCTCAAACATAAAACGATTTTTGAATGAACAGTAGAATCTCGATTATCCGAGTCCCGGTCAACCGAGCCTCCGGGTTATCCGAGCTAGTGATGAGAGAAAAAATTTAAATTAAGCTCTTTTATTTTAAGAATGATACGGTTGGGAGATGCGTTTTACTCCTTTTTATGATGTAATGTCATGGTTTCAGTTAAAATAAGGTGTGTAAATAGTCATTTTACGTTTTAACCTCGTTATAAAAATTACATATCCAAGGTGGTTTTGGTCCCAATCACCTCGGATAATCGAGATTCTACTGTAATCTTTAACATTCATTGGTTATAAAAAAGCAACTTACATGCTCTTCCTAGAAATTTACCAAAAGCAAAGAAATAGAACCATATTAAATGTGGAATTTTAACTTAGTCTTAATGAGAAATATTCATCTTCAGATTCAAAATGAATAATTTATCATTTCTTCAATTTCATTGTCATTTTTGTAATAATGTTATAAGACGTAAATAATAAGGCTCAGTGTTATTTATGTTTGGAGAATAAGATCAGGCAGGTGCATGTATTTGAGATAGATATCAAAGATATTAAAATTTGGATGAATTATAGCTACGCTTAAGTGCATCAGAGAGAAGTAAATCTGTCATATTAAATTTCTATGTTATATTTAACGTATTTAGAGGCGAAAAGTAATACACTCACTTCTATAGCCGCGAGCCGTAGCAGGTATCTGTTCAATCAGATAGATAAGCTGCGTTCTCGTAGGTCCTGTTTGTAACGGTGACCGATTAGATTGGCCAGCCAAAAAGACACTGTTCTCTGCTGAAAATCACTTCCCGGTGGTTCGGAACCCACCTAAAACTGTAGGTCCAGCTCATGAATCACCATCATCCAACTCATTACCCACGCACAGGTATCAGACCTATGTGGGCTTCATCCTATGTGGGTTATATGGTGATGCAAATTATAGATTCATAGCTCTTATGCATCTTAAAATGTATCACAGCTACTTAACACAGAGAAAAAATGTAATATTGATTCTTATCTCCAGAAACTAGCAGTAACCACAAAATATACTAATTCTGATAAAACGTGATAATGTAACTTTTAAAAGCATAGCTCAGAAAAAGTGTTTAAAATGCTTTCAAACAAGTAATAATATTGACTTATTTGACTTGCTCATAAGTTTACAGTAAAGTAAATATTTATTATAAACTTGACCTATCCAAAAGCATAGACAATGCAAAGCATTCACAGAGTCTGTGTGAGAAGCTAGCACTAGTCACACAAGTCTAATTTTTCAGGTAAGTTATAATAATATTGTGTCGTGTGTGGATTGGCTGGCTCAGTTGTGGTGTCGGAGTTTTCATATTGAGTTTTTTGAAGATTAAAAACTTGACCAGCTGCAATAAATAAATTATTGTAAATTCATTTCATCTATTGAATTCTATACTCCAAACCTATAAAATAAAACAAAATGCACTCTATATAACCGGACTTGGTCGACTGAATGGAAGATTAGAAAGTATTTGCACTACGGAAAGTGAAATAATTTGAAACCGTGGAAAATTAAATTGTATGCGCTACACTTCTCAACGCACAAAGGAGCATTAGAGGTTATTACAGTAATTTGTTGATCCTGACATGGAAGCCAGGTACAAATCACTTCAAGCCAGAATGGAGGCGAGAAAGCAATTAGTGGACTGCATTTACTTTGATTAAACCAATTTCGTATGTCAGGTTAGCTGTGCGTCAATGAACATGAAAATTGATAACACTGCCACAAAATTATTATTTCCATTTAGATTTATTGGGTGAAATGGTTTTCCCTTTAAAGTTGGGGAAATGGTTGAATTGTGAATGCTTCTCTTATAGGTATCTTGCATTGGTATTAGAAATGTGTTGGGGTCCGGGTAGTCTGTAATGTATTGAAGTATTATCCATTTCTCTCAAGAACTTGATATAACATAGATAGATAAAATTTAGTTCATTTCTGTAAATTTTCAATTCAACTCAATCTCTTTCTAAGACCAGGCCTATAATTATTTTAACATTGGTTTTTGAAGAATGTGGGAGTTCTTCCTAGCATGTTAATAATTAATTATCATTATGACTCCATTTCAATTGAACATAAAATCGATTATATTTTTAAAATTAATATTCAATTTTTCAATGATGCACCAATTTTGACGTTTCTTATGCTATAAGGTTTACATAATATTTTATTCATGTAGCAGAGGTGAATAGTGTTGCTAGTACTTTATTATATGCTATAGTAATCACAGCCAAGTAAAAGAAGCTGGATACTGCTAGAAGCGTAGATTTATAAATAGTTTATAAATTTATATTTAAAGCTTAAACATTGTTTTTAATTGTCCATTGTGGAGCCACAGCCTTTCGAACATTTATCAACTAAACACTACTTCAAACCGAGCTTCAGTATCAAGCTAAAGCAAATAAATGAATCAGAATGTCAACATGAAAATAATCATATCAAAGAATTATAGATTTTTAACTAAGTGGCTAAGTGGTAAAGAATTATGAGAAGAAAATATTAATACGATTGATAATTATTTCTGACAATCGAATTGAACAATAAAGTTCTCTGTTTGTTTAAATTAGAAGAAAAAGAAAGCTTCATCAAACAATAACAATTCATTGAAATTGATTTCGTTGAATTAAACGCTAATAAAAGTAATTTTTCAAACGCAATTTGATAAAGATGAGCTGCGTTCTTCTGGGTCCACTTTGTAACGGTGACCGATTAGATTGGCCAGCAAAAACGACACTGTTCTCTGCTGTAAAATCACTTACCGGTGGTTCGGAACCCACCTAAAACTGTAGGTCCAACTCATCAATCACCATCATCCAACTCATTACCCACGCACAGGTCTCAGACCTATGTGAGCTTCATCCTCAAAAAAAAAAAAAAAAACATTTCTCTTGAAAAATGGAAGCCTGTGCTGAATTAAACTTTAAAATGTAAAAATGTACTGAAATCTGTGTAATTCTTATCACATTATCTGTGTTATTCGTTTCACTCGCTTCGTTGATACTCATTCATTTAAAACTGTCTTTTTTTATTGATTTTGTATTTATTTCAGGCCATCGATCGAAGTATGATTTCCATGGACTGCTGCACTGCAGATGAGATAATGGTTGGATCTCAGGTGAACATCGAGTACAGGCACCACAGCAATCCGGAAATAATGTCCGAAGTTGATATATCACTAATTCCGAAATCGAACAATTCGCAATCCGACAACAAAGTCAACGAGAACCTTAAGACTGAACCTTCCAAGCTTCCACGCAGGCAGAGTGTTCCACTCGAAAATATATCGTCAAGGAGACAATTTCTAGATGAAACGTCAAAATTCAACCAGTAAGTTGGAATCTAAGTATTCTCAAACATCATTATGAAGTTTTGTATAGTGAAGATAAAAATGTGCATCATTGTACTTCAGGGTTATAGAAATTTTGAGTTCAAAAAGACAATTCCTAGATGATACGTCAAATTTCAACCAGAAAGTTGGAATTGAAGTATACTGTGTGATTGAGTATACTGCGAGTGTACTGTGGGTCGTCTGACGATGTTCTTGACAGCAAAGTGAAACGGCCGTCGCGCCATAACGTGACCGTCACGTCATAACGTGACCGTCACGTCATAATTTCCACTTGAAAGTGTTTTTTAAGTTTTTATTATATTAGTGGAAACAAGATGGATCTTCAACATCATTTTCTTGTAGTTTTGTAGATTGGAGATGGAAATGTACCATAATAATGCCTGTGGGATTCAGGACAAACATTTTTGTGAGCGTTGTCTCATGTCTGAATCACAAAATTGCAACTTTAGAAAAACCTTATTTGTAAGATAAATATTGCAAATATAATAAAAAGATAAAATTGAATAATGACGGAATTTTGATATTAATCTATTAATTTCTTTTAGTTAGAACCTTCGAAGAGTAGGTTCTGATTTCATTTCATTGCTTTCATCATTCAATATTCTATAACCAGTAGAATACTAGCTGATTTTGTAATTTCCTCCATTCTCTTAAACGAATAAATAAATGAATTTATTGCCACAAAAAACAAGCAAGGATTGCCTTACATCAAAACATGACAATGGCGAGGAGTTGTCTTTTCCGTCATTTATGTAGTCCATTATTTCATTATTATGCAACCATTCTATGCAACTATTTATTGTATTTCTTGTTATAACACTACTGGAAAAGTGATCAGTCAATTTCCAAGTAATGTATCTTGTTATTTTTCTTATGTTGTTGAATCAAATCAAATCAATCAATAACAAATCAAAACAAATCAAAATTTATTCAATCAATAACATAATAATTACAAAAATCCTTCTAGTTAAACTTCATAAATACAGACTATTTTATATCAGTAATTCACCTTTAGAAACCCCATTATAAAAAACTATGTGTTGGGGTATATGAGTCTGTTAATATTTTATTTTTTATATATAATACCTAGTTGAAATATTTTTCAAAAATGAAGTTAGATGTTGAAATGTTATGTTAAATGATAAATGTTAGTGCATATTATGTAATTAAACAAAATTAATAAATATGAAAAATTAAAAAAAAAAAATAATAAAAATCACCTAGAGTTATACAAAATAGCTACTCAATGATAATAATATATTAAAATATCATAATAATAATAATACAAGAAGATTATAAATGCAAACAAAAATATAATAATTAATTGATATGAACTTCTTATTAAATTTATATAGCAATATTAATTAAATTTGTATCATTTTAATTTACTTAGTAATCAAACACTTGTTATTATATTTAATTTTAATATTAGAATTGATTTGTTTCTCTCAAATATGTTATTCTTATGAATTCTTCATATTAGAATACGAATATTCAAATAAGAACAGAGAACTGAGATTTACTGGTAAATATGAGGAAATAAATTCATTTATTCATTCCTTACTGTTCAAATTGGAACTTTATTTTTACTGTCCTGAGCCGGCTTTCTTCCACTTTTCATTGATGAAGATTATCAGGTGCTAAGTTGGATAAGTAAAAACAATGCTACTAGAGTTTACAATATAAAGTGCACAAATGTGATACTTGAAATTGTGAAACAAGGTTCGTGGTGACATAGTATTTGACAATTCTAGTCTTGACTATTTATGAAGTAATTCATGAAATAATTTATTTCATTTTCAGATCGGGGCGTCGTGGTAACAATTGCGCTGTACTCTACTTCAAGCATCCGGACACCGACTCAGAGCATGATGTTGCAGCCAATGAGGCCATGATAAGAAGCGGAGATGAGTCAGTTACGGAGCAGAAACCATCAGAGGTAGGCAACGGATCGTCAGGAAATCTGTTGTCCTCATCTGAGGAAGACGAATGGACCTATACATGTGGCAATGCGGAGGACGCAGAAACCCAGACATGTGCCAACTTGTCATCAGAGGGCGCAGGGTCCACTGTGTCTCTCAGCCGGTCAGATTCCCAGAAGTCATCAGCTACCGCTCATCAAAACACATCTCTGCCTCGTACTATTCGTAGACTGGTAAACAAGGCTGAGGAACTTGTGCGTGAGGAAGTCGCCTGTGCTTCTCCAGCAAGGAAGGCCATTCGCCTTTTTGAGCCCCTCCGTTTTGATGGCCCATCCAAAAGCAAGAACTCAAAGGTCAAAGAATGGCTGCGTCTCCAAGCACAGGACATTGATGATAAGGTACTGTTCATACTTTCATATCTAGGATATTTTTACCTTGATTAATAAAGCCTTTTTACCTTTTAATATTAAACTGAATATTAAAACTTGTAAAGAAAGCAGCAGTGGGCTGTGCCTGTTGTATCTTTACTTGATAAATGAATTAAAGAAAAAATAAATAAATTACTTGATAAAAAATTAAATAAATGAATTAAAGAAGCTACCATGATTTAAGGCCAGTCTCGATCCCCAATCGGTGCTTTTCTGGTGAGTGGGTGGGAAGGAGAGGCAAAGGAGAGGCCGTAGCAGGAATCTGTTCAATCATATAGATAAGCTGCGTTCTCGTAGGTCCTGTTTGTAATGGTGACCGATTAGATTGGCCAGCAAAAAGACACCGTTCTTTGCTGAAAATCACTTCCCGGTGGTTCGGAACCCACCTAAAACTGTAGGTCCAGCTCATAAATCACCATCATCCAACTCATTACCCACGCACAGGTCTCAGACCTATGTGGCCTTCATCCTCAAAAAAAAGAAGAAAAATCTCGCAATAAAGGTCCAAATCTCATTTGTGATACCTCCTCCCACAAAATGTCAAGACCGCTCTTGCAACAAATAAAATTTTCATCTGCCTTGAAAGTTCAAGTTCAGTTCATGATTTTGTTGATTTGAAATAACATATTACGGTGAACATTCAATTAATCAACTAATGATTAAAACGCTCTAGCTGACTGCTTCATGAATACAAATTTGTGATATCTATGGAAATTACATCAAAACAGATGAGAGATTGTTGAATGGATTTGAATACCTTTTTGTTATACTCTTACCCATTTCTATAGGTCTAGTATTACATTTTATGATGGTTCTATCAGTTATTTAGATTGAATTTTCAATACAATTTCAGTTTTTTATGACACATTTGATACCCAAGAACAGTTTAAGTTCACAACAGTGGGGAATAAAATTAAAACAAATATATTAAAAATCCAAACTAAGATGAATGAACACCATTCCCTTGGCATTTTGTACAGTTGAATACTCATTTGCTCCTTTTAATGTTTTCTAACAATCAATTATTATTGCAATTGGAATAGAATTTAATATACAATTGCAAGACCAAAAATGGAAATTGAAGAATGATGAACAAAAGCCAATACTTCAATGTTGGCATGTATTATTGTTTTTGACGTATTGCCAATTTTATTCAATATCCAGTCCAAAAGTTAAGTTGCAAAGCAATGCAACTGTCAATCCAATTCATTTTAGTAAGTGATGAAACTAGATGTGATGAAACACATAACCCAGGGCATGTATTTTCGCTTTAATTTTTTCGTTTCATTATTTCCTTGCTTTGAATTGCTTCTGTTCCTATCAGAAACAATGTAAATCTAATATAATATGCCAGCATGTTATAGAGAAACATTTTCCAGGCGAGTATTGGAATTTGAGAAATCTATTTTTTCAAATAGATATTATGCTAATGTGTGGGACAGAAACTCTATCCACGTTTTGTTTTCTTGCTCTCACGTTTTTCCCATTATTTTTTGCTGTGAATTGCTGTTGCTACCAAAAACTATGCTAATCCAACACATGTTTGCATGTCATACAGAAACATTCTCCAGGTGATTTTACTGCTTTAATTTCTTTGCTCCAGAATAATCAATGGAATTCATTTGATACAAAAACATTCCCCATTTTATTCTGCTTCAAGTTTCTGCTATACTATTTCTTTCTTCCAAAATCATCAATTTTTAATCTGCACACCAGGCGATTTCCGTGCTTAAATTCTGTGCTCCGTGCTATCATGTGATTCAAAAACTATCCTGACATTTTTATTTTGCTCAAATTTTTGTTTTATTATTTCTTTGCTTGGCTATTTCGCTGCAAATTTAACATTGATTGTGTGACTGGCATGCGCAGGCTTTGGAATTTGCTTTTTACGGGAGTGAATTTTCTCAGGCTGTCGGTGACAGCTGTGACGCCAGTAGCGAGTACACAACTGGCGACGACGATTTCGAGCGACACTCTTCGGACGAATTTAATACCAGCAGCAACGCCACTTGTCATCAGTCGTCGGAAGCCATCATTGACACTCTAGACGGCGATATGACCGTTTTCAACGAGAAGTCTTCACCAGCTACTTTGGTGCCCAACTCACCAGAGCATACGAAGGTCAGTCACTGCCTCCATCATTTTTATGCAGTTGATTAATTTAATCATTAATTCCTCTCCTAACAATTTTCAGTCTTATTTGGTCCCCTCTACCACCTAACCAGGCTCTTATAAATAACTAAGAATCAACCAGTAGTCTACCTACTTCAAAACAATTGAAAAGCTGCAACGTAATAAATATGCATTATTCGAGTTTATATACCAATCCAAGGTTGTATCAGTCGAAGGTTATATATATTTTTTTAATAATCCAGTCAAATTTATAGGGTAAATTGTGGGTGTGAAAGTAAAAAATTCCAACACGGCTGAAAATGGGGATGTGAGACCTGAAAAACATGCTGAATAACATACTTCAAGTACCCAAGAATCCTAGCCTGTGCTTCGGCCGCCGTCTTGAAAAAACTGTAAATTGTCTAATATTATTTTGTTTTTTCAAATATAAGATCAGACAGAAAATGTTACTCTCGCCTTTTTTCAAAAAAATTAAATTTGAAAAATATTGATACCAAGTACCTGAATAGTGTACCTTGAATAGGTCTCGAATTTTTGGGAAAATTTCTGGAAAATTGATAGCTTTGAATAAAACGGCTGTATCTTTCTGATGCCAAGACCTGAATTTTTTAATTCAAAATTCCTCTCCAGTGAATTAAGATCTATACAATTTGAAGGCAATTTCATCTTCGGTCTTCGGTTCATTTCGTCTTCGGCAATTTCAATCAGGCGAGTCCTCATATATTGTTGCCCAGGCAATTTGAACTTTTGGTGGACAAAAATTGGTACAAAGCTGGATTTTTTTAATCCGCTCTAGGCATCCTAGAAAAGATTCCCCCAAGTTTGCGAAAAAATCTGGCTTGTGCGTAACTTTTGGGGGGCAAAAAACCCCCCAAACTTCGCACTTTTTCAAGTTTTTCGCCTAAATCTCAAAAACTACTGTGTTGAAAAAATTGTTCAATTCGTAATTCTACGTCGATTGATGTATAACAATACCAATTCAGTTCAGTTGTTCATTTACAATCAATTTTCAAAAATCAGGTATTTTTACCCCCTTTGTGAAAATGAGTCACCTCCATGTTTCGATCTTGTAAATGCTCACTCCAACCCAAAAAAATGTTATAGGAAAGAAGTTTTAGATCGTTGAATTTACTTCCACTAGAGTTCTCAATTTGAATTTTGCCAATTGGTTTCTAAGATATGCAAAAAATACCTGAACTACTACAATATAGCGCTATTAGGCCAGTAACCAAGTTTTATAAGTAAGTGATATCAGGAAAAGCATTTAGTAGTTGTTTTCTTAGCGAATTCTCATGTATTTTTAGACGCTGAGTATTTTCTGGGATGCCTAGAGTGGATTATAACTATTTTTAACACGATGGCATCGAATAAAATATATTGATAATATTATTGTAACGTCCCTTGTCATAGTTCTTTCTTATTTTTATAGGTTTCTTATTTTTATAGGTATTTTACTATGTTTTTCCTTATCACTGTGTTATGTTTGAAGTTATGCACTACGTCATGCTTTCTAACCAAGAATTTGTGTTCAGATGAATGACAGATGAAATAGATTAAGGAAGATGTTGTGGGAAACAGCTTAAAAGAGAAAAGAAACTACTTTTAGAAAGTGTTTTCATGTCTCTTGTTTATTTTTAATACCCTTGAACTCAATTATTTCAAATTCAATTTGTAATATGTAGGACTAAAAAAAATTATGCACTCTGTGCCCGACGTTTGCAATATGTATAACAGTATTGTGCATGCAAAAAATTGTTATTATGTTATGTATGTTGATATGCAGGAGATAAGCATAACATAAAGATCCTAATGATCCTAGTCTTTTGCAACGAATTGCATGTCATGTGTCAAATTATTCAGAATTCTTAATGCCCAGCCCACATAATGACTATCGGACTATCAACTACACCTACATTATTTTTCCATTATCATCTTGAACAGAGTCACAGTCTTATTTCTTGAGAGTGTACCGGGCAGATGTCAAGAAGAGAGTCCCATCTTCTTCCTTTAACCTTCTCTTTTAGTGAATGCTGTTTTGTGTATCGGCATTTTAATATGTATTATATTAATTGCAGTTTAATATTCATAAGTATCCTCTTATAATTTCCAGGTTGTTATGAGGCTGAAAAATCGAGAAGGCATCCAGGTGCGACCTTGGAGTGTTTCTGGCATTCCTCAGCTATTGTCCAGTACAAATTCTGCTCAGTTGTCTCACTCCACCTCGGAATCGGCCCTGCATCAGTTGTCCAAGTCATCGCAGAACAAAATGGAAACATCAGTGCACGGTACTCTGTCATCGTCCACGGTTGAAGAAACCACTATAATGGCTCAGGATGGCAGTGGCGGTGGCTACAGCTCCAACTCGTTGAGACGGCGTAAATTGAAGCTGCGCAAAAGGAATGCAGTAAGTTTTCAATAAAGATGTACCCATTTTAAACATTTTTAGTATAGCTTGTCATCTCATTATTGGTAGATGTACAAATTTTGAAACTTGAATATTACTAGTGATGCTGTGGGGTAGTCTCACGTAATTCATCATAAATGAAGAATGACCATATCCTTTGTCAAGCCGCTTGTAACACTGTACGCTACGTAGAGGCTAAACAAAATGTTTTGTGCGCACTGCCAAGAATGAGTTGACAGGCTCCAAAGAAATAATTTAATAACTCTAAATAATGGATAGTAATATTGGTGAAGACAAAATGCAAATGAAAATTTAGTTTTGTGATATCCAATGAGAAATTCAGGTTAAATAGGTTTAATGTTTATTAAATAAATATTGTTTTCCTTCTAAAGTAATTGACTTTCAGTGAAGTATTTTTTCAGCGAGTAGAACCCAACTAATTTATTGTAGTTTTATTTCGCTCCAAAAAATGTAATTAACATTAATGTATGGAATAAATCATCGAAGGTGTGTGAATCTAGCTATTTAAAATAATCAAGATAATCTGCTCAACTCCTTCTCTACCGTAAAACACCGCTTGTCTCATAAAGCTATTGCAGCTTTGATTACCAATTTCTTCATTATCTTTTATCTTTGTGCTAATAGTTCCATTGGAGTCAAGGTTTTGTTTTAAAAAATGTGGCTTTTTTTGCAAAACGAGGGAAGTTTATCATCATTTTTTTCATTTTCATTTTCTTTTATTGATAAATCTACAGTTTGATTATATCAGTCACGTCATAATTTATTGTAGTTTACACAGCGATTGTATTATGACTGCCTTCGAGCCACAAGTGAAATTTAATTTTGGGCCCGAGCGAAGCGAGTGTCCTGATATTTCTGAATTTTATAAAATGTATTTTTCATTATGATACTGATTGGGAGAATTGGTTACTTTCCATTGGTCCCGAGTTTCGAAAAGTGACTCCAGTTGTATAGTAGCTTCATTATGCAACTCTTTTGATTGGACACGAATGAAGTCAGCTGGTATGGCATTTATTTTTATACTAAATAACTGATTTATAACGTAGTAGTCTTGGATATAGGTGTTATTAAAACGCAATAGGTAATAGAATGCTTTATGAATTGAAACACTTTATGCTTTATGAATGACTGATGTATGGTTTCTGCATTGCCAGGGCCGCAAGAGTGATTCAGGATCCGATGGTATATCTCAAATGGAACCGGGCTCTCCTTTGAAGAGCAACACAATTTTGAGGCGACCAGCAAACAGCGGTACTGAAACTGAGGAAGAGTGCGGTGAGGAGGGAGCTGTTGGAGGTGGCGGAGGAGTAGTAGGAAAGGCAGGCTCGAGGGCAGTGAGGAGGAAGCTGATGGCGTTGCCAGCGTTCAAACTGGGGCCCACTCTTGGTGTGGTCACCACCTTCAGCAATGCTGCCTCTGGCGGTGACAAGGTCGTGTCAGCCGATAGCTCCTACTCTGAGCAGGCATGGGATAGTTACCAGGTCAGTTGTTCTGCTAGTTTTAATAGTTTCAGTGCTAGTTTTAATTAATTTTCTACATTGGATGTTCACATTTACATTTAACTAGTTAAAAACATGGAACATTTTAACTGGGAGGATCTTCATATCTAGAACATTTATTTTTTTATTTTTCAAGAGGTTTTTGGTGCAATAATGATGTATATTCACCAAACAGTACAAACATTCATTTTACATTTTGGCATAATGAACAGATGAAAACAAAATGAACTTTTACTGTATACATAGATCCGAGAACTGTGTTTTTTTAATGAGTTGGATGATGATGATTGATTGATTGGTTGGATCTAAAGTTTTTGGTGGGTTCCGAACCACCGGAATACAAAAAACAACAACATTAAATAATAAACAATTTGCATTATTTCTCTTTTGTTAAAAAAGAGAAAATCGAGACAATTTATCTTTTTCATACAGAGGAAATTTAACATCAAACTACTCTCTTCTTCACTGGGAGATTTCACATGAAACAGTTTTCCTGGATGGAATCCTCTCAGGAAAAATATTTGCTAAAAATGTTGTAATAATTTTGCTAATTTACGGATGAGATAGATTTGTCAATGTACAATAACTGAAATTTGCTTCTTAATTGTCAATTAGAAATCGGTGATCCTATAGTTCCAAATTGATTCTAAACCACAGAACAAACAATAATATAAACTTGAAACTACGCGATTCCTTTAGAGTGAGTGCACTATTTGTATGTACATTTAAGTATTTAATACATCAAGAAGTTTGACTATAAAATCGTTTCTGAGAATAGCAAATGTTTTGTGGATAGCTACTTTCTTTGATATTTCCAAAGCATTTGATATGGTGAATCACAGAAACCTCTCACACAAGCTTGAAAATATTGTTATACGTGGTGTTCCACTCAAACTTATAGAAAGTTATTTAACTGGTCGTTCACAATGCGTAAGAGTGAATGGTGAGATTAGTGATTTTTCCCGAGTTAATTATGGTGTTCCACAAGGAACCATTTAGGGCCCTTATTTTTTATAATCTTCATTAATGATCTTCTGAATATTGATAATATGATTGTCTCTTGAGCAGATGACTGCTACTCTCCATTGTGGTTCTGATTGGGATAAATTTGTTAATAATACTAATGAGATTTTGCATGTATTATATTGTTAGATGTGTCAGAATAAATTGGCTTTAAATATCTCAAAGACTAAATAGATAGCAAGGGCTTATCACTTGATGTATAACCTGATAATATCAACATTATAATAAAAGTGATAGTCAAGTGCCGTAGCAGGTATTTGTTCAATCAGAGATAAGCTTAGAAACTCCTGGGCCATTTTTGTAAGGGTGACCGATTGGATTGGCCAGCATAAAAGACTGTTCTCGGCTGTAAAATCACTTCCCAGTTGTTCGGAACCCATCTAAAACTGTAGTTCCAACTCATCAATCACCATCATCCAATTCATTACCCACGCACAGGGCACAGGGATAAGACCTATGTGGGCTTCATGCTCCGAAAAAATACACCCTTGTTGAAAGAGCTAGCTCAGTTAAACATGTTGGTATTTTCGATGCTGGCTTGACATGGGAGTTTCATACAAACCATGTTATAGGGTTTGAGATATCTTCTTTATGTTTTTGATAGACATAAGTTTGTACTGGTTTAAAGCTTGATTGCAGGTTGTATATTATGCACATTTTCACAGTATTGCCACTTTTGGCATTATAGCTTGGGGTGCACTTATGCTAATCATATAGCAAAGATTTGAGTATTGCAGAGGAGAATATTCAAGGTAGTTGTCAGTTATTGTCAATTGGAGTACCGATATTAGGCCTCTGAACATTATACAGACATTTGTCTTCGAATCTATAAGCTTAAGATTTGAGCAAGATTAGTGTGATCAGAAACAATGCTATTGCCTTGCTCAAGGTTAGGATTGATGAAATGGGCAGAACAAATGTCAATTTCATATCCCGCCAGGTGTTCAACAATTTGCGAGTTCTTGAGGGTGAACCTGTGTATACCAAGATGCTTTTGAGGAGTTGGATAGAAAGGCATTTCAGGGATGAGAATACAAAAATTAATATGATGTTGAGAAATTATTAGAGTTTTAATGCTTTTTCTTTTAATTGTTTTAAAATCTTATTTATCTTTTTATCTTTCCCACAACTAATCAGGAGATACTTATCTAAATTATTGCTTTGTACCTCCTATGTACGGATTTAAAAAAATCCCTATAGTTCTTAATTATTTTATTCGTATTGAATTGTTTATTTTATTGATTGCTAGTGTTGATTATGTAAAATTAATTATTTGGTAGTAGTTTTAGTAAATAAATTATTAAAAAATTTTCACTCTGACCTCTTACAAGTTATGCTAGAAATAGATAGCGCTCTTTTTTCTTTGTTTATGTTGATTGATTATGCAATTAGGTACCATGTTTGAGGGTTTAATTTTTATAAACTTCACTTTTATAATAAATTACATGTCACTGGTTAATAAGTTGTGGCTGAGTCTGACAAACAAAGTATGATGATAAACATGAATTTAGTATTTGAACATAAGAAAATATAAGTATGATAAACATAATTGATCGTATTATTTCTTATTCACTGGGTTGTCATTATTATTTAGAGACTTTTCAGTAAACGTAATTCGTTATCGAACAAATTAGAAACATTCACTGGTGCTCTTGCCAATACTGTAATGAAATAACTATTTAGTTCTTCTAAGCGAATACTCGAGTATGATCACAATTAAAATTTCTTAACATTATACTTGACTTTTCAGTAAAATTATACTTTGTACAAAAAATATTTTTTCCGATTATATTTCATATTTAGTAAAATGTCAGAACGTTGGATTGTCAGTCTGCTGACAACGGTGAATTGTCGCAATGGCATATGATTGCCTCTGAGAAAACCAAATGATATGGGCATTTCCGCAGTTGCCTTGCGTAAAATATAATACTTGAAGATTCTTTTCATTCAGTTTTTGGTCAGCTACTGGACTTACGCCATATTTTTTGAAGTATTACTACTAATTGACTCTTCCTTTTCATAATTCAGGTCATTGTAACATTTCTTCACAATTTATCATTAAGGATCAATATTCACCATATACATCAACGTTTTGTCAAATAATATCAATACCTGCATTTATAATTATTTTAAGCTGGCAATAGAAATTCTTAACCCAATTTTATTACTGTCAATAGGAGAAGTACATGAGCGAAGCTTATAGCGAGGAAACAGCCGACCCAGAAACGGCCAGAAGACTTCTTGATTTCGGAGACGACTATAGAAATTTCATCGACAGCCAGTCCGATTGTGCATCTAGCTTTGGGCGTCCACTCCACCGGCGTGGCAGGCAGCCTGTAAGTTACCAAACTACTTTAGTTCTGTTATTTATCAACATAAATTTAGAAATCTTGTCAAGAAATTTTAATTCATAGTTTATAATAAAATAATATTGTAGATTGGATAAATAATATTCATGTGGAGAATATTGGTGTATGCTGGAGAATGTTATAATAGTGGAAATTTAAGATATATTGTAAATTAGAAAGATATTACTTCTGAAAATTTAAGAAACTAATACGCCCGAACAATATTCTTTTTTGTGAATATTTATCAAAACTATTCACCTGTATTAACCATTAATTTTATGAATCTTTAATAAAAATAGTCTAACCATAGGCTAACCATTGAATTTAATCCATATTCTTGAAAACTAAAATTTATTTGACCAATATTGGAGTCTTCCAATGATCTCACTAGATTTCTACTCACTATATACAGAATAATATGGTAATCGGAAAATTTCATGAATAATAATGGCAATAGGAAGTTTCTTGTATTGTCTTATTGCTAATAATCTTGTAAGATTATCATTACTATTGATATTATTACTAAATATTGCAGATTGGGAAAATTATAATATTGTAAATATGAAAAGGGAAAGCGATGGGAGAATAATATAGAAATTGAGAAATTTCAAATATTTTAAGTTGAAAAGCTATTACTTCTGAAAATTGAAGAAAAAAAGCAGAATAATTTTTAAAAATATTTACTAAAAGTAGTGTCCTGGACTAACCATTAATTGTTTATTATTTTCAAAATCAATATTTTTGAAAGCTACTCTCTACTCCCTATATCAATAATAATATAGTATCAGGAAAATCTCATGACTAGTTTGCTAAGGTATTCATCCACTGTTTCATTGCTCATAATCTTGTTAGAATAAATAAATCTTTCGAGAATTTATTGGTATATTCACTTTAACTTTTAAAAGTCAAACATTCGAACAAAATAATGTTCTTGTTCGGTTGTTGTAGTCATTTGTTTTTATTGCTGTCTCTGACTCTGGGCGTTGCAAATGAATGTCTGTTATTGGCTGAATGTCATTGACTGTCTAATACTCAGCCAATCACAGTCATTTATTCATGAAACGCTCGCAAAACGCTCGTTTTGAATCATCTATAGAATATGTATTGATAATTTTGGTCAATTCACAATATTTTCAACAAAATCATGGTATATTATAGAAAAATAATCACATTCAATATAAATTTCCAGAGCATTTAAATGCTTTGCCAGTATCATTATTGTAGATGATTGCAATCTATCTGATTACTGTGATTCCTGATTGTAGTTTAAAAAATCAAAAGTTAGAATTCAGCTGCATAAATGAACATGGTCATTAATTTTATCTTCTACCAAGTGTGATCAATAAAATTCAGATGAGCACCACTTCTCAGCAGAAGGGAATACATTTTTATAAAAAAAAAAAATAGGAAATTTATTACAACACAAAACAATATTAAAAATACAATGTCTCATAATGTTTATACCAGTTGCATCTTTTTCTATTCATCAAGAATATATTCAAAATAATTACATTACCATTGTATTAGTGGCATATTACCTATTAGTGTAGGCATACTCCACAAAGTGTCAACAAACGTGGTAAAACGAATTCATGCATTTATTAATGAACATCTGCCATTTATCTACATTTACCAATTATCTACATTTTTTCAGTTACTCTATAAAGAAAGTGTTATCATCGTCTGCGTTCTTCATTTTATTAAGACACTAGTATCATTTATACATTAGTATTTACATGTTTGAATATTCCATTTCTAAACTATTTTAACTTGAAAGTGTCCAACATTTGATGTTGTCAATGCTGGTAGGATTAGTACATTGCTGTCTTATTGTGATTAATTTATCAATTTGTTTGTGTTGTTTCAGGCTGAAGACAGTTCTATAATGGACTCTGATTCGGACGAAATGGACGACGTTCAGAGGATTATCCACCAGTCTAATTCTCAGTTCTCATCTTGTGAGCAGTTCATTAACCGGGAAGCATCGAAGCCTGCCCCGCAATTCATCCTCACATCAAAGTTTGTAAGTAGAAAATTTCAATTTATTGTACAATGCGTTCATTAAGTCGCGCATATCCAAATAAAAAATCTGTAAATAGTAGGTGTTTAATATTAGTTCTAGTGGCTACCGCAAGATAGCACCACTGGTAATATAAACAACAGATGTAAATACCATTATTGTGTGTACAGGTTACAACAGGTCTGCAGTATTGTTTAGATTACGATAAGGTAAACATGTCATTTTACCAAGAGCAACGAGTGTTCCTTCTTGAACAGTATTTTACCAGTATTTAACGCCTCCAGATTTTTTCCTGTAAGGGTTATCTTGAAGGAAGGGTTTATAAAAATAGGCCTCGTACACTGAATGAACTGAAAATGAGCATTACAAGGAGAATAACAATATTAGTGTAGGCATACTCCACAAAGTGTCAACAAACGTGGTAAAACGAATTCATGCATTTATTAATGAACAAGGCAGCCATTTTGAACATATGTCATAAGACATAAAATGTTGGAAATAAGTATATAAGTGTATATGTTTATAAAATTTATAACAAAAATAAATAAATAAATAAATAATACCAAATAAAACACATTACTTCACAACCTTTTTGATGTACGCGACTTAATGAAGTCCCTGTATTATTCTCAAAAGACTATTCTATAAATCATTATTTGTTGAAGATTCTGAATTGAAAAATAATATTTCTCCTCTCGAAATCATACATGAATGTTTTGAATTAAGATTATTCGACACTTCCAGGTTTCGGCCACAATAAGAGCGGCAAGCTGCGAAAAAAATATTGAGATTAGGCGGCAAGCAACACCGCTTTGTCTTTTGCCGCTTGTCGCATAGAGCGCCTACCTCAATACAGCATCACCACATGAAAAGCAATAGTATTGAGATTAACAATCTAGATCATCCCACAGCACTTGAGGGTAGAAAAATGTGCATTTACTAAATGTGCATTTATGTAGTGTATTACATTTTGAAATAAACATATTTTAAAACTTGTTTGGATGAGGGTAACTATGATATTTATCCCATTCAAATGGAATACAATTTTTTATTTGTATTGGTATTAGCAGATTTCCGTGATGAATAATACTTAATATTGACGCAACCATATTCATCATGCAAAACTTGTTTGAGTTGATTATTTTCGAAAAATCTTCACCATGTGAATACAAATTTGAACTGCGATAGACCTCACTTTCTCTCTCCTTCACGTAAACAAACCATTTTATATGATTGATAGCGTTTGTAGAAATAGTTGGTTCATGATTGTATTTTTTTCAGGATGATGTTATTGAAACCTGTCGAAAAAACATCCGCTGCCTTAGAAAGCTGCTGGAATGCATTGAGGAAAGTGATAACATTGTGTCTCCACAGGAATGCAGAGAAATAAAATGTGAGTCATCTTTTATTCTCAAATTTCTCTTCAATTTGGAGTGTACAAGATTTAAAGTGTAAACTTTATTACAAAACTCAGCTGCAAGTCTAGAAAAATCCATAATATGAAGTTTATTAGCTCTAACAGCATTGAAACTTGGAAAAAGACAGAAATAGGCACAGATTCAATTGAACAAAAGTCATAGTTTCCCAGTGAAATGTTTACTGAGTCGATTTTCTGGACCAATTTCAGCCAGGATAATGGGATTCGCCTTATTTGCCTTTCTAATTAATTTAATATACAATCAATTATTTCTATTATTTCATTGTTTTCTGTTATTTAATTTACAATCAGTTATCCTCGTAATTAAAAACATTTCCGTGGACAATGTGGAATTACCTGTAAGGAAATTCCTAATAATTGAAGACATGCTCAATTATTTATATTTTGGACGAAGAATAGAATAGTTTGACTGCCTTTATTTTTTGCGGACGTAGTAGACTGGATTAGAATTAGATCATTTAAGAAGTATTGTTGTGACAATAAATCATTATTTGGATATTACAACTCAATGATGTTGAGAGATTGTATTTCTCTTGAAGGTATCAATTATTAGTGAACGATAGTAATTTTACTTTCAGGTGTTGAACATTTCTAAAAATTTTCCTATAACTTATAATTTTCATAATTTCCTCTCTAAATCCACAATGACTATCTATTGTGTAATTAGAACACAAATTAGGACGGAACGTTCATATTAAATACTTTTATTTATCTTGTCATTAAGTATGCAAAATTCATCCCTCTAGTAGTCCATGTACACGTAAAGATTTGAATTATTCATAGAATCTGACACTATTTTAGATTCTTTCTACTCAATTCCTCATAAGGACTAACTGCAGGCACACAAAAACACTACAAAACTAGGACAGTTTTCACCCGTCTCTTTAGTGATCTAAATTCTCGGTGAGTCGTAAGTTATTGTTGTTTTTTAACTTTCTCAATCGTGCAGGTAATGCTCAAGATTTTGCTTTTTTTTTGTTAATTGAAAATTAATTAACTTACTTAGTTTTTCATTAATTCCCAAGACTTAAAGAAAAGAGTCATTTTACTTCAGTAACACTGTTATGAATATTATTAATTGAACACCTTTATTTGTACACTTTAATTATTAACTTTGGAAATAACTATTAACATCTTCAAAAACTACAATTATTATATTTTACTAATTGGAATTGTATCAAAGTTCAACATAAACAGTTTAAAAATCTTATTGGAACAAAATTAGTTCTAAGTTCATTCAGGTTGATTGGCCTTGATGCTTCTGCGAAATGGTGCCACTCTATAAGTAATTTTGAAAATTCATTTATATTTCTCGCAATTTTATTCAATTGATTTTTCTTGCAATTTATGTTATCCACAATGGATTAACATTCTGCATATTTTTTATACAATTTATTTCTTCATTCCTTATTGTAGACATTGATACTGTTGTCTTTTGTGTATCACTCAGGCAAGTCATCACATGTTTAATAAGTTAGATTTGCAACCTATGTGCCATGGAATGAATTTTACTATACCAGAATTTGTCCATGTACTAATTTGCATTTTGGAAAGTCTCATATAAGTCTTAAATATAATGCATTCTCAATTCACACTGATTCCTGGAGACAGTTCGTCTGAACTGAAGTTGTTTGAAAGCTTAGTTATTATTTTATCACTATTTATTCTATTTTGGAATATTAAATTGTAATAGTCAACTTCTTCAGTAAATAATTTTCTATTTCGATTTGGAGAATAGTTGGTGCATCACTCTCATTATATTGATGCTTTGATTTGGAAACATTTCCCTTTCACAGATTTTTATCAATAAGCCTTTCAAAATTCTCATTGAAGTTCATATATTTAATGATAGTAGCCTATTGTTCTCTAATATTCATTCACTTTTGATATTCTTATTGTGTATATATTGTTGCCATTTTTCTCCTAATGTTACTCAATTCAGTATTAATAGTTTTTCTCTTGAAATTTCAAAATACAATAGAATTTGTCATTGTTGTGCGTACATGTCAAACATCATAAATTTAATAAGATTTGTCAAATAGAAACAGCATCAGCAAATAATTTTTTTTAATTTGACGTGTTTTCTTCCAATCAGTTTCATTGAATTGGAGTTTCTTCCTTGATTTTCCAAAAACTTTTGTGAAATCTGTAACATCCAAATTTGTTTCTAATATTCAAGGTGTACCATATTTTCTGAGTTGAAAATCTTGGCAATTCATTGTTCCTTTTGAAGATGACTGTAGTGATCCATGCTTCCTGTAATTTTCTTATTTGTAACCTTGGCGAGTAATTTGCACTGGAACTTTTTTCCATTGACTTAGTGGGTGGGATTTATACAACTAACAGCTGGGAGGCTGTAGTGGCTCTCTAAGCAATTCTGCCACACCCCTTTATTAGTGTGAGGAGTAATATAATATGAAGGCAAAACTTTAAAAATGGAACTATTCCCTGCTGAATAACTGACTATTTAAAGTCCACGCCAAGATATTAAACACCTAGTTCTAATTTTCATTAGTTGATTGAAGTGGAATTCAGTTATACTTGACTACTGTTTCATAACGGTGCTTGCAGTGGAGCATCTAATACTAATTCTTAGTGATAATCACCATCGCAAAATAAAAAATAAAAAATGCTGTGAATTGTGGTATTTACTTTGTTTAATCTGCCATACACCATTCCACAGCATGTGTTTGATTTTTCAATGGTGATTATATCATGCATATTATTGGATGTGCCACAGGCATCCTCAAGAACTGTTGATGCAAATTAAAAAAATATCAGTATTAGACGAAATTGCATAACTTATGTAATAATATGCGAGGGTTATAACTATCTCATTTATTTTCATTTGATTTTTTCTTAATAATTTATTATAAAAATTTGTATTGAAGTTGAGTAGAATTGGCTCTATATTAATTGGTAACTGGTTTATCAGTTCCTTCAGAATTTATCATTTTCAATGTTCTTGTTATTTCTCATTTATTATTCATTTATTGTAAGATCATCGCTCACTGACTGATTTAATTTAAAAATCACTGATTCAATACAAAAATACTTCTTATTACCCATAAAAAATTTTTTCGGAGCAGATCAGATGTAGAAAGTACTTATACGTAATGAAGGAAAGGGATTGTGCACTATTAATTAATGAAAATTTTAGTGTATGCTAGTTATTAAGGATGTGTGGAGTCACATTCAGTCACAAAAGTGCCCTATTTTTCATTTGGATTGAAATATGAATCCATTCCATGACAAATCTTTTCACAATTCAACGTGGGCTTTATACACATTTTACAAACCATTTGTAACTGTTCACTTTATAGTAATTAGAAAAATAAATAATCAACTCATAGAAACAATAGTCAAATACAGCAACTAATTATTTTTATCAATTGAAATGCCCGTACTTTTAGAAATACGTGTCCTGGGGGATGATCAAGCAAGTGACTTCTACAATTTTAATTTAATGGCAATGATCATACATTTATCACTAGCTTTTATGGTAAACTATCATAGCTTTCAACAGCTATTAGTCAGGATTGCCATCACAGATCCTACCTACTTCCTACTACCGGTAAATAAGAAAAGTTGTCACTAATAAGAGTAACCAACCAATTACTCCACATCCTATGGCGTGCTACAATTCAGTTACTGCATAGTATTGTAAAGAAAAATTATTATGTCACTAGAGACACGTTCAAATGACTTCCGTATCCAGTTTTTTGCAATTTGTAAAGAGCGGTTCTGTCTTCAGTTTGTAGTAGTCTTGTCTCTGGTAGTTTTGGCACCGGTTTGTTGAAAGGAAGCTCTTTGTGTTGGTGGGACGTGTTGGGAGGGGACTAACAGCTGGTGATTGTAGGTAGACTGCAGCTACAGGTAGTGTGTTCTGTGAAGCGATGAAGTATAGTCGAGTAGTTGATTATGTCAAACGAACGGCATCTACTATGTGACTTGTGTGATCAATAAATTTTATGTGTGATCTCCGTAGCTCATGAACAATCATTCAGTTACATCTACCGTTCTCCTTAGTGTTGATCAAGTGATAACTTTTTTTTTCTTTCTTGAAAGTGTGACACTTTTCTTATGTTGGAACTTTTAGGACATGTCTGATAACGGTAAAAGCATTTTATTATTTTTATTTTTCAATATTTTCATTAATTGAAAAGCTTCTAGTGATCTTGTTTCTCATGTAATCTTCAATATATTACTGCTTATTTATCTGATAACTACAGACCTCATTCAAAATAAGTGTATCATTATCAAATGTGGGTCTTATAAGGCCATGAAACCATATTTTGTCTGACCGCTGTTTTTGCCACATACATTAATGTGCTCAGATTCAGATTCAGATAGCTTTATTTGAGTATAAGTACAGTTTATATGTCTAATGACTATAACCTTACAATGAATGACATCACCTAGATTGATCGAAAAGATAATATATACAAAGACAATACGTTTACACTGTTTTGCAAATTTGATTAATGTAGTATTCATATAACTTGGCAGCATGTAGAAGATGGCAAGTCCGCTACATCTGAACTCAACTGCTGCCAAGTTATCTGAAAACTTCAGTACTGACATTAAAAAGACTGATTGCATAACAAACGAATAATATTGTGCTGAATAGCCTGAAACATTCTAATAATTAATATTTAATTTTTGTGTTGTTTAATTCCTGGACAAAAAATTGTAAGAACAGACTATTCTATCATTTTGAATGTTGTAATCACTTTCTAAAATGTAGTATTTTATCCCTGGACAAAAAATGTATAGTTTAATTCTTATTATGATTTTTATCATGTAACTGTTTGTTTGAAGGAGAAATAAACACTGTTAATTATAATTTTATTAATTGCAACAATTTTTCTAGAATAATTTCCAAATAATTAATGTTTGTACTATTTGAACTACTTTATCCATAGGACTGCATCTGTTCCCATTTATCACATGCAATGTAGCAAATTACATTCTCTACATTTACTTGGTCAAGCCTTGTTTTGAGATAATATTGGTGACGATGAGTCTAGTTGAGCCTTGTTTTGGGATAATTCTTGAAATTCAAAGTTTATTCATTTATCTATTTATTACAAAACACATTTAAGTAAAGCTCAACAGGCACAGCCTACTGCTTTCTTTAAAAAAAATTTAATTAAAAACTCCATATTTTAGGTTATTACCAAGTTCAACTACAAATTTCACTTTGAAAAACAATTTCTGATTCTTTCCAAAACACGATAAAACCTCCTCTCCTCCATTAAAAATACAGTTTTAATACTTAGCTTTACTTTAAGAGCATTCAAGTAGTACAATTAACAATGATTATAAATCATTTTAAAATTTATAATAATTCTAGTTTCTATATCTTTAGTGCTGTAAACAATACACCTCTATTTGCTGAAGTTTAGCCATCCTCAAAACAAAACCTAAATAATATGGTACTGTCAAGAACTTCTGAAGTGGTTTCTCTGATCAATGTCATCCGAACGCTCCAATAGTTTCTAGCTGTACCTTTCTTCCGTTTAAAATTTGCTCCGTTGATCGAATGGTATACAGCTAGTTCTTCTGTTTACTGGTTCGAGAAATTGTCGCAAACGGAATTGACGATTTTTTGCCAGCGCAAGGTGAAAGTGCCAACTAGACAAAGTTTAATTGTCTGGTTGGAATAAATGAGCATAATTCCAAATATTTTTTTCAATTCTAGCTATTCAAGTTTTTCAAATTTACATAATAGAAAATCAAGGAAATACTTTACAGTAGTTCAAACATCAGTTATGATTGACAAGTAGTGCCTGAATTTAAAAACTGGTAGAAAATCCTTGTAAAATTTTAGAATTTTAGTTCCATTGTCCAAATATCTTGTAATGTCGTAATACAGATCTGTTCCATCCTCACAGGACATTCCTCATTTATGTGATTAAAAGTGACGCTCTGTCCGTTGATCTTTTTACTATTAACAATGAATGCATCAACGTATGCTTGAATACACAAACAATCCTTTAGAATACAATTTCTCAGTATTTAATAATAATTTTACAAGTTGTAAAAGAGGAAATCAAATATGTAGTATTGATAGTTATAAAATCACTGGAGATTTTGAGAATAGTAGTTCAGCTTTCGCAGCGTGATCAAATAAAAATAAATTAGTTTGAATTTCATTCAATACTCTATATAGTGACCCATATTATAACAAAATTCACGAGTTGGAACCTATCCGTTATGTTTTATTGAAAAACAAAATCAACACTCTCAAAACAGTTCATTATACGTAAAAAACGTATAGGTAGCCCATCGTTCAATTATTATAAAAATTATTATTATTATTATTGTTACTTTGTTACTATTATTATTATTTTTTATTTTTTATTAATATTATTATTATTATTGCGCTTACATAATAGAGTAATCTTATCCTGTATGAGTACCCACTACTCTTAATGCTTTTAATATGTATCACATTTGAAGTTATCAAAAACAGCGAATACATGAGTGATGTTTAGCCACTTTTCAACCAGTTTATGTTATTAAATGATTGTTCTCTCAAATCATTGAAACTGGTTTAAAATTAATAAGTGCTGAATGATTATGCGCACCTTTGCGTGCTTGAATGAATTAAGTCTCTATTTCAATGAGCATAAATAATGTTCTTGGTATGCTCTATTAAATTTCTTGTTCTCTCAGCCCCGGGTTTGACTTAAGATAGACAAATTGTTTTCACCATTCAGCGCAAAACGTGCAGGTTTGAAAGGTCGCGAATTATTTTCTCTAGCTACGGTTTCTAAGTTGGGTAGGTTTCCGATCTTTCTTACTCAAATAAGCAGGCTCAAATTTCTCCTAGATTTATACAAAATTTCTAACGTGTTGTACTAGAATCAAATCCAAATCAACTTTATTCAGCTCCTTCAAATACAAATACAATTAAAAACTATGACAAAGTTAGAACCTAATACTGTATGCCTGCAGAGAAAGTCCTGTCCAAGGGTGAGAGTTGCAAAAAAATTAAACCTTATAAAATATTACACAAAATTCGATTTTCAAAGATGATGTATGAGAAAACAAAAAGAGACAGAGTGATGGGGAAGGAAGAAAGTAAGAAAGATGAAAAAGAGGGAAAATGCAATGAGAGAATAGAAAGAGAAAGAAACAATAAATATTAAAGAGACTTGACTACATATTTGTATTGAGATTACAAACAGCGCATGTCAGAACTATTTTTCTTCTATTTTATTTAAAACCACCTTTTTTAATGAAAAAGTCTCCTACACACCTCTAAGTACATTCTGACATGTTCAAATAGATTTTGTGAGGGACGTAAGTTGAAAGAAGATACACGAAATTGAAAAAAATTCCTATTTTTTTTTTAAATGTAGAATATCAAGTTTTTATGAAAAGTTGTCGAACTGTCAAAACCTTGATGAATTTATTGAATAAATCCTTAATTGGGTAGAGTCTGGGATGATTGTATGTTTTTGCGAAATGAAAAGTCTTGATAAATGTGTATTCGTGGCTCCACCCCACCCCTTATCATATATTGAAAATCCGATTTTGCATAAGAAAAGTAGATCAATTTAGCTATTTTTACTCTATAAAGTTTTTTAATTGGTAAAATTTGTAAATAAGGCATTTTAGTTTGGAACACATGTTATTTATTCTGAGCATCCCATCTTAAATGTGTATCTATCGAAATACCTAATTATTTTACTTTGTATTTTTTGTGTATTTTTGAACAAGGACAAGAGCTGAATAGTCTTTAATCATCGCAATAATTAGGTTGATGGGTTTTTATACTTTTTTAAAGTTAGTGGTTGACTGGAGAGAATGTCATGAACACACTCTTACTAGTATTGAGTGTTGTTAAATGTTCAGTAAGCCAGGAATGTGCCAATCTGAGTCCATTTTCGGCTGCAACTGTAACATTCTCCCATGAATTGCCAGTGAAGATTAATGCCGTGTCATCAAAAATTAGAATGATCAGCAATAATTGTTATGAGCTGAAAAAATTAAACTCATTAGGTCACCTAATCATTTTATTTTTCTAGTACAACACTAGGTCCTCACAACACAATACTCATTTTTGTATTTTATACTTTCTTTTTGGGGATAAGCCTACATACCATTGTTTTAGCACACTAAATCCTGGATTTTTGTATCTTTTGATGTTACATATAATCACAGATTAATTATTCTAATTGTTTATTATTATTATTTATAATCTAAATCGACAGTTCATGTGAAAACACCCATTTTAACAATTCAGTAATTGTGATTCATTTATTATTTACTCCCATTATTGTTTGAAAACTGCTTGTTTCCTGTCAGAAATTTAATCAATTTTAAAGACGCCATTCCACAACCAGTTAATGGAATCAAATGTAGAAAAAGTTTTAAACCTACTTTATACATTGTAAATATTTTAATATTAAACAACAGTTAACGTACAGTCAGTACAATAATTAGGTAACTTAACGTTATTTGTAACCTGTACTTACAGTTAAAGTAACTTGCAAACAGTTCCAATTCAGATATGCGTTTAAAATTAGGCAACTTAAGAGTTAGTTAACTTGTACACTAGCTACGGTAACTTGGTAACAGTTATAGTTTGGGAAGTGATAGCCGCGAGCTGTCTTTTCACTCAGATAAGTAACCTGGGCTCTCTTGGTAAGAGTGACCGATTGGATTGACTAGCAACAAAACACCGTTCTCTGCTGTAAAATCACTTCCCGGTGGTTCGGAACCTACCTAAAACTGTAGATTCAACTGTTTATTAAATTAAATAAAATTACCCCCCAATAAATTTTATTAACTTTAAACACCAAAAGTACCCCATAATTTTTTTGAACCAACCTCCTATAGAAAAATTTGCACCTATTTTACTTGTCATTCACCTCGTTACCCACACACAGGTCTCAGATCTATGTGGGCTTCATAATCCATATATAACTTATCCATAAGTTGTTTCATGAATCAATGTTTTTTTCGATGGAAACTGATTTGCTCTATGTAAGTCAGAAAAGTTTTTAAAGTATGTTTGTCAGTAGTATCTTGCTGTGTCTCTTGTGTAAATTACTAATAAATACATGGCTGTATTATAAATGTAAAGTCATTTCACAAATATTTGAAAAGATGTCAAAAGTAGGTATGATCCTAAATATTGCAACTCATCGCAAATAATTTTCCGATGATCATGGGCATTTTTACCAGGTTCCAGTTCAAGTGAAACTTGATTTTTTTTTCACACATAGTAACTTTTCTATCGTGATGAAACGTGTTCTAAACTTAAAAAACTTATGGTAAAATTTTTTATGTTGCATAAACAATATTCGACAAATATTTTTATAACAAACGCAGTCAAATTTACGTTAGTACACGTCAATTAGCCTACTTGTAAGCAATGTTGAGAAAACGCTCTTTGTGCGTTTTTAACCAGAAATAAAATTATTATGTAATTTATTATTATGTAAACATCACATTTTACGTTCTGTATGAACAGTCTTCGGATTTTTAAACCAGGAACTGACCTGACATTTAAAAATCCAAGTTAAATTTTAAAATAAAAAATATTTTGTAATTGGTTGCATGCTGCTTGAAACTTTTTCTGTTGATGATCAGATGAGATGATTTTGTGGGCAGGCAGCTGACACTCCTTGTGAAGAGGCAGTTGGCCATTTGGGTGGGCGACAGAACCTGTTATGAAATTGATGTTGCTCTGATCAGATCAGACGTTCAAGCAGAAAAACTGCGTGGACGTGGACAGGACAGGTTACCCGCTTATATTTTCTTGTTAGGAATATTGATGCTAAGTGCCACAGAACTACATCAACCGTTGCATTTGATTTTGGGTCTTCTTGGTCTTCCAAGGCTTTATGCTTAAAGTCAAAATGAAATAGTTTATTTGAATACCATATAAATATAGATTCTATGTTGACTGAGAATTAGCCTACTTTCCAATTTGCAATATCATAATAGACAAATAATTAGATTAGATTGGATTTATCCAGCGGCCACTGACCACCTCTCAAAGGTACTCTCATATGTACTTGTCATATTCTTAAAGTCATAATTTACACAATTTATTATTTTGTGTAGATAAATTATAACAAAATAGCTCTGTTCGATTATAAAAAATAGCTTAATTAAAAAAATTGGAATAATAATTGAAAAATAAAAATAATATGTATATTTATATGAATTAAATCAATAGAAGTTGAATTAGAATTGAAAAAGTACATGTAAATACGGTAATGTGAATCATGAGTAAAAAAGAAATCATTTATAACGTCTAGTATTAATTCAAGTTCAATCAGGTTACAGTTACAGGAACCTGTTTTTTAATAGCTTGATTAATATAAAGGAAAAGTGGGAGAAGAGTCAATGAAATCTTCATTTGTGTTCAAAGTGAATAAAGAGTATTATTATTGAAAACAGAAAAAACAAGATATAAAGTGATGCTCGTGAAATCTCAAGGTTTAAGTTTAATATCAGAAATATCCATAGTTTAATTATAAAATATGAGACTTAATTTTTACCTGTGTAGCAATCATTCAAAATTGCAATGCTGCCAAATGAGTCTGCTAGTTTCTATAGTTCATTAGTCCAATTTAGCATTAATTAAAAAATAAAATTGCTTTCTTTATCAAAAGGTCGTTCTATAATAACGTTCTGTCTGTGAATTCGACTGGGGGAGATTGAACGACGATGACCTGGCTAAAAATAATTTCTGACAAAATCGTTTTTTTTTTTGAAAGGGGTTGTGTTGGTTTATAAATTGTTGCTTTTTCACATTATATTTATGTATTTTAAGCTAGAATGAATTTGGTTCTCCAGAATTGCAGAAGGAAAAGTTGATAATGTTGAGAACAATTTATTTATATAGAAAAAATTAACAAGAAATGCAATGATGCAACAGACCGATCCAAAACTGCTCTTTTCACAAATTTTCATTGAGCTATTTCATCCAAAACGTTTAGGTTAGTCCTTACTAAAAATTATATTTGCTATTATTTATTGTATTTAATTATTTATATTTGCTAGAAATAAATATTTGAAATTGTTATGTAACAGTACAGGGTAGTGAGGGTACAGGTTATGTGAAGCATTTATTTATAAACTTGAATGACATTTGCTTTGCGTGTTCTATCAAGATTCTGTTTACGGCGTCCTTGACTTAATAATTTTCTCGTCGTATATCTTGGCCAGCTACTATTTGGTAACGCTCCAAATAAAAATGTTCTCTAGAATTAGATGCACTTTTCTGCATATCTTGTTTAAACTTCTTGGTTTTCTAATTGACTTCTTGTTATGTTCCTCTTCCTACTAAGTTATTGTTTATACAGGATGTTTCAGGAGGAATCTGCCATACAGCATGAGCATATTCCTCTCATCAAAATAATGAAAAAGGTTCATGTGAACATAGGTCCGGAAATGCTTTGTTGCTGAGTTATACAGAGTGAAAGATTTTGCCCAAAATGAGTGAAATGAAGTGGTTTCTCGACTCATATTTTTCATGTTTTAAGTGAAATATCACAAACACTAAGAGAGATACGGTAATGAAATCTGTTGTATTCAATTTTTCAGGTTGAAAACCATAAGAATTAACTGATGTAGTCTCTTAATTTACCTTCTCAGGATTCCAGCAAGTCTTATTTTCATTAATTTTGTCAAAATCTTTCACCCTGTATAACTCGGTAACGAAGCATTTCCATGTTCATATGAACTTTTTTCATTATTTTTATGAGAGGAATATGCTTATGCAGTATGGCAGATTCCTCCTGAAGCATCCTGTATAATTGTAGAGAATTCCATTTTCAGCAATATTAATAGCAGTTTTATAGAAGATTTGACACCTCAATCCTTTGATTACCCACAGTATGTCAATCTCTCTCATAGGATACATGGTTTAAAAATGATTTTTTTGTTGAGTTATTCTATAATTTTATACAGGAATAGCCTTCAACATTTTTTTCTCTCTGTTTTAAGTGAATTTGTCATAGAAAATTGCAATTTGTGCTTCTCCATTAGTGGTCATTTCCCGTGCTTTATAAAAAATTTGACGCCGTCTCAGTCTCCTATTTCCCACTTCATGATGGTATACTGTATTTTAATCTCACTCATAGGATGCATGAATCTCAGCTCGATAAACTAAACCAATGGCGGCGACTATTATATTGCAGTTGCTCCTTGCTTGCTCCAATCCCCGGCTAGATATCTGGCGTTTTTGTCTCATCATACTACCTCTTTTGTACAAAACTCATATCATTGCTACCTCTTTCAAGTCTCAAGCTCCTGTAGAAATCGCTTCTATAAAAAATCTTATACCCTGAGAAGTTGGAGAAATCAGATACAATTAATGTTCGTAAATTTTTCAAGAATCGCACAAGAACAACCACCGATCATTACGTTTTTTAATTTCTATTTTTTTTTTCAAATCAAATAAATTCAATTTTTCAAACAAAATGAGTAATAAAGCTAGCTGATTTGGTTAATAGACATCAATGTAGATTTTTTTATATTTTACTAAATGAATATAACTTCTGTCAACAGTTTGCAGTTAATTAGGGTACTCTTTGTGAAAAAAAAAAATTAAAAAGTCACTACAGGGGCGAATCCAATTTTTTTTGGGTGGTGGGGGGGGGGGGGTAATTACGTAGAAAAAGGTCCTTATCCCCATAATAGACACATATATAAAGCTTTTTTCAGTGCGGTTGAAAATTTCCGAGAATACGTAAATATCCCTCCTTGGATTGCCACTGAGTCAGGACCTCTAAGGCACAGAAAGGCATTATGAAATTGCCTGAAATGTATTTAGACTAACCTATTTGAAAGAGTATTTTTTTTAAATCACAAAATACTGTGTAGAGTTTGTCAGTAGAAATTTGAAACGTTTGTCAATATTTTTTCTTTCTCGCAAAACCCAATAATTCTCAGGTACTTTTTGATCCATCTGTTGTCTGGAAAATTGCCTGAAATTGTGTTTACCGTTGTTCACTGTGTAATAACAACGACAAAATAGTAGTTAATGGCGTTACTTCGGTTGAGAAACAATTGAATTAGGCTCGGACGTCGTTGGTCTATGAAGAGAGAAGGCATTCAAATTATCAGCCAACCTAGCATTGTTCGCCGCTGCAAACAATGACTGTCTTCAGTTCGTCAGTGCTAGTTACCTTGGGCCATGTGTTTGATTAGCAATTGAAAATGAGAGAAAAAAATAAGCTGATTTGCACATGTAGAAGAAGTTAGAGGAAAGAAGACAGTGCTAGCCATGAGCTGTAGCAGGTATCTGTTCAATCAGATAGAGATAAGCTACGTTCTCCTGGACACTCTTTGTAAGAGTGACCGATTAGATTGGCCAGCAAAAAAGACACTGTTCTCTGCTGTAAAAAAATCACTTCCCCGTCGGAACCCACCTAAAACTGTAGGTCCAGCTCATCAATCACCATCATCTAACTCATTACCCACGCACAGACCTTAGACCTATGTGGGCTTCATCCTATAAAATCTTTCAGATTTTGCGATAAAGTGGGTGAGATTGAGGAAGATGCATTGAAAGTTTGGAAATTACTGTATTGTGTTCATTCACATTCATTACGTACAATATGTACTAATATCATATTGCCTTGCTGTTTTCACGGAAAGACGGAAAAGATTGCCAAATTAAGTTTGAATTAGATTGAATTTCGGGAGAATTGGAAAATTGTGTCTTGAAGAAGAGAATGTTGTTTAACATGTGTGAACAAACCCTTTTTTACTTTCCCAGCTTATTTCTGGATTCAAAAATGATATGGTCCACTTTCTTCAGTTTACTGGATCAAGAACTTTTTATTTAAATATAAATTTGAGTTTTTAGAAACTTAAGTTGATTTATATTTCCTTATTAAATGACTTGATGTTTATTTTAAAGCATTTATTCAATTCCAATTGATGCCAAAATTGAATATGTGTCAAGAAGTTCAACTCTTTTCAGTCACTTTAATTAATAACGCAAACTCTTACCAATTTATTATTTTGTCGTTAGCAAGCAATTACGCAACCTTACAGTAACAATTCCAAATTACTAGGCTTACAAACACTTTAATATTGATCAAATTTGCAAATTTTGATAAGAATATTGAATCTAAACTTAGATTTTTGTTATGTGCAAAATTTTTTGCTTAAAAGTCGTTAGTATATTTATTTAAAAATGAACTCTTTTATCCCCTGTGGATCCGGGGAAAGAATAGGTCACAGTATCTACCGCTTGTCGTAAGAGGCGACTGAAGGGGCAACTGTCCCAGGACAGTTGAGAAGCGTCTGTACCCAGATTGGGCGGCTTCAAGCAGCGTCTGTACCCAGATTGGGCGGCTGAATCAAAGGGAATAAACCCCAAATTCTGGTCCTCCTAGTAAGGGGGTTGTGCGATAGGCCAGTACCCTATCCACGGAAAACTTTAATTACTTGCAGTACCCAAAATAGCCTCGGACAGTACAGGAATTTCGGAAATATAAAAAGGATTACCCAAAATAAAAAACAGAATTGGATTACGGAATGTTTGAAAATAGCTACTTGGAATGTGAGAGGAATTAAAAATAAGGAGATAGAACTGTGCAGAATATTAAAAATCCAGAACATAAATATTGCTGCTGTAACTGAAACAAAAAAGAAATTGACTGGCTCAAAATATGTAGAGGATTATGCTATGTTTTATAGTGG
Source organism: Conomelus anceps (assembly GCA_948455865.1). Classification (NCBI taxonomy): domain Eukaryota; kingdom Metazoa; phylum Arthropoda; class Insecta; order Hemiptera; family Delphacidae; genus Conomelus; species Conomelus anceps. The sequence goes on from OX418223.1 coordinate 26,404,010, forward strand.
TGTAGATCAGGAGAATAGAGCAGCCAAAGGAGTGGCCATTTTTGTGGATAAGAAATGGGAGCAGAGGATTGTAGACTACCAATTTATCAACGAGAGAATAATTATGATTAAATTCAAATATGATCGAGGTATCTTAGTTGTGATTGGAGTTTATGCTCCAGAAGAAGGGAAGGATGAAGAAACGGCTTTGTTTTACAGCACTTTACAAAAAGAATTGGAAAAATATAACAAGAAGTATAGTGTGATTATAATTGGAGATCTGAATGCAAGGGTTGGACAAGAGCCAGTAACAAATGTTGTTGGTGCGTTCGGAGAAAACATGAAAAATAGAAATGGAGAGAGCCTGATAGAGTTTGCTTCCTTCAATGAGCTGAAGATTTCAAATACTTTCTTTCGCAAAAAAGACATACACAAGTATACATGGGCTGCACGTGGAACAAAATCATTGATTGATTACATCATTGCTAATGAGAATATAGCAAAGCAAGTGTTGGATGTAAATGTGTTCCGAGGTTTTGATGTGTTTTCTGATCACTACTTGGTGGTTGGGAAGATAGCCTTATACACAAAGTGGAAGAAAAGTACATCTAGAAAACAGCGAAATTGCAAAAACAATATTGAAGTCTTCAAAGCTTATCTATTGGAGGAGGAGAGTATCAGGCATCTCTATCAACAACGCATCAATTTCCACATTAAGAATTTTCCAACAGATGATAATATTGAGAATGAATGGAATAACATCAAGAATATTATTGTGAAAAGTGCAAATGAAGCTGTTGGCCGGAAAAAGAAGTATAGGAGGAGGAAGGGTGTGAGGATCTGGACAGAAGAAATAGAAAAAGCAATCAATGATAAGAATGAGAAATACAAGAAGTATTTAGGAGATCAGACACCACTCAACAGGGCTATATATCATGTTGCAAGAAATGAAGCATCAAAAAAGGTAAAACGTGCTCATCAAGAATCATGGGATAGGTTCATAACAACTATCGAACATGACATACATGGACGTCAATCCCTAGCATACAAAGTCATGAAGGTTTTAAACAAAACGGAGAAAGAAACAATCAAGATTAATTGCATATCCACAGAAGATTGGATAAAACATTATCAAGAGCTTTGGTGTGAACAAGTAGAGCCCAATCGGGCTGAGACTCTTTGCGAGAATTGCTGTGTTGATATGCTAACGATAAATGAACTGACAGATGCCCTAAAAGGTACAAAAAATCGAAAAGCTCCAGGTCTAAATGGGATAAATATGGAACTGCTGAAATATGGTGGAATGCTACTACACCTTAGGATTCTACACCTTTTCAACATGTGCTGGAAACGACACAGAGTACCTAGAGAATGGCTGCAGTCTAAAGTCATATCCCTGTATAAAAAAGGAAATAAAGCTGACCCTAACAATTATAGAGGTATCAGTCTCCTGGACACCACATACAAAGTATATGCCAGAGTCATAAATAACAGACTGCAAATGATTACTGACATATTACTTTTAGAAGATCAAATGGGGTTTCGAAAAGGCAGGTCATGTTCTGACGCAGTTTTCACAATGAATCAAATCATTTCAAAGCGACGCGAATACAATCTGGAAACTCATATTGCTTTCATTGATTTTGCAAAAGCTTTCGATTCTGTGAACCGCAATTTACTATGGTCCATAATGAGATTTAAAGGATATCCCAAGCATATGATCCAAATCCTACAGAGCCTATATGAAAATACGACAATCTCTCTGCAAGTAAATGAGGAATTGACCAAGGATATTCTCATAAATGGGGGAGTAAGGCAAGGATGCTGTATATCTTCGACTTTATTTAACATTTATGTGGACGACATGTTACGTACATGGAAAGCATCGATTGACACAGGTATACAGATCTCAGCCCAATTGTTAGTGAACTCCATTATGTATGCAGACGATCTGGTAATAATTCAAAAAAATGAGGATGATTTACAGAAGACTGTATTTGTTTTGGACAAAGTTTCTGAAGAATACAATCTGAGTATTTCAACTGTCAAAACCAAAGTAATGGCCTTCAAAGGAAAAAACACAATAAGATCAAAAATAGAACTAAAGGGAAAAGTGATAGAACAAGTAAGGCATTTTAATTACCTTGGCAATAATATTACATATGATTTTGACAGGGATGTGCTTAATAAAATAACAAAATTCCAGAGAATATGCGGCAATATTCACAGAAACTTAAAAAATAAAACAAGACCAGAGACAAGAATCAAATTCTACAACACCATTGCCGTTCCTACGTTATTATATGGCAGCGAGACATGGATCCATACCAAGAAGATTGACAGCAAGATTCAAGCTGCAGAAATGAGGTTTTTGCGAAGTGTATTTGGTTGTTATAGAACAGATAGAATCAGAAATGACGAAATAAGAAGAGTTCTAGGTGTACCACCTTTACACGATAATATCTTGAAAAATAGGAGGAAATGGTGTTGCCACTTGAATAGAATGCCATATGGAAGAATGCCTGTACAAGTTCAAAACTACAGACCAACGGGAAAAAGAGATGTAGGAAGACCGAGGAAGAGATGGGTACCGGTACAGGTCCAGTAATGACCTAAACCTTGAAGTGAAGATGATGATGATGAAAAATGAACTTCTCATCACAATGATCATTACACAAGCTTTATACTACTGATATTATTCAAATTAAGGAATCTATCTGCAATACATAAACGCATACTGAGCATTGAAACTTCTATTAATGTTGGAGAAAAATCCAATCAATATAATATTACTATTTGACAACATTGTTTTACAGATGTCACATTCTTAAAATGCATATATATAGTTCAAGGAGAGGCAAATTATGTTAAGTTTAAGAACAGATTGAAAGATTTCCTAACAGAAAAAGCTCTCTATAGTGTTGACGAGTTTTATGAATGATCTCTGGTTTGCATATTTTTAAACTGTTTATCCATCTGAGGATTTTATATCAATTTAGTTTTATTAAGTTTATTTTGTGTAATTGATCATTCGATTTAATTTAGGCTATATATTTATTTTATCTATATAATTATTACTTTTTGAGAACAAGGTTCTGCGGAAAATCTTTGGCCCAGTATGTGAAGATGGAGTTTGGCGCATAAGAAAAAACAGGGAATTACGTGCCCTATACCAAGAACCAGATATAATAGCCCTCATAAAAGCCAAAAGAATTAGCTGGTTAGGTCATGTACTTCGTAGAGAGGAGGGAACAAGGCTGAAGGAGGTGTGCAAGGCCGTACCTGCAGGAAGGCGACCATTGGGAAGGCCTAAATTAAGGTGGCTTGACCAAGTTGGGAAAGATGTTGTCAGGTGTGGAGGAACAATTGAAATGGCAGAGGACAGAGAAAAATGGAGGAGGCTAATCTACGAGGCAAAAAATCGACTGAGATTTGTGACGCCCCAGCAGTACAGTAATTATTACTTGTAGTGATTGTTCACTGTATTAGTGTGACACTATTCAATGTACAATGTATATTACATGAATAAAGAGATTTGAATTGAATTGAAATTTATAACATCTCTACAGGGAGTCCAGTCTTACAAGGTGTCAAATCATCTCAAGATAAACAGCAAAACTTTAATATATAAAATATTTCTAATTATAGCATAAAGTAAATAAGTATTGAGGATCCCAAAAAAGTTGGCACTTTGTTGATTATCAATAATAAGACTAAATTGTCACAACCACATTTATTAAAAATATAGAGATGTATCTATATTTTTAATAAATAAATCAACTACATTTATTAAAAATATAGAGATATATCTATATTTTTAATAAATGTGTATAGAGATATATCTATATTTTTAATAAATGTGGTTGTGACAATTTCATCTTATTATAAATTATGGATATCTTCCACAATATCACTTTCACCACTACAAAGAAATTTGTTGATAATCCTTACAAATTGATCATTTAAAAAATGATTTCGAAATGAATTTTATGGGACAATGTGCCAAAACTTCTCCATTATTTTTAGACATTCAATTGTTAGAATCTTTCTTTACTATTCGAATCGTGCCGTTGTTTATTCTTTGTGGTGCTGTACCGTTAATGTTACTGTGTGTGTTTGAAAACTGCTGTGCCCGCAATTAACTCTTTATTTTGTTCCCTTTTCAAGAGGCCGAGATACGGGGAATGAAAGAGAGATTAGTAGAAAGAAGTAGGCTCCCGTTAATTACTCACTTTGAATGTGCCAGTTTTTGTCATTCAAGCTCTATTCATTTCTTCATTAATTTGTTCGTGATCTTACTTCTTGGAATCGGAGCAAACTATTATAAAGAAGGGTATCAATTGAAACTTAGGCTAGATCTGCGTTGGCATTTTAGACATTTAAAATTACTACTGCTGTAGTATTCATATAACTTGGCAGCGTGTAGAAGATAGGAGGACTAGCTACATCTGAACCCAACTGCTGCCAACTTATATGAAAACTACAGTAACTGCAACTCACTATTGCTTGATGGATTGATTGGCGTTCATGCATTCCATTCACTTCAATTACATAGTCTTTTAATTTCTCACCTTATTATACTGCCTACCGCATCAACCTTCCTGATCTATTTGCTTATAAACTATGAGTTGTTAATCAAGAATAATATTTGACATATAAATGTCAATACAAAAGGGATTCTATCAGCCTTCAAATGCTGTTGAAGAAGAATGAATGAGTAATTAATTTATTTCCCTTTTAAAATTTACACACGAAGAAAATAGCCCGGAATTGAAACATTACTTTTCCTAGTGAATATGTCAATGTAGGAAACATCAAAGATGTATGCTGTTTTGCTAGCAGTAATGAATAGAATTCTATTGTGCACTTGCCAGTGAATCTATAATTTTCTATTTGCGTAATTGGTCTTGAAGTGAAAAATTCACTTTGTAGTATAATCTATTAATATGGTCTCGCCCTACTCTTGTAAATTTACAACTTTGTAATAATTTTTCTTATTTCTATACAATTAAAAATTAAGAAACCAAGAAAGTGGAAAGTGGGAGAAAGAAACCGTTAATTTATTGTAATTTTTCACAATAGAGCCCAATTAAAAAACTTTGTGAATTACGGGGCTTTGAAATCTGTTTGGAAATACATTCTACCAAAAAATATTGCAAGATAATACATTTCTAAACTCTTCTCAATCTTTGAACTTCTTATTAAAGAAAAAGTAAATATTTTACAAAATAACTCTAGCTGTGCGCAGGGTTTTTGGTCATAATTTTTTTCGAAGTTTATTGTGTTAGATTTTATTAAGGTATTGAAATGTTGACTATTTCCATGATAAATTATTTTTTTCATCAAATATTTTATGAAATATGAGAGTTCAAAGTTGAAATTTTTCGGTTTATCGGGGCAATTGATGTCCCCTACAAGTTATTTTAAACTATTAATAATTTTTTTTCCCTGGAAGTGATAGCCGCGAGCCGTAGCAGGTATCTGTTCAATCAGATAGATAAGCTGCGTTCTCGTAGGTCCTGTTTGTAACGGTGACCGATTAGATTGGCCAGCAAAAAAGACACTGTTCTCTGCTGAAAATCACTTCCCGGTGGTTCGGAACCCACCTAAAACTGTAGGTCCAACTCATAAATCACAATCATCCAACTCATTACCCACGCACAGGTCTCAGACCTATGTGGGCTTCATCCTCAAGAAAAAAAAATGAAAGACACATTTCATTTGGAATAAAATGACATATTTTTCATTCCAATCAAACAATTAGTTTTCTCAAAATAAATTTTTTAAAACATGCGAAAAATGTCAGTTTTTCAAAAAATTATTTTGAAAAAACCAATTGTTGAATTGAAATAAAAAATGTGTCATTCGTTTCCCGAAGATGTCTTTCAGTTATAAATAAATTATCAAATGTTTAAAATAACTTTTAGGTGAGTTCAATTGCCCCCAAAAACCGAAAAATTTCAACTTAAACTCCCATATTCCATAAAATATTTGATGAAAAAAATAATTTCTCATGGCAATAGTTAGCATTTCAATACCTTAATAATATCCAATTCAATGAACTTAAAAAAAAAATTATGACCAAAAACCCTGCACACAGCCTTAAAAAATAGGATTATCTAAAAAAATAATTACACGAGATCTTTGACGATTGTGTATGCCAGACACTCATGTGATTATGCCATACGATAATAGTAATTTATGCAACGATTGTGTTATGCCTTAAAGCCACAAGTTGAATGTAAGTTAGGTGTAAGTTAACACTCACGAACTGTCCATAAATAAATAATGAAAAAACTAAGAGTTGAAAGTTTTTTTAATCTCAAAATGGTACCGACTAATGGCGAATTCGTCAAAAATGGCTTGATTGGTCAAGATAGAGAACTTCCTCATAGTAAACAACCTCTCGTTGACTCCGAAGTTCGTCCCTTGATTTGGACATTGAATTAAGCTGACTTTCTATCAACTAAGTTCAAATTATGAGTTTAGCTTACTCCATTCCAAGTGCCCCCGTGAGTCCAAGATTAGAGTGGGGCAGTGGAGGAACAATGATGCGGATCGCCTTACCACAAACGTGAAATCCCTGAAGAGAGCAGCTCATGTTTCAGCAACGGCAGGTTTTGCAACCGCAAAAGGCGAGGATTGGTGATTATTATGAGGTCGGCTTTTTATTTTTCTACTGTGGCGAACCCGGCTTTCTCCCCGGCCTATGATTTGGATGAAACTGAATGCCAATGCAATTGGAGAGATACTTTCTTTCTACATATAATTCGTCCTGTCCTCTGCAGATTATCATATTTTTACTCTTATTTTCTCTCATGTCCTCACACATAAAAAATATTATCTATTTCCTTTTTCAATTGTTGGGCTCAGCAAAGCGCTCACTAGGCCTACTCTTCTCTCTCTTATTTCCACACTCATCAAAGAATATTCTCTTTTTTCCTTTTTCAAGTACTGTACACAGTAATAATAAGGTTCAACAAAGCAAAAAATATTCTCTCTTTCCTTTTTCAATTGTGTTGGGCTCAGCAAAGCGCTCACTAGGCCTACTCTTCTCTCTCTTATTTCCACACTCCTCAAATAATATTCTATTTCTTTTCTTTTTTACGTATACAGTAATAATAAGGTTCAATAAAGCTCTTATATCACTTGATCGGTTTGCCATTTATTCGTTTGTTTTCGCTTGCTGAAAGAGCAGCGTGTTCTCAGATTGAAAGCCACTTTATGAACGTTAATTAGCACTTCTACAGACATTGTAGGTTGTGGCTGTAGTTGATGTGGATCGGACTAGAAATAGTAATTACTATGTAGTACGGTATTGATAAGTGGGAACTGGGTTGTGTTTGACTGCATGGGAAACAAAAATTATAGGTCAATAAACGAACACTAGAGTCTGACGAAAAATTGCGTCGTGCAAATTCGTATTTTCATAAATTTGTGAATTCTTAAACGCTATTATCATTTAAATTTAGTGGTTCTAATGAAAAGAAGAGGCCTTCCAAATAGGGGCGCAACCATACTTTTGGTGGGGGTGGGGGAGCGAAGGGTGCTCTGAGATTTTGCTGAACTTTTTTGCAGGATTATCCCTACCATCCTCCCTTTCCAGCAGAAAACTATAATGCATAATCTGAAATGCATAAAGTTTTGAAAATATCTAGTTTATTTATATATCTAATATATTTGTTTTATAGTTTTGAACATTTCTGCAGAATTCAAAGTGAGAAATGGAAGAAAATTCGAGTAGCCTACTGAATAGTTGTAAGCCAAGTACTGTCGTTTAATAACCATGTTTAGAGATGCAGTGAATAGTTAAAAACATTTTATAAATTGTACAAAAAACTTTCTTTACAGGTTCGTTTATGGGCCAGGCCAGTACATTAATTTATCATGACGTTAGGGAATCAAGTTGTTGAACACATTCGTATGCGAAAAGTTGTAACTGAGTGTTTGAATTCAAATTAGTAGAAAGTTGCTGCCGGTTATGTTAGGCATGAATATATTGAGAGAGGCTAGTAAATTTATTCATTCCATATGTGAGAATTCTCTCACTTTGCTCATCTATTAGATGCAGGTAGAATTTTCATCGGATTTATGAGAGAGACTATTGCACACTGAATCTTGAACAGTCTGGTAATTAGATAATATGCTTCTCCAAGAATTATTATTGTTAAAATACTGATGAACACCCCTATAATACTGTTAAACTCTGTAGAATATTTTTCTCCAAGAATTCTTATTGTAGAATTGCTGATGAACATTCTTTAAATACTGTCTTGAACTGTGGGAAATGTGTGACAATTATTTTATTTGAAGAATTATTTGTCATGAATTCCCACTATTATTTTACTATTTTTCTACCTTGAGGTCCGCAATAATTTTATTGGCCGTGGTTTGAGGGGCTGTTGTAAAGGATTTAGTGAGGATACAATTATAATGTGATCCATGGTGCCGGATTGAATATACAGTATTATAATGTAGTCATAGTGATGGTATATTACCAGTTATAGATGCTATACATGGTGCAAAATATGTAGAAAGCAATTAGGGAGATAATTCACCAATAATCAAGTAGCCTTCTAATTCCCAATAAGATAATGGTCTGATATCAGCAAGGATTAAACTGGCTGACATTTGGGTCATGTTACTTGATACTGATCCATACAAGGTGGCACGATTGGCCTTCATCGTTCCATTGTTAAGTTTAGCATGTTGCCATTTTGAATAATGAGAGGACGGGTGTTGCTTACTACTAACTTCAGTACTAGACTGTGCGAAACACCAGTGAACGTATTATTATACGTATAAAATAATTAATTCTAGCTTTTGTGGAGTAGACTAACTACTATGTGTGGAAAGGAAATGGTAGAAAATAAAAAGGATCGACTCTTCCAATCATTTGGCGATAAACGGATTTTTTCAATATCGAGGAAATTCTTTTTCAAACTTATTGATGGGTAATAGTAATAAAATAAATAGTTAAGTAAGAGTGAAAGCAGTAAAGTAACGGTAAAGGGGTAAAGTAATGAGGTATTAACTATTTCTCACGTGTTAATAATCTTTCGAAATGATATTGAAAAAGTTCAAAGATTTCACATTCTATTCAGTTCGATATAACTATTAATAAATATGAATATGAATTATATATGGTAACTATTCTTATTTCTATCGTTTACAGTATACTACATACAGTAATATCGAATCAACGGTCGATCTAGAGATCCTAAGCTGGAAATTCACAATTATTGTTCATAGTCTTATTCCGAGTCTCGTATATCAAACATGTGGGTTGCCTCTAACCTGTAGGCTGTAATTGCTGAAATTTGTCCTTTTACTTTTATGGCTTGACCTCTCTTACACAATTTATTATAAATTGGTGACTTTCACGTTTCACTTGGAATTTATAGATTTTATTGTAGGCAGGCCGGTAGGCGATGATATCATGCCCAAGATTAGAGGAGAACAGAGAGGATAAAAAGTCTTCAATTCTCCCAAAAAGTACTTATTAAACAAAATATTAATATTGAACTTGAAAATGTTGTTAGTAAACTTGTCTATCAACCTTGAAAAGTTTATCATTAACTTGATTATCATATTTATTTACAAATATTAAACACGGAAACCAACAGATTTCTGTTCGAAGAATGTCATCCAAGGTAATCCTTCAAACCAAAATCCAATGATAATCGTAATCCTTAACTGAAAAACCAAATTTATCATCACGAACAATTTTTAAAAGAGGAAGATTAGAGGAAAATAGAAATGGAAAAGCGGAAATATTATTTGTTGAATGATTCCATAATTATTGTAGAACACTAATAGTTTTTTACAATTTTTTCAGATTCTAATTTATCGTTACGCAATATATTAATTTGAAAACTTTTTGTTTGATTCCAGTGTTGATTGAACGTTGGGATGCACTGAAGAGCAAGACAGAAGATTTACAGCGAATGTGCTCGCTCCAGATCGACATGGCGTCATTCAGAGATGGTCTGTCCGAGTTGAACAATCGACTCACTCATCTGGAGAAGGACCTCGATGATCAAGATGATCTGCAGACACGCATCAAGTTGATAAAGGTCTGTTCAGAATCCAATCAGTGTTAAATTTAATGACATGCCATATTTTTAGTTACCAAGTGGATTGCCATTATGCAACTAATTTATTTGGCGATCATCAGTTTTGATAGTCATTGATACAATAGTTGCTTGTCTTTAGTGTTTTTATTGCCATTGATTCAATAGTAGCTTCAGAGTGGTGATTGCTCATGCAGTGAGCTTGGTATTTTTATGCTCAGTCACGAACGCTCAAGACTGCGCTTGGATGGGGGACTGAGCTGCTGACTTGCTGTTGTAAGCTTTATTATCACTCATCTGGTGGTTCGGAACCCACCAAGAATTGAAGGTTCACCATGTTCTCCATAGAATTGCTCAAACGGCGAGGTTAAACTACCTGTAAGAGTCTCCCCACCAATGAAAGTCATATCGTGGCTGTTACATGGTGGTAGCTCGTGGATAATAGGAATTTTCCATAAAATGAAAAATCATTTTCATTTTAGAAATGAATTTTAGTTGTTTTATACAACTGCATACAATGCATTAATACACAAATGCACTAATTATTAACACTTATACATTAATTCACTAATACAATGCATTCTTGTATGTAATACAATATAATACAATGCATTCTTGTATGTAATACAATATTCTAGTTGTAATAAATAATATTCAGCTAGGTCTCCAATTCCCTTAACCTCAACTTTCAATCCTTAATAAAATTCATCATGCACAGTAAATTATTAGGCTGATACTGTCAGCCTAATGACCGAATTTGATTAAATTTTATTGCTAATGTCTTTCATTGATTTCTCTTCATCTAATTAATACAACCCAGCACTAGTACTGCTCTGTATTTTAAATCGAATACAGTAAAGTACTACGTTCATATCACAGCAACAATTATTATAATTTTCAATTAACAATTGGAGACCTTTCTATTTCATCTTTTGATACATTGAAAACTAGAATCAACATTCGCCATCTGTTGAGTGCCATTTGTGGGTGTACCGAATAATACACTGTATTGAGCAAACGAACTAGGTCACTAACAACCAACTGCATTTGCAACTTGCGTAATGTTGCCTCATTTGAAGGTCATAAACTCTGAATAAATGCAGTACTAAACGGTGCGTACTTGAAAAAATTGCATTGACTAGTTCTATTTCAATATTTCCATAAATCATTACCAGCTAGTTAGTCTTGAGCAGTAAGTTTTCAAAGAGTAAATAAATTATTGTTAAAACTGTCAATATTATCGTAAAATATTGAAAGTTGAGCAAAATATTGAATATTTGTTCAAACGCACGTTCAAAATCATTGATATCATTTTTTCAACTTTTTTTGAAGCCCACATAGGTTTGACGCCTGTGCATGGGTAATGAATTGGATTATGGTGATCTATGAGTAAGACCTACAGTTTTAGGTGGACTCCGAACCACCGGGAAGTGATTCTACAACAATGTATATATTGAGTCTCTGTAGGTCAATCCAGGAATTTAGATACTCTCAAATTCTAATTTTATTTGATTTTTTCAAATAAATTCCAATATTTCAGTTTGATTTTAAAATTTTCGTAGTATTATTTTTATCAACATTGCTATGCCAGTGCAGTAGTTAATTTTTATGATTAGGTTGATAGAAAAGACCAGAATACCAGGTCCATCAAGTCAATCGTTATTACTTGTCTATTACTGTACCTGTCTGTTCTATCATGAAAGCTATCCGATGCATTTAGGCCACCTCTTGCTTTTCACATTACATGCTCACTTGTTAATAGCCGAGTGATTGCTATTATTCTCATTGAGCTTCAGTCGATTGTAATCAGAAAGTGTAACCACCTTATTTCGTTAGAAAGTGGACAACTAGTTAGCTTGCTCTAATGCTTTATGGTCAGTAAGAAAATACGGCCCATTACATAAAATTTGATTATTATATGCTTATTGTGCCACAATTAAATTTCTTTATCGCCAATTAATATTGAAATAGAAATTTCCTTCTTGTATTTGGGTTTTATGGACGCCCACCTCTATTTTCTCAATAACATTCGAGTAACGATCTGGTTTATGATCTGAATTCCGAGGTCTTCTTAAAATTAAACTTTCGAATGAAGATGTAGTCCCACCAAATGTTGAAAATTTTCTTTTCTATCTTACTGCCCTATGTTATGTTCCCCAGTTTTTTACTTTGAATCCTGTCCTGCCTGTGTCAAATACTGTTCCCAATAATTTTCTTATCAGTAATTTCTTTAATAATGCAGTAAAAAACTCAATTCTGTCAAAGTAGGTTACATGAAACAAAGTTACATTAGAAAAAAGCTACAAAACCGTCACATAACTTTTTCACTATAATATGCTGCTTGGCTGTATTAGAGATATTTTTTTAACCATTTACTTCGAAAGAAATTTAAATATTCTACTGCTTACAAGCCAAAAACATTGTTGAAAGCCCTTAACCATCACTATTCTACCAAACCGTGTTCCAGTATTACCGGCTAGGTAGAATGCATTTTCTCCTCTACAGTAACTACTTAACTTATTACAACAATTTATAGCCTTGAATAAGTTGAACTAATAAAACTGATTATACGAATTCAATTAGTGAGTATTTGACCCACATCAAAGTAATTTCGTTTCAAAATCCAGTTCAGTTATTCACAATGGTAAAAAAGATGGCCGACACCGACAATCTTGAATTAATTAGATCAACACACAACAATAAAACATTCATAAGAACATAAAAACTAAAATTAAAATGTCTTTTTATACAGTACAACGATACAGTCTAAATCCAAAGAATATAAAAGTCTAAACAGTCCTTCTACCTTTGACCATATATTATAACCTTCTAATAACCTAATAACCTTCTAACTAATGTTTAGGGTTATTTTTCTTTATACTGTTATTTCATGCCATTTTCTAGCTATTTTGGTATTACATTGTTAAACGTTAACTAATGTTTAGGATTATTTTTTCATTATGCTGTTATTTCATGCCGTTCTCTTATTGTATGTATTTTGTCTTTATTTCTCTGTTAGCTTAGCGTTTCAATTTTTGTTCTGTGATTTCCTTGTTTGTGTTGTGACAATCGTATGTATTTAATATATAATATAGCAATGTATTCAATAAGGTTTGTTTTGGCATTTACTGTAAGCCTCTATTATTTGTATTCTTATGTATGTATTTGAAATAAATAATATATGGTCGAAGAATCCAAAGTCTGAAAATTATACAGTCCAAAGATTGGATGATATTCAAAGTTGAAGGCTATTCATGTAACTTGTATTTTGCCAGTGCCCCATTATTTCTAAAACGTACTGTTAGTCACTTTTATAAATTAAAAATAAAAGACTGCACCCATCGTTGCACTTGGCAGCACTGATCAAACCGGATAATTTAATCTTAATGCATCAAGCTAATTGGCTGGTTGTAAGAGCAGGCAGGCCTCTCATTTAGAAGAGAGAGTTGCACTGATGAACAAAGTTGATGAAAGTTGGAAAAGTGGCCAAGAACATTGACTTCGGTGGAAGGCATAATAACACTTTTATGGCTAGACAACTTTACACCTATTTAGATTCATCAGTAAAGTAATAACATGTGAGTATCAGTGAAGTAAGAGTGGTATTGATTGTGAGAAGTCTTGAAGTAATTGCAGCTTAAAGTTAAGAACTAGAATAGTAGTAAACTGTAATAGCACTGAAATAGCATAGAAAATTTAGGTTTACTGTGATTGATATCAGATTTGGAAATCAATCCTGAATAAATAGTACATTATACTATTGCGTGTGAGTGATTAATGCATTGATATAAATTATCGTGGTTGGATTGAAAATCCAGCTGGTGGTAAATCGAAATTTAACACGAAATCGAAAATAAATACAAGAATTCTATCCAATAAAGTGGACGGCTTATAGTTGGAGTTGTAGTTCTATCAGGTCCAGTAAAAATGTCAAGCAGGAAATTTGTAAGCAGGCAATTGGAATGATCAAATATTGGTAGATTCAACATTCACATAAAATTTCTAACTCCAAATTATTAAAGTAATCGGAAATTTGGGTCGATTTTACATTTACACTTAATAGTTCTCACTCCAATCCTCAAAATGAGGATTAAATATGAATAATGGATACAGTTAATGCATAACAACTTATTAATAAGTTCCTGATATTTTCTTATTAACTTTCATGCAGCTTTTCAACTTTTACAACCTTTCCATATTTATTTATATATGACAATTTATCTTCAAATGCCTACTTATCCGCCATAAACAACTACCTATTTTCCAATTTTATAAAGCTATTTTGTGAAAAGTCCTGAGTGAAGTTTTTTTATTCTAATTATTTTTTCTTCTTCTGTTTGCAGAATGAGTTGACATCGCTGCGAGATATGAAAACACAGTTGATGCAGGTGAAATCAGCCGTTCACAAGTTTCTGTCAGATACTGGCAATACTGCATCAACCGTCCTCAAGGAGGAAGTGGCTGAACTCTTGCGACAGTGGGAAGAAGCTTCACAGAGGTGAGAAACAAAGAAATTTATGCTATGTTTTATGGTTTCTGGGGCTCTTGTTGTACATGAGAGAGATTGGCTGGGATACTGCTATAGAGATTTGCATTATTGTATGGCCAAAGTTAATGATTTTCAAATATGAACTAATGGTCTGTTCATGACGATTTTTGATCAATGTAATTAACAGCCGTTAATTACAGTCGTTTTAATAACAGCCGTTAAAATAAAAAACTTGAACAACAACTTAAAACGGAAAACTAATTTCCTTTTTTAGTTTAGTTCCCTTCCACTGATCCATGCGTATTCTACAGCATAAGCTTAATAAATAATAAGTTAATATTAATAAAATAATACTAATAATCAATACTATAACTCAAAATGGAAAATTGATGATATAAAAGTTGAAATGTTAAAAATGTGCTCTTAAAATCCAAAGCCAATTATTGAAATCCTTTAATTCATTATCCTATTCAATTTTTCAACATTTGTTATCAATTTTATTGATTAGCTCAGGCCATTTGATAATATTTAAAAAATGTCAACCAAGTATTATTATTTCGACAGTTTTATTCAACCGCAGGAAAATGAGTAACGGTATAAGAATGGTATTGAATTACACTATCCTTGCTACTGAATAAGAAAGATGTCCGGCAAGGCTAGAATGATTTGATGTGGAAACAGGTGTGCCCTGGCCCTACTAGTGCAAGAGTAATAGCCCCAGGGAAAGGAGGGGCTGCATGATGAATTATTCGGAGCCCCGTAAAAGAGGGTCCACAACTGCAATAATGATATCTGAATTGTTTTCTAACGCCTAGTTGATAGCTGCGGCTGGACACTCGGCCTTTTTATGTAGTTTTTACGGCTTAGGGATGACGAAGGGAATCAAGATTTCAATCAGTGTGGTCCCATCAGGAGATTGGGGGGATATATATTTTTTATCTCATCTTCTTTACCGCAATCTGTTCTGATTTTTCAATATGTTCACTTTTGCAATGTATTGTTGTGGACAAGGCAAAGGAGAAAGAAGTATAATTATCTGCCTGTGTCAATATTGATTTCCGGTTATCATTAAGCAGCGTGTTATTCTATTTACTCCTGTAATCCCCTCACCTTGCGGTTTATCAGGACAACTCTAGAATGTTCTTGTCATGGCAATTTAAGTAGTCTCGAACAATGAAGAATATTCTTTGTGTTTACTTTAGAAATTGATAGAAAAATGAAGAAATATCTAGTTCTTTCTAGATTAAGAAAAATTAAGAAACTCTTGTAAAAATGAGTCAGTTGTGATTCAATCGTTAATGCAATAAGTGGCAGATTTAGAGTTACAGTGACAGTTCCCACTCATACAAACCGGATTATCAGTGAGCGCTAATATAAACTGAGTTAATATGAACGTTTAATCTGTGGAGTGATAACGCAGTATATTGTGACAGATTATTGTTCAGGCTTGCTTAACAGTTTGTACAGTGACTCGTAAGTGCTTGTAGTGTTTCAACTGTTCTCCTTGAATTATTGAACATTTATTATTGATATTTGATCGGCTTTCTAACAGTATGTGATTGATTTTTGTACCGTAATAATGCAAATTCTTTATTAGCTGAACATTATCGATTTATCTGTTCCTGATTGATTTCTTTTGTGTAAGAAATAACTGATTAGTGCGAGTTGTGGATAATAAAGTGCGAGTGTTAAATTTAAGTGTTGCCAGCATTATTTTAGAGATAGAACCTGCAACAGTATACTTGTCTTTGGAAAGATATGTTCGGTAAGAAAGATGATTGAAAATATTGTCTTTTATTGTAATTTGAATGTAAGCTGATTACAATTTAGTAATATATTTATTTATTTAATTACCTATAGACTATCTATATTCTCTATTCTACAATATCGACGAATGATTATTATCAAACATTCATCTACTAAACTCCCCCCTACTTCGTATATTTATTTAAAAAAATTAATTATTGAAATGAACTTTATTTATGAATTCAATACTTACTGATTCATGTGATGACCATTTCGCATTGTTGGAATGCTTCCTCAGACACGGCTGGAAGCCTATTGAATCAGGTTTAAAAACTGGGGTTATGGTTGTGAGTAAGAAGGCTATGAGAAGGCTAGATAATTAGAATTGGAATTATGTAATGAATCAGGGTGTGTGAGGTGAACTGGAGTATGTATACAAACCAGTTTTCAAACCTAATTCTGTAGGCCTCCAGCCGTGCCTGAGGAATAATTTCAACAATGCGAAATGGCCATCACACTAATAAGTAAGACTTAGATTAATAAAGTTTATTTTCAATAATAAATTATTTATTTTTAGATATCAAGTGGAAAAGTAATATGGAACTTGAACTTTTTATATATTTCCATATGTTTTGGACCGCTCTGTATATTCTACTTCTAATAAATTTTGAATTCAATCAATTTATTTACAGTATCATTACAACAAAGGTCCTCCTAAACCAGTAGGTTTTTCAGGAGGAGCCATATATTGATTTAATACAATTAAATACTATTCTTGAACAGACTAAAAAGTCAGAATTTCCAAATAACATAGCCTTCAATCCACATGACACAGTAGGCTACAACAATTTAATACATTAAACTAACGATTTCAGTTTTAAAAAAGATTATTTGATTATAAAAACTATAAATTAGAAATTAAGCACTGTTGGGAAATTTAGCTGACTCTTGTTATTGTAAGTAACCAAATAAATAGAGAATGATTCCCGTTTTTCTGTAGCCGTCTTGAAAGCGCCTTGTTGCAACCACTTGAATTGACACACTAGATACTATAGTTCCGACTGTCACGTTATTTTCAATCTCAATTAAACCATGCATGTTTAGAAACATGAAATTTCTTGATATCATATCTATATTAAATTGTGTTGGATTCAATGGAACACTCCATCATCGTCACCTAATTCTATAACTCTTTTGAATCTGATTCATGGCTTGTACATATGTCTTGCATTTTTTCATTATAATACTATTAATTATTGTGATACACACAAGATGAACGAGATGCCACAGATTGGGTACAATCTGAGTTTTGTAGGAAAATAATATTACTACAATACCAGGCTCGTAACCATATATCTGAAGCCGCATTAAGGTAAATCTGTTGTTAACACTAAGTCAGTATTTCTTCAAAGTGGTTGGTTTTATTAAAACTAAGTCAGTTTTTTTTCAAAGTGGTTGGTTTTGTTAAAACAGTCAGTATTTCTTCAAAGTGGTTGGTTTTAAGATGTCAATTAATCTGATATAATTTTTTTTTTGTCTACAGAGTCAAGCAACAGTTGAGTACACTGCAATCACTTTCGGACGCCTGGCAGCAGTTTGAGTCGCATCTATCAGAATTGCAGTTGGCATTGCGCGGAGACCATGATACAATGCTCATGTTGGACACTGCACTTAAGGGCGGCACTGTCTCATCCGATGTTGCCACCTCTGTTCGCGATGTTGCCAAAGTTCTCTCAGAAAAACAGGATGGATCTAATGAGGTAATTTCTATTTGATAATAAAAATATAATTGTGACAATAAACATAATTGTGACTCAAAATTCACAGATTTTGACAAATTACAATTAGTAGTGCAGTATTTATTATTGATTATAATATATTATTATTTATTGTTTATTATTGTTAATAACTATAATAAATACTGCACTACTAATTGTAATTTTTCAAAATATTTGAATAAAATTTGAAATGATCAAAGGGAGAATATAAGGGACTTTATACTGATAGAGGATACACTAGTAATATTTATGCTCAAATTCGGAATTTGTTATTTAAAGTAATTGATTATTTGAACTAGCTGGTCAATAAAATACATCATTAATTATCTATTATGCACATAATATCAATAAATCACATTATTTTTGTTCAATAAAGAGAACCACTAGTTTTTGCGAATTTTGCTAGCTCATGAAGCTCATTTATAGCAGAAAGTGTACGGTGTACACCATTCGAGGTAAACCTCAACCCTCTTTATAACCAGTAGATCATACGATAATAATTATGGTTTGAGAAAAGGTTTCATAAAAGTTGTTGTTTTGATACCTAGTTTAAAACATTACACTCTATTGATGACATGTAATCTTTTAATCTAAAGCTATTTCAATTTTAGGCTCCATTGAATTTGGTGTTGCTGAACTGGTGCACAGTTGGTGTTGATTTTTGTTTTTATACCAACATCAATTGAGTTTACCTGTAACTCACTTGACCATTCCGCTTGATTTCAGGGCTCGTTTAAACAAGGTTTCAAACTCATGAAATTATCGATCTACTAATTTCAATTAGTAGAGATTAAGATAAGTAGAGATCAATGCAAAATAAATACTGTTATGGGTTCTAAAGCTAAAATAAGGCTGGCAACTTTAAAGTTCACACTTGCCCTTTATTTACACAACTTATTCTATTTACACACACTAATTGCAAGTTTTCAATTAGTAAAGAAAAAAACAGATCACAAATGACAAGCTAATTCTTATTTTCAGTAGTTATTTACAAGAATTAATAAATAATTAATTATAGGCCGATCAATAATAAAAGAAACAAGAGTCCAATAAACTCTACAATAATGTAGAAAGAAATGATAAAAGAAATACTTGTTTTGTAAGATACACTTACAAAATACAGTCCAAAACGTTTCTTGACAGTCCCAAATAATGTCACTTTGCACAACGTCTTTAAACTGTTAGTAAGCTGCACAAATAGTAAACACTTGTCTCTGCGATTTACACTGAAATCGAGTGCTGTTTACTCCAATGGCACTGGATTATCTCACACGAGATCTGTAACACAATCTGTCACGCGAACTTTGTAAAACTGAACTAACTCACTGGTACGTGGACTTCTTTATATAGTTGTTGTTCAAGGTAATGGAAGCAGCTAGATGCTTTGAGAAGTTCATGAAAGGTCGTTGAATATAGTAGAACAATCAGGAAGTCCGTAGAACCAAATAGAAGCTTCGACAGCTCTCAATTGAGTGCGAGAGATACAGATTTGAAGAATAAGAGTGACGAAGACATGAGAAAAGCAAGAGAATGAAGATTCAGATTACAAGTCACGTGCATCTATGGATGGAAATGATGTACTTAGAACAAGTGCGTAAACGACTGCTTGTTTTGAATTTGTAACAATACATTAATTGATTTCTGTTTGCAGGATGGATCTCTTGTGTTGAATGACTCATCAATAGTGGTGTTGGCATCGCAAGGTGTCGGAACAACGGAGGGCTCTGGTTCGCTGTCGGACAGTGGCATATCTGATTCAGGCTCTGACCAGGAGATGAGTGAGAGAGAGAAGAGATTGGCCATGCTGCGCCGATTGGCCAGGCAATTGGAGGCCGAACTGGCCCAGCACTGGCCAGGATCGAAAGCAATCAACGATTTCAAAAAGGTCAGTACAATAGTCACGCATAAAAAATTACGAATAATGTACCCCGTCACTCTCCCTTAACCTACATTGAGGTTTAGTGTTTCAACCAATTTCATCCTAACTTTCATGTTTTATGTAAATGGATAACTTCGCGTTGATAAAGATCCTCTGCACTATGCTAAAATTTGTCTTTGCCCGGTTTGTGTTAGTGCTTACCTTAGGTTCTCATTGTTGAATATCTATACATTCTATACGATGGTGTACACATATATTTTTAACTAACATATAATCAGTGTGAATACAACAGGCTATTGCCCAAAACTGCTTTTCACAAAATTTTAAATGAGAATCGGAATCTTAGGTTAGGTCTATCTGTTTCGCTAAAAATTTCACCCTGGAGCACAATAGTTCACTAGTCTTTCTCAGAAAAATAATGATAATAATTTTGATTTCACTTTTAACAAAACACTATGACAGTCCAAAAAATATTAATATGTAATATTAGTAATATTGTAATGATGTTAGTAATACGAGAAAAAACTGAAATGTGATTAATATGCTTATAGAGCTAATATTTATCATATTCTCATTTCATTCATTGAATGATGACTTTTCTTATTTTCTTTGTCACTGTCTAAATCCTTGATAATTTTTTCATTGTTAAAGGTTATTATTTCTCATCATTCTTAAATAAGTAGTTATAATGAATTTATCATTAAATAGAATTTTATTGAACAATAACTCTTCTCTATTACAGTTGGAGAAGAATTATCAACAAATTTGAATTTTTAGCTAGTGCATTGTCAACTTTTTAAAATATTATTTTGAGTTTTCCTCTAGTATATTGTAAGATATTAAGTTACATGAACTATGAGTTATAATAGCTCATGATTCTCAACTACCTCAAATCGGTATTGAAAATAGAATGTATTAAAAAAATAGATGTGTTCTAAATCAAATTTATTTGTAGGTTATAATGAATTCAATGAATCTCTTATAAATATTTAAATCTAATTGACTTGTCTATTGAATTGACATCATGTGAATAATTCTTTGCATCAATCATGTAATATTCAAATATATTGACTGTCGATTTCTAAAACATTTAATAAACCTAAATATTGTTGAATTTTCAAAATACATACAGTACCAAAATTCATGCTTAAGGGTTGATTACATTGGGATAATTACTCGCTAAGCGAGTAGCGAGTAGGACGTTACTGACCGACCGTGCTACAGCAGCTCAGCATACCAAGCCAAATTATATTAAAAAAATTATTTCTAGAATCACCCTTACTATGGAATTTCTAAGACAATAAATAATATCGCAACACAAAATTAAAAGATGAAGTTTACCAACAATTATTCAATAAAATTGCATCAAAACAATATACAATATATCTCATCTGAAGTGTTATGCTGGCAGCCTGCGTGATTAAGTATCGGCTTTGGCCACAATAATATTGTATTTTGGTGTTGGCTACTCTGCCAGCGAGTACAAATGTGACCAAATTCAAAGTTGAGAGCCTGTCTACTTTGAATTTGGTCACATTTGTACCCTCTGGCAGAGTAGCCAACACCAAAATACAATATTATTGTGGCCAAAGCCGATACTTAATCACGCAGGCTGCCAGCATAACACTTCAGATGAGATATATTGTATATTGTTTTGATGAAATTTTATTGAATAATTGTTAGGAAACTTCATCTTTTAATTTTGTGTTGCGATATTATTTATTATCTTAGAAATTCCATAGTATGGGGGTGATT
This sequence comes from Conomelus anceps, assembly GCA_948455865.1. NCBI lineage: Eukaryota > Metazoa > Arthropoda > Insecta > Hemiptera > Delphacidae > Conomelus > Conomelus anceps. The sequence continues at coordinate 26,425,709 of OX418223.1, forward strand.
CTAGAAATAATTTTTTTAATATAATTTGGCTTGGTATGCTGAGCTGCTGTAGCACGGTCGGTCAGTAACGTCCTACTCGCTACTCGCTTAGCGAGTAACTATCCCAATGTAATCAACCCTTTAGAAAAAATTCCATTATATTTTACAATTTTCTTCACAGCAAATTTGGAACATTGAAAATGAGCTAAAGGGTCTTCAACAAACATGTAGACAGTTAATTGTCAGAACAGCTGTGTGTGCTGAATCCAAAGCTGCTAGGAAGTCACTCCCATTGGATTTTCCAAATATTAGCACCGTTGATGTTGGTCCAAGAATTCTTTCTTCCAGGTAAGTTTAAAACATTATAATTTGATTTCATAATCTAAAATTCATTTATTTTATTTGTTTATTTTCTAACTCAATCAATAGATAATACATATATGCATAAACGTCCATTAAGAGAAAATAAGTGAAATGATTCAGTATTAATAATAATAATAGTAATAATAATAACTTCTCTGGATGATACTACGAAACATCCAGAGGAGTTTATTCAAAAAACAAACATACAGATATTAAAAAGAATCCAGACTCTTAAAATTGCTACTAAATATAATTTCATTCCTAATTATGATACCCCACTATAATAATATGTGTCGGGGTGATCATAATAATATATTATTCTGCAAAATTTCTTAACCAATTAGTAACTATTGAATGAATCTAGTATTTTAAAGCAGAATTATGTAGTTATGATGCTTTAAAACTAAGAAGTTTCAAACAAATATAAAAAAATATTTATATTTTGTTATATTGAATTATTTTTGAATGATTCTTTGTTTTTGCAACTTAGTTATAGCATCATTTAAGGGACCAAACAAATCAGAGTGATAATACAGATGTAATACTAAAATTCAAATTCTTATACCTATGGTTTGGCAGGACTTCATAACAAATGATCATTCTCTTATTTTCGTATAATTAGTTCAATTAGATGTCTTATGGATATCAAAGTTCCTTTATATTTATCCAGTTATAAAGCCTAGTATCCTGTATAGTATCCAGTTTTATCTGAGTTATAAAGATCGCGAGAGGGGGGGGTGTGAGAGAGTGAGTGGGTGGGGGGAGAGAGAGTGAATAACGTTTTTAGTAGTGATGTATCTTTAAGCTTTCACATAATTTTATGTAAGTTTCATAAAATTTTATAATTTTGTAGGGATAACTTTTTCATTATGAAATAGAATGATTGGCTTTATTTTCTTGTAATTACTTTTAAAAAATTTCATACTTTTCATAATGTTTTTAGAACTTGTGATAAGATTATCTCTATTTACAGTACTTTGTAAAATAGCAGTTTGTAGCAACTTGAAACTAAACGCTATGTGCATTCTCGTCAAATGGCTCTCTAAGACTAAAAACCCAAAGTCCATTTTCTGGTTGAGTGACGCAAAAGTACCTCAAGTAGAGCAAGAGAAGTCAAGCCGTCAGACCGTAACTGGTGCTGAGAAGTTGGGAGTTAGGAGAAATGTCTTAGTGGGAAAAGTCTGATGTTGTTGCACCCTTTTGTGCTGCTGGGGACTTGTAAAGCTCGCTACTAAACACCGATAATGGCGGGTGCTAGGGCAAGTCGCCGCCCGCCGCCACCCTCACAGAAACTGCCGGCTGTGTCTTGCATATGAATCGTCTAATTTTCCACCTTTTTCATTCGCTTCTACTTCATTATTATTTTCTCAAGATTCGCTCTCTTTTCTTTCCCTGGCCCGCAAGTGTGGGCCTCCTCTATTCACCCTCTCATTATAATCGAATATTCTAGAATGACAATAAAAACTTCGCACCCTTGCTGAAGAAAGTCAAGGGGCTGATGCGTTGAATGCACCCTCCTTCCTGTTCTTTTTATTTTTGTTGCACTTTGATCGCTGTAGTTCTCTGTACTGAAATCGTTTTTAACCTATTATTATTTTTTCACTTCATCAATGAGTAAGATTCGGATTCTTTTTTCAATCCAATGTTTTCTGTATAATTGTTGGATAATTTATTATTTGCATTAATATTGTTATAACTTGATTTTACTCAAAACTTATTCCAATACTTTTATATACACTATTAAAATTTTCTTTGTAGTTTGCTGGGTTCTCTAGCTCACCTCTTTAGCTCTAGATCATAAGTAAGCATAATAGTATCAATATTGGTGTATTTTATATTTTGTCTAAAAAAATACTCCGTCATTTTCCGAAGAAACATCAGCTGAACGATCTTTGATATTAGTTTTCTCAATAATTGATTTTTCTTTTGCCTGGAAAGAAATATATTAAAAAAATATTATAATTAGAGGGGAAAAAAGAGGAATATAAGAGGAAAATTTTTATTGGATATTTCAATTTAATTTGAAGTTTGATGGGTGTATTAATCAATAGGCAAATATTTTCTTTTTTAGTACTAACTGTACTTATGTAACTGGACTTATTTTCATTCAAGAAAACGTTCAGCTATTGATTTTCATTAAATTTGTATCCTATCAACAATATTTTTCTTTTAGACTAAATTACTACAACTGAATGTAAAGAAATAACAGGCTTTGCATCCCCAAAATCTTATAACTGATGTTATCTTACAAATGTCCATCTTCCAAAAAATTGCATGTACTCTTCAGAGTAAGCAGCTGCAAAATAAGAGAAGTAACCCCTCTTTATTGTGTTGGTTAGGACTAAGATCCCCTAATAGGAGCAAAATGTTGAGACGAAACGACACTTTTAATTACCCATTTCAGCTTTAATTACACCGATGATCTTACTCCCATTTCTTTTTGTCTCCCTACTTATCTTCATCTTGTTCTTCTTCCCCTCATTACGAATCTTTCCAGGGACTTTTCGCTATAATCGTGTGTTAGTATGCAAATTTTGACCAAGCTTTTAATAGGGATTAAGCTTTTCAACTGCTTGGCGCTCATCAACGTGGAGCTTAAATTACAATAAATGTGTGGATTCATCAAGAGGGACTCTTCTTCCCACTTTCTTTGGAGTTCATAACAGTAATTTGGAAATCTCGTAATTATGTAGAGACTTGGAGCAGATGTTATGACTATGTCTACAGGGAATCCGTTGCTTATTTTAGTAGAGGTTGTTGTGCTTCTCCATTATTGCAATTACTTTAATGTGAATCAACAAATAACAGTTTTTACGATTCTTATAGATGCTTACCTCAACTGCTTCACACATGGGAAAATGTCAGTTGAAATGAAGTTGAACGTTTGGAAATTCAATGAGAAAAATGTGGAATTGGGATAACAAGACCAGACTACTGAAAAGATTCGTCACCAAACTAAAGTTCGTGTATCGAGATGCCACCAAATGCAATTTTAAGTTATGCAACTGTTCAGTTGTTGCCAAATGTTTGTGCATGGTAGCAGCTGCAGATCGCAACGATTGCATTTCAAACATTTTTTGGGGTTCTTTCAAGTAAACTGTTGCATAATTCTAAATTGCTTCAGGGCGTCTGGCCTAAGTTATGGTTGTGCTAAATTTATATTATATACAATTAATTTATTATAAGAGTGCCTTTTCAAATGTTCATTTCATTTGTTTGTTTTAGGCAATCTGACAAGAAGCAAGGCTCAAAAGAAAATCTTGGCTTGGGCGATCCAGACGATCCGGAACCTGGCAGACCGAATTCTTGGCTGTGGCGGGTCATGCGCGCAGCTCTGCCATTCCAAATGGCAATCATGGCGATTTTCTGTGTAGCGTGTTTACTTGAACCCAACTGTTGTGACAACATCAACAATCTCAACCTGTCCTTTTCTCCACAATTGCGCTATTACAATGGGCCACCACCTGTTTAAAACAGTTCTAACTTCAAACCTTATGCACCCGTACCCATGGAAAATTTGCAACAGAGAATGAAAATATAATTATTTATTATATTTTTTAGGGAATCAGGATGCAATGTACCCTACAATTAAATGAGTAGTTCTGATGGAATCAATGTATTTTCTTCTCATTAGCCTAATATCGATGTTAATGACTATTATCATTGTCAAAATTTGTAATAACTAATAAATGACCATAGTATAACACCAGAAGGAATTAATTTATGCCTTTTTGTAGAATATTAGTTGTAATTAAACAGAGTAATTACATTTAAAAAAAACTACTATTAAAAGTGTAAATCACATAACGATCCATCTAATTTGTTTTCTTGGGATAAGGGTACGGGTGACATGTGAAATACATGAGAAGAATATTTATAAATATTGTTTCTCATGAATTATTGTGTAATATAATTTGTTGATCGTATTTTTGTTGTTAATCTGAAGCTCTATGAAAGTATTTCAGGCATTGTCGTTCATTGTTTTTTGTCAAATTATGAACTTTGGTTTATGATTTTTGTTTATGATTCTCTGTGAATATAGGTAAATTTGTCGATTTTTATTGATTCATTCATATTGAATGATGATTATTATTATTCTCGTGTCAGTTTTATGAAACAAACCTTTAATTGTGTATTTTTGTGAGAAGTATTACGTGCATATTACATCTAGTAGATCGTAGATAATCACTTAAGAACTTCGGTTAAAAAGTTGGTGATTATTTTTAAAAAAAATTCTGCTTTTTTCTACATAGTCCTGCTCTATCACTTTGGAGCTTCTTAATTTTTTATATACTTTCTTATTGAATGGTGGGTGATTGTCTTTCAGGGTTAATAATCTTCAAATTGTTTTTTAACAGGCGTAAGAATAATGTGATTCACATCCAGAGTGATATGAGCAGTAGTGAAAATTCTATTGTGTAGGGGTTGAAATCTGCTAGATTCTACTTGAAATTACTTTTTCAGATCAAGAATATTGTCAAAACAATTCTGTTCACTTCATTAATATTGAAATGTACATTGAGTGAAAATACTGAACAGTATATTCTTCGATAACGAAATGAGAATTGTATTCAAATATCATGGGGTTTCCAATTGAGTGATTATATCATCCAACTTGATTTGATCTAACAACTATTCACTTTCAGCGTATTGCTCGGTTTCCAATGTAAATTTTCACCTAAAAATATGTAAAAACTGTGAAAAATATGAAGGAGGATGGAGCAAAAATGAAGGATATGTTAGAAAGAAGGGGAAGTAAGAAGCATTACATAAAAACTTGAGCTCTTCCTTATTTTAACATTGATTAATTGTGACCTACTCTATCAATGCACTTAGTATTGTTGAGTGCAACGATTTTAACATGTGAGTGACTGAAGTAATCCTAGACACAAGAGCTCAGAGTTATTTTGTGTGACTTTTGTGGAGTGTTAGTCTTCGTGGAAAGGGGTCATCATTAGTTAGTGCCTTTTCGAATTAGGTGTTTGTCTATTACCTTCATTAAAATGGAGCCTATGTGGATAGTTAGTTTTATTGTTTTCATGGTTTGGATTTACTATCACTAATTTACTGATGTAGTGGAAGGTATTGATTGCGTAATTGTTCTGGCAGTTTGTTGGACTAATTGTTCTATTAACTGTGCATGCTATTCTTTAGAATTTTTAAGAGGTTTCGGTTGAACATGATTAAATGGATCACCACTATCTGACGGGTCTTTTGAGCGGGATTTATTTCTATTAATTTTTTGATCTCATTGATTATATTTTCAATCTTTTTGTGTTCCAGTTATTTAAAATGATCGGTGTTTCAGATAAAACTTCATAATCTGAAAATCATCACATTTTGAACTGGGATACATATATTATATTGAAAAAAGGCAGATCAGATCTATATTTATGTGATTATTGATGTTGTCAACATACTGTTAGCTGTTCATAGGATGAATATTACACTGATAGCTGATTGTATGTGTGAAATTCTTGCAAAACTCCAAAATAACATGAATATTTCATTTGATCTGTAATTTTTGTTTCTTACTGTTCCTAATATTGAAATCAAGCTGATTTTGCTTGTCTTTTCTGAATTTCTAGTTCCTGTTTTTGGTAAAATATTTTTTTAGCATTAATCCACTATTTTTCACCATACCGTTTTCTATTTATTTTTGGTGCTAATATTCGTTGTTTTATTTCGAATTTTATATTTTTCAATCTATAGTTGATGCAAGTGGTTATCCTTTTAATACATGCGTTTCTCCATAATTGCATGTATTAGTGTGTAGAGATTGTGTTCTGAAACATATTGTATAACTTGATCTATTCATATAGAATTAACATTGATAAAGCTAATAAATTTATAATGGTAGATAGCTTATTTATTCAGCTGATGATATATTTTTCATACTGTATAATTAAAACTATTGTCTTAGAAATTAGATTAAAAATGTAGTTTGATAATAGAATAGATTGAGTATGTATGTGTGTGTTTGTATGTGTGTATGATTTTTGGATTATTGTGAATGTATGACATTATACTTTGTTCTCCCAGTTAATACACTTTCCATGTTTCTTTATGTCGCATATCTCTGATGTTTCTAATTGAATCCTTTTACCTTGGACAAGAGCTGAAGCATTCAATTTCCCTTACAATTATATAATCTTCCGTATTTCATTCAGCTGAACACATTAAAACTGTTGTTTTAGTATAACGCCATTTACTATTTTTTTATGAAGTTGAATTAAATTAATAATAATTTCTTTATAAAAACGTGTACTTACCGTGATATTGAACAATAAAATCGTACGCGATAAAAATCAAGTTTTTAAATTATTGTATTTAAAAATAAGAGCTCACACTGCCTCATAATCCAATCATCCAAATAGGGAATATACCATTGTAGAATAAAATATCACTTATAAAAAATTACTAATTTCAAAATCATTCAAGTATTCCATTTGCATAAGCCATTGACTGATTTTAAATAATATAAACGTATTTAACGTATTTAATTATTAACAATAATATAATTTTAAGTTTTTTAACCATATTCAGTTCCTTTTTAATTTCCCATAATTATTCAATTATTTTACATTCTGATTTCAATAACACATTTTTATAATAATGATTTAAAAAAATCACAACTGAATTTCTTCAAGTTTCATTGACATGATAAAACAGTTTTTGGATATAAATATAATGTGTTTTGTGATAGTTGTAATTAAATTATCAAATGATTATAAGAAAATTCCAAGTAATTCTAGATAGTGTTGATTAAAACGTTTCCAGAATTATTTGATTATATTTGTATCTTATTTAGACGATAAGCTGAAATGGTACAAAACGTTATCAAGTTTTCCATAATAAATTTTATATAATATTTTATATTCGCGAGTGTTACTTTTTCTATATAGAATAATTTATTTGAAGGAAGTTTTATTTAAAATTTTATTATTTAGCGTTAATTTTAGCCTCTTAATTCGATGATAATTTTTATAATCAATTTATCTAAACATCATCGGTTAATATTTGTTAGTTACCAGCGCTAGTTACATTGAAATTAATTATTATAATACAAACATAAATATTTGATGAAGATTAATTGAATTGATGTCTTCCTTTGAATTTTTACAACTTAGTTAAGAATAAAAACAGTTTATTTTAGATTGATTAATATTGAGCTAATTCAATAATACTTATTGCGTCTTTGTAAAATTATTGTGGTTTACTATGAAATTTCTTTTACAGATTCTGCAAATTCATTTTTCCAATAGTTGCACTTTTTGAAGTTAGAACTGTGTGGTGTACCATTGAATTATAAATATGTTTTGGACCAAAGTATAATGAAATAATGGAGTTGCTAAAATGTTTCTATGTTAAAGTGGAGTTCTTAAACAAGTTCAAAATGCCTTATATAATGGGTCATTCGTGTTACGATGTGAATAATATGTAACATATTCAAAATTTCTCATCTTCACATCGTTTATCATCATTTTTAAGAACTATCCATGAAGTGATACTTTTTATAATCAGTGTTATTCTCAATAAATAGCCTATGTAGAAGTTATACATTGATTTTTGTGTCGACATGAAAAATAGTTGGGCAAAATATGCCATTTTCAACGCTACTGCTCTCATTCGACGTTTTTTGAACTTCTAATTCACATTATACTTAATGGTTTGTGATGAATTACTCAAATAAACCATTTTATTCATTATTGATTTTTCATCTTATAGCTTTTCACGGATGCATTCAATCACAACTGTGAAGGAGACCTTTGAGGTTAACCAAATATTTCATTCCATTACCATACCCAAAATCTGTTCATTTGTAATCATTATTTGATGTTTAATTTTCAGGTTATGATTATTTTGTATTATGTTACTGTGAAACAAAAAAATAAGAAAAATAAATGTTTTGTAAATAATGTAGATGTTTTTTTTGTAAGGTATGTTGTAGTTAATAAGTATTTATACTTGTGTAGTTTTATGACGTTGATTCTGGGATCGATCCCTGAATGGTTCTTTCTCTATATCACCTCATCATTAGCAGGACTCTCCTGAGTACCTCTGCTGTACCTCTTGAGAAGAAGAATTTTCCAATTATCTCAATATTTGATTATTTAAATTTTCTCACCTTCACACCAGTGTTCAAAGTGTAGTTCAGTGTCAACCTTCTTATTATGGGGTAAAAATCTACCACTTTTAATAAAAAAAACAGAAGTTATCCGCAAAATTCATTTTTTTGAAAAATAACTTTTTTCCCTGACCCCTACCCCCAAAATTCTCAATTTATCAAAAGTTTAGTAGGTGCCATCATCCTATCCAGTTCAAAAAGCCCGACCAAAACCAAAAAGAAATTTGAAAAATCTCAATATTAAATTTTTTAAAGATTTTGAACCCCGTTGGGTTTATAGAATTTTCTTCACTGATGAAACACCCTCTTAAATCGTATTAATTAATTTTTATTTTAAACCATCCACACCCAAATCAGGCACTCCAATAAATAATAGGGGGTAAATTGTATCCCTTAAAAAAGATATATGGGGGGGGAGCATTTTTTAAAGAAACCTTACACATATATCGCTGGGCATTTCTTAAAGGAAGATCCATGCAATATTTCATTGAATTTGATCCATGCGTTTAGCCATAAATGCGTTAGAGACAGACATATGCAAAACGGTCGATTTAAAACTAAGACCTCTCTTTGACATATTTGTCAAAATTTAAATATGTTACTAATTTATCTGTGGTGAGAACTGCCGGTGTGTTTTTTTTTTGTGAATCCGGAAGCATATGATGCTTTGTTCTTAGAAATTAATAAAGTTTTCATATTTATTCACACACACACAAAAACATACAATATAGAAATAATGAAAGACATAACATAACAAAACTACTACATTAAAAAATATCTTACTGTGGTGGGGTGTGCTGGAGGGAGGAAAGAGGAGTAGAATACCCAACCAACTATGGTTTCTCCCATGTACTAGGCGGGTAGTAGAAATGTAGTAGTTACATCTATATTAGTATTTAAATACAGCCCAGTCAAATTAGACATAATAATGCAGTTTGAGAGAAGTAATCCCGGAGTTTTGAAAATTGGCACAGGTGGTCCTTGGTATATAATGTCTAAAGGAACTGAACAGTTCTGGTTGTTTTGGGGGGGGGGGGGGGGATTTTTCCAATATTGAAGAACGTAAGTAATTGAGTGGGAGTTAGTGTAGCAGCGGAGCAGAGAATAACAACCACTCACTCTTTGAAGTGATCGGCTCAGAGTATTGGGCTTGCTCAACAACAATATTGACGTTGAATAGTTATAATTTATTTTCAGTCACGACCGCTCAAGACTGCGCTTGGATGGGTGACCGTGCTTCAATGACTTGATGTTACAAGCTTTATTAATAATTTCTCTGGATGATGGAAAACATATCCAGAGGAGTTTATTAATATAAGCTCAAAACATTACAATAATATATTATTCAATAGAAAAAACTGATTGCTAATTTGATTCCTAAATGTAAAAAAATATGATACCACAATATAAAACTATGTGTCGGGGTGATCATCAATGTAAACCTTAGATCAAGCTTATACTATTCCTTACTAGCCATTATAACTAATACAATAATAAAAACTATTTACTACCTAAAACTACCTAAGTATGCATAATCGTATTTCTATTCACATCCTATTTACTATGAGCTCCTCACTACTGTGGACTCCAATATTATACAACCAATCCCTAATTTTTTTTTAAAAATCGATTAACATTGCCTTCTTCTTTTATTTCCAGTGGAATTCTATTGTAAATTGTTGGCCCTAAATAACCTATTGATCTTTGTCCAAAAGCTGTGTTCATTCTATGTGCCAAAAACTCAAATACATAATAAATAAATTCTATGAAGTCAATAAATTAAGAAATAAGAAAATAACAAAATTGGTTTATTTGGCATATGCACAGTCCATTCTCCAATATGGTATTCGAGCTTGGGGGGGGGTGCTGTGGATTTACATTTCAAAAAAAATTTTGTCATCCAAAAACATATATTACGGGCGGCCTTGGGTAGACCCAGGCTCTATCCAAGCTCAAATTTATTCAAAGAACTTGAGGTGCTTACACTCAGGCAGTTATATGTAAAAAGTCTAATATTGTTTATAAATAAAAATAAGTACAGTTTCCTTCAACATTTACCAATCTATAATTTACGTCCCTCTGCCACAAATTCCTCTTCTTGTTTACAACAGTAGAAATAACTCCAGAAATGTTTACTCTATCTTTATCATAGCAAGCGAACGAAATATTTAGGTCAGTGTAATCACCAAAATTAAAAACTAGAGATGTCCTACTTTTAGATGTTTGTTTTATCCTATGTGACTTATCCACTAAATTCAGAATTTCATCAATATCAATAGAAATATCACTGTAATTACTTTTAAATTTCTTATTAGAATCTTTGTTACTGAACAATCCCATAATCAGTCTTATCAATCAGTTGTTGTAATGCTTTCTGGTTGCAAGGACATTTTGGGTCACTGGCTTTATGACTGGCAGGTTTCTTATTATTTTTACAATTGCTGCAACTCGGCTGTTTGGCTGTATTGGGGCAGTTTTTTACGTTATGACCCTCCCCAGCACAGTGACCGCACACATCCTTTTCTCTTTTGCAGTATTTAGTAATATGCCCAAAGCCCTGACACTTGAAGCATCTCTGAACTGAAATAAAATCGTTCAATCTGCATCAAGAAGTCCAATCAACAAATACTCTTTTCTTATTAATTAAAGCTCTTCTTATATCGGGCTCACATTCCATAACCCAATGTACCACTTCTTTATTCTTCGGTCCCAACTTGAATAAAGGCTTACATCCTTTCAAAAACTCTGATTTTACTATTCCAGAGTTACTAAAATTCTTGTTATAGATTACTTCGGCCAGTTCTTCATTATTCAATTCCGTAGGTACATCATAAATAATCAGACGCGGCTTTTTATTCTGTGGCTCACTTATTCTTAGACAATTCTTCATACTCTCTGTTTTGAAAACCTCATTTTCGACTATTTTCTTCTTATCTTCTTCCGAGTTTAAAACTATCATTAATCCACCCCCTCTAACATTAACCGTCTTCTTCACTTTAATGCTGTCTTTATCCTTGATATTTTCCCTAAGAACGTTTCTAATGGTTTTACTATTTTCTAATTCATTCGAGACTGGATTGATGGGCTGCAAAACAACAATATGCTCCTGGGGGTGTAACTTTCTCACACTATTTTCTTCAACCTTGTTCTCTTTAGATTTCCTCGGCAACTGCACCATGTCTGCATAACTTATTGCATTATCACTTTTTTTAATAGATTCAACTGATTTGCTAATGTTCTTTAAGGATTCATGAATAGCATTATTTGTATTTCCTAGACTAGCAGCTAACTGAGAAATTGTAACTGATCTGGTTTCCAGTTTTACTATTGTTTCCGACAGTTTATTGTTTATAGTTATAAATTTGTCGAAATCGTTTCTTGAAATTTTCCTTTTTTCAAATTCGGCCTCAGCCCACGTTTGAAGTTCTAATTTCAATTGCTTTAGGGTTTTACAGTCATTTGAAAATTCACTGTGCATTACCTTGTTTATTGATTCCATATTATCACTTACCCGGTGGTTCGGAACCCACCTAAAATAGTAGGTCCACCATGTTCCCCATAACATGACTCAAACGGCGAGGTGGAACTACCCGTAAGGGTCTCCCCACCATTAAAAGCCATACTCTTATTATTATTATTATTTATTTCAATCGATAAGTGGACTTCATTCGTTTTAGTAATAATTACAAACTCGAAGTTAAAAAAACAGTGTTCTCCCTGAAAAAATCATAATATCTAGTGCTTAGTTCCAATGCTGATTGAGCCCCTGGGCCCTTTACCCCCCCCCCCCCCTTCATAAAGATTTGTTTCATTTCATAAGAATAATTTTTGAAATCAAATCAAATTTATTTATTTCACAAATCTTGAATACAGAAAATAAATTAATGAAATAATTTTAACTGTGAATATTCCCCAAAAAGACGTAAGTCTGAGTGTGGAGAATGAGAAATCTGTATTAATATCAATTGCGTCGATTTTACAGTCTAAAATTAATTTTTTGTATTTCAATAATTCTTTTAGGAGAGTATTGAGTGTCATAGGTGATTATTGGCTCTCTGAACATGGGTAAATTGATGAGATCCAAAATTTTGATTAAAAAAAATAATGGAGGAATGCATTTTTCACAAAATTGTATCATTGTATGCGCATGAGCAAACAGAAAATAGCTTCAGGTTTTGAGATGGTTTGAGTTCTAGTTCAATGAAGTGCCGCTCTTGAGTGAAGGGGGACAAAATGATATCCCCTGTTATCCCCTAACTTATCTTGAAAACCTACAGTTTTAAAAGCTAGGAAACTCAAAATTCAGATTCAGTGCCTCAAAATCAACGAACCCATAAGACCAATAGAAGGGGCGTATGCACTAGCGTAGCATACAGGAGGTGAAGCCGTCTGCCATCCATGTAGTGGATAGAAAGACGAAATCATGTTTTCAAGAGCAGAAAATTTCAATGCGCGCTCTCCAAATAAACTGCAGTTTAACACACTTAGGATTAAGATATAACTTTCAAACTTGGCATGAGTATAGACAATTAGTTTCTTAGTTTACGCACTAGCGTAGCATACAGGAGGTGAAGCCGTCTGCCATCCATGTAGTGGATAGAAAGACGAAATCATGTTTTCAAGAGCAGAAAATTTCAATGCGCGCTCTCCAAATAAACTGCAGTTTAACACACTTAGGATTAAGATATAACTTTCAAACTTGGCATGAGTATAGACAATTAGTTTCTGAAGATAACAGTGGCATTATAAAAGTTAATAGTTACCTCTATAAATTTTAATTAGTTGTTTAAAGTTATAATTTTTGTCCGAGTTTCAAACCTGACATAAAAAAGTGAGTCGGCTACCAAAATTTTCATCTTTTGGGTAGAGATGTGATCAAAGCGAGAAAGTTGTACAGAAATAACTGAATTTTTTTTCATGATTTTTATTTTAAAATACGACCTATACTTTGGATACAATGTTAGGTTGAAGTGCGATCGGGATGGCGCGCTGTCGTCAGCCGGCTTGTGCATCCAGAACCACAAAGCCAATTCATCACTTATTTCTTGTGTTTGATTCAATACTTCCTTGAAGGTTTATTATTGTAATGTAATAATATTATAGTTAGATTGTTTTTAGGAAATTATTGATTAAATTAGTCTAACCTTCAATTCTTTCCATTATGAACGCAAATGAACAAGATCCAAATAGGAAAATGTTTATTAGAACAATTTTTTATTTCATTTTATTAATCATATGTTGAACATTATATCCTGTACAATATAAACATGAGCCAATATTCTTAAAATATAAAGTCATCTCCATTAAAATACATAATACATACAATATAACTCAGTTTTAATATGAGTTATTATAGAAATAAATGTCACAACTTTTTTAATTTCTCTACTATGCTGTTACACAATGAAATTATAAAATGAAAATTCATCTTTAAAGTCATGTAACTAAATTGAATCGTAAAAATCAATGACTACAAAACGTTGAACGTTTACTTACTTTGTCTAATGGGGAAATAGCCTATTGTGAAGACCCTACTTTCGCTATCCAGAATGATATAACTTCTATATGGGCGCCAACCAGATCAACTTTGGGTTGATAAAAAAAAGTATTCTTCAAGCACTCGTGAAGACACTGAGTATTGTGCTATGTGTTAGAGAAAGAGACTATTCTATTTATAGAAATTATGAGTGAGAATGTCAAACAACATTAAGATTATTAATTATTATTGTTGTGACTAGACAGGGATAACAAAAGACAATAATTGTGATAGTGTTTTTGTGATGTCTTTTATGATCGCTGTGACTAGATTTGCAAAGTAAATACATTATCCAGTTCAATTCAGCTTTTTGTTTTCTCTTTCTCCTACTGTTCTATTTCATGTTAAGTAAAAGGATGTGGCAGTCAAATGACAGATATTAATGATATAATGACGGATATAATATAGGAAGGTATGTGAAAAAATGTCACTCCATTAGAAAATTAACTATTTTTCGAGTAAAGTTTGAGTAATCCTTGTTAACAAAATTCATCACAGAATGCATCTACTCACAATTAAAATTTCAGAATTAGATCAACTGAGAAATGACATTTCTATAATTTATCCGTCTCAAGAATGAGCAATTCATATTATGAAGAAACAGGCTGGCGATGTAATGCGTGCCGTACTGGTAATAGCAAAAACCGGCTTATCAAGCGCTCGCCACTTGGGGAGTCATCCCTGCGCCGCCATATTTGTAGTGGACGAGCGCCTAACAAGTGGCTTCACCTCGGCGACAAGAAGCCCCTTCTATTGGTCTCATGTGTTCGCTGCTCAAAATACATATACATATCAATTAACTGTACACTTTTCCATTATTATTGATTTTAGCCTACTTTGACATAGCCTAAGACGATTTTGTTGAAAACATGTTATAAACTTATTGCAAACAATTCTGCTACAGGTGGAAACACTCAACATGTTTGCAACATGTTTTGCAGCAAAATTTATCGAAAACCGATTCCTGGTACAACTTTGCCTGAAACTTTTGCGCGCACGCGCAATGTCAGCATAGTGCTCTAGAATCTAGAAGATAAGCCACGGCGGACTGCAGCGTTGAGATATTTTATCTGTCTTTATCCAGTACAAAAGTAAAGAAACATGAAATTTGAGTTATTTAACTTTTTTTAAAGGTTAATTCTGCTGATTTCATACCAGTTCGATTCATTCTCGTACCATTAAATTTATGGTGTCTATAAACGATTCTAATTTTAAAGCTGTATAAATTGATAAAATTAAAAGATTTGACAAACTACTTAAATTTCATTCAATGAAAAAAATCAAGCAGATGTACTGTAGTTTTCATATAACTTGGCAGCAGTATGCTGGGTTCAGATGTAGCATGTCCCATCTGCTACACGCAGCCAAGTTATATGAATACTACAGTAAAATACAATCGCATTAAAAAAATTCGGATATCCTAAATCTCATGTTTTTAGTTTTGTAGTGGAGAAAAAATGAGATGAATTACATGTTGCAATTTCGCATTACAAACAAAAAAGATGCTAGCTAGGTAGACTACATGCATAACTTGGCCTTTGAAAGGAATACACTGTTGCACTCGATCTATTTTTGAAGGTAAATAGCCCAGGCAGACGACAGACTAAAACATTTTTGTGAGTGGAATGTTGCATTGAAAATTTTGCAGTGGAAACGGTGTTAACTTGTTTCAAAATTAGTTCGAGTCAAAACGAGACTTTAGAAGGACTATTATGAGGCGGACGGGACCGCGTCACAGTGTAACACGCCGGTAATCTCCCTCCCAGAGCATCACCCTTGATCACGGTCACAGTAACCACATTACTGGATTCAGAGAAAAACGTGCTACAACTTTTGTTGGTAGTTTTATTCAGTAAAATGGCATGCAACAAAGTCCCCTCAGAAATAAGAAAAAATCAAGTTGAATAAATTTGAATTTTCAGGGAATTAAAATTTTTATCAGTTAAACTATTGGGTAGACCGTAGAAATTAATGGGACCATTATTTCGACCCTATCGAATGACCCGTTACTGAGTTATCGAATTACCTACATTTTAAAACAGGGTGGATGAGGGGGAAAAGTGAGAGGATTTTTGGGGACTTAGGGGAAAATACAACTCTAGTAGTGTATCGTCTAGCACCTGTGAGAGTTACAGCTTTTCACTAATTACTTGCGACATGAAATCTTTATTGACTGGGCTGCAGTTTTCAATAGTCGACAACCAACGCTGCTTGAGCTTGACTGTTTGGTTGATGTTCACGCGTTGTGATTGACTTGTCAGCTCGGCATTCTTGGGTAATGATCGGCTATGATCGGCTTTCTATCAGATAATTTTCATGCTAGTTCATACTTGAAAATAATAGTAACGTCTTATTTCTCCTCGGTCCGCATTTGTAATGAATCCTTCCCGTTAGTTTCCTTCAAGTTTGTGTAACAAATGAAAAATTTATGAAGTTAATGTAAAACTGTATGTGACATTATTGAATGAGTGTTGACGAATAATTTACTGGAATGAAGTGGAAAGTCAACGTATTTCATGACGGTTCAGTGGCACACCCGAAGTGGGTGCTTTGGGTGCTCAAGCACCCCCCCCCCTGAAGCTGATTTCTATACAAAGATTTAAGTAAAATACTTACTTGAAAAACTCGAAGTTTTAAAAAGATAGAAAGTTGAATGATTTTCCTAATCTCACCTCCTAATGATTTGACCTAATCTCATTCAGGAATTCAAAATTGTTCACATGGAGGCTTGCTATACTTCCTTATTAATCGCAAGGCAGTTGCCAATGACACCGTCCAAGGAAACAGAATGCATGGAATATAGCAAGTTTAAATATACATAAAGAAATAGAAGTTGACCCGGAGCAGGTTATCAAATGCAAAGGATCCAGAATAATTGATTTCCTTTTTTAAACTCTTAGGCCGTGGTCAGACTGCATGCGTACTCCGACGAGTAAATGGACGTGCGTGCTCGCATCTAGACGTCAGAGTAAAACAAACGTTGATAAACCGGGTTGATTGGTCACAGTAGAGAAGAGTTGGTCGTACGAGGACTTGCGCACACGCACGAGTCAATTCTGGAAGCAAGTTTGTTTGATTTTCTTTGCGTGGTCGTCAGTGTAAAAATGAACGTTGAGGAGTTGATTACGATCGTGTTTGACCAAAATCTATTGTGGGACCAATCCACAAAGGATTATCATAACAGAGATCTCAATGTGATCGCTAATCTTTCCACAGGCTTAATACAAGTCCAAAAATTGCTTTGTTTTTCAATATTTGTGCTGATTCTGTTTAAAATATAATAAAACGTTCCTGGTGACATCCGAAAATAATAGGAAAATTGTCTATCAGTTCTTCGTAGATCAGGAAAAAGTAGCTTGAATTCTCCTTGCGTCTCTCTTGTTAAATTAATATCATTCACAGAGGTTTCTTTTTCTTCATTAAAAAACAAAATACGCAATAACAGATTGTCTAGCAACTGACCATTGAAGTATAAACTCGCAGGAGTAGGAAGTTTGCAAAGTGACCACTCTTACTCTGACGACCTACTCATACGACCTGCTTGCAAAACGATCTACTCGTCAGTCGCAAGCAGTCTGACCACGGCCTTAGAAAGCTTTCACGATAATCATCAAAATGTAGCAATGTAAGTAATTTTTAGTGCATGCATGAAATTCATATTCATACAATTCAACCTTTATTTATCAAGCTGGTTTTTTGTTTTTATTCTATCAATCAGTTCGTTATTACTTATACCATGCAAAAGAACATGAATAGCTTCGTTTTGAGGGGATTATTTTTTAAGGATTTTTGAGGGTGAAGGACTCAAGGGGGCTATTTTATAATGGACTGCCTGGCAAACTAACTGCAGTTACCCTTGTAGCACTGTGCAGTAAACTACAAGTACTAATACTTAGGTAGGTATACATAGGTAGAACTACCCAACAATAAAAGCCATACGCTTATTATTTTTACTATTAATTTGCACTTTGAAAACTTTGTTAGGGAACAGGTCCCATGACTCCCCTTCTCTGGGGGTGGGAAAACACACTGACAACTCCAATAGTTCTTACTTCCAGCACCTCCCACCCCCCTCCATTTCTGGGTGCGCCACTGTGATGGTTCGATTTTCCTTTGAAGATGGCCATTTTGAGCACATGGAGCCTAACAAGGATTTTGCATTAAAACTGTGTTACCCATCTTATTCATTGTATTAATTATAAATTACTATGTTTGTTCAACGTAAAACATGTGATTCTGTCAACAGACTGGAAATTGCTTATTGTTTTAAAATCATTGACTTCAATGAACGTTTCTGTAGACGGTCTAGGTAGACCTACTGATATTTTTGTTTATTTTTATTTATTCTCATCCAATTAAACCTTGTTTTTTCTTGCCTAAGCTAATCTAGTGTCCATGTACTGTAACTGCACATACACTTGTGTAATTTATGGGATTTCTATCAGACTTGAACCCAGTCCCTGAGAATGACTGTTACTATAGTCACTTTGAGATAACAGGACCTAGTGATTCTTTATATGTTATTTCAAATAATTAATTATTTTGTTATTGGATTTATTGTTCCATAACGATCTGCGTTGTTAATAATAACTTTTTGTTGTAAATTCACTCATCTACTCAAGAGTAGATTTGTAGATCTCAGGGATCTACAAACTAAACTACTCTGAAGCTCTGATTGTAACAAATTTTACATAGGACAAACAGGCCACGCATTCAAACAACGTTACAAAGAACATTTACAATCCTTACATACAAAAACCGAATCGATTTTTGCAGACCATATCATTCAAACTGGACACACTTTTACTGACTTCACTACCAACCTACACATTCTACATATAAAATCTAAAGGACACGAACTCAACACCTTTTGGAACAACTTGAAATTTACAAACACACCAAACAAAAATACACAATAAACAAAGCATTCTCAATGAACAATTAAATTTTAAATCACACAAACGTTTTGACCAAATTATACAAAAACCTACAATTCTAACCAAAAAACCAACATCGCCGTTCTAGGATGCCTTGAAGATGAGATTCAATATGCCTTGAAAACGTTCGGCCTAATGTGAATACATTTATTATATATTCACAATAACTATATAACTGACTGCAAGTCGTTAAATTTACAAAAAAATGTTGATATTAATTTGTTAATGTCGACTCATATGAGTGCAAGCTATCAAGTGGGCTATTATAGAAGTAGAATTGAAATTAGGTACTTGGAATTTTATTGAGAAGCCGGTAACTTAGTCTATGGTAATGTCAAAGTCATAGCCTGTATGAAAATTATATCAGTTGGATGAGCAGACTTTTGCATAAGTTTTATTACACTATCTGTACAGGCCTTACATATAGGCCTGTTTGTCCTATGTAAAATTTGTAACAGTCAGAGCAGATAGTGTTATTCACTTGTACATAGCAGCCTGCTTTAATTCTATCAATTAATTGCTGTGCAGGAGACTTTTTATTTAGTATTACTGACAACAGTAACAAAATATAATTTACAATAATAAAATTCTTAATTTTCGAATTTAAAATTTAATTGAATCGTTTGCAACTCGTTCTAAAACTAAAACAAATTGTAATAAAAAACGAAGCTGTGGACGATACAAAAGCTGGAGATGTAATGATTATTGTGTACAGAGGGCTTTCATGACGTGTTGATGTTTTTCAAGTCAATGTGTCATAATTGTGAGCCTGATTTTTAAAGGGATAATAATTTCAACATAGAGCCTTGTTTGTAGCAAAGTATGTAATAAGATAAAATTGAAAATTCTTGAAATGGCTGTTATTTATTTTTTACAAAAACAAAAATAATACAGGTAATTGAAACTTATAACAATATAATGTCAATTGTAGAACGAAGTTTGAAGTATGCTATTAGCAACTCATTGTACACAATAAAAACTATGGTACTTAGAAGGTTACTTCTCATTTGACATCAAGATGGAAACTTTCATTTTGAGAACTTTAAACTAAAAACATGAAAAGTAATTGGGTAGGATGAGCGTTTCAGGCTATGAAGCTAAACAGTTGACTTTCACTATTCAATCCACAATTCTCAGAAGAACAAAATTATCTTTTAAACAGTTGAAAAAGAGATATTATTAATAGAATTCAATTAATAATGACATCTAATGTACAGAAATAACTTCAAGCTGCAACATCTTTCATTGAAGAGATAATCTTGAGGCATATAACGTTGTCTTTCTACAAAAATTGAGATGTTTAGCCAATTTTGAACCCATAAATGAAATAAATCCACACTGGCATATCATTGGCTCTCTCAGAATGATGTCTCTCTCCATTGGGGAGGCTTTTAAAGCATTAGTGGTATGATAATCAGCGACATGGTTATGTATTGCTATTGTACAACATGTAGAAAAGGTGCAATGTTTGCATCTGAAATGCCCTGGAAAGTGGTCTTTGACTGAAAGTATTCCTTGACACTCCACACACTTGGATAATGGTGGCAGATGATTGAGATTTAATTGTTTATACTCATCAAACTTGTATTTCTTCTCTGTAGATCCACATTTCACTTTCAATGATTTCTGTTGATGTTTTCTTAGAAAGAGATGGACTGATAAATCATCTAGTTTTGGCCCCGATTCTGTATATTTCCTGACCATATTTTGACGACTCACATGATCTCTCATCTTGTGTGTCTCAAAGCGTCTGTCAGTGATGAAATTCAAACAGCACTTGTAACAGTATCTGTTGATTCCAATCATTAGGTGCTTCCTGATATGATTATAAAAGTGCATGCAAACTCGTTTGTCTACAACTGAGCCAGATAAGATATTGTAGACTTGTAAGCAGAAAGGACATTGCATGCACTTATCACCTTTGTGCACCTGATAAAAGTGATCAATGACATATCGGTATTCTGATATGCGAAATGTACACACTTTACATTCATAGGGCATTTCTGTTTGCACATGGATTTGACGCATATGCAAAAGCAGATTATCTTCATTATTGAAAGAAGCTAAGCAGATCAAACATGATGTTGGTGATTTCGGCTTTGCATTGCAGTTGGCCTCATGATCATCCATGCTTCCTTTGCATACAAATAAACAATGATGACAGTATTTAAATTTCTCAATCCCTAAACATGATTCATCTTTTGACAATGCATGATGAAAAAGGTGCTTCATCATGTCAATATTATCAGTCACTACAGCAAAACAAATGACACAATTCATTGTTTCAGTTTTAGTACTTTTTTTGAAAGTTGGTATGTTCACACTAAATCCATAATAATGTTCATTCAATAATTTGAATACTGACTCTGACCTTGTATTACTTCTATTAATATCATCAACTTTCAAAGATTCATCTCTTGATTTTGAATGATTCTCCTTGTCATCAGTATAAACTTCTTCCAAACATGACTTTTTTAGTTCCAACTGATTAATGACTTTGAGATTAATATTTTTCGAATTTTTAGAACTATCAACACATTTACTATTCTGCCACCTAGTGAATTTCCAATCCCAGAGAGATGATTTTGCAACTCTGTCAAGCTCATGTATATAGGGTGTTTTCAATTCAATTGAATTTTGTAATGATACATCTTGAAGAAATGTGTCAAACGTTTTTACAAGTGAGAAATTGCACTTTTTCCTCCAAACAATCTCATTTAAAATCAACTGAATATCTTCTGAATTTTGAATCCATTTGTTTCTGAAAAGCATTCTTACTGTGGTGTTCAAGAAATTTGTTATTGGCAGAGGGGTTGTTTCTGTACTATATTCTTGTAACTTGTGCATTAATGGGAAGTATTTCTTTGAAAATTCTTGTAGTATTACACTGTCTGTAACTATCACACTATCAGGGTGCACCATGGTTAACAATTCTTTTAAGGCAAGTTGAATCACTTCTGTGTGAGTGGGTGATTGATAAGGTAGAGCTCTCACTAACATTAACTTTTTCTGAGTTTCAACAGCACCAATGATGATGATTTTTTTGCCAGAATTTACTTCTATATGGATGTAACTGACTTGGACTTGACACCTGACACCACCCAGTTTAGTGGATATTTGCTGATGTAATGCAGCTGTACATACAGCCCTAAATCTGGTGTAAAATTTGGAAATTTCACTGTAATGTAGGTTTTCCTTACTTATCAGCCAATTTATATTTGCAAGGATGCACCAGTAATAAATAAGTCTTACAATTGTTTTTGGACTATGCTCTACTTCTTCAAATATAGATCCATGGAAGACAGAAACAAATCCTTTGCAATGATGGCAAAACCATAAAACCTTTTCTTTTGAATGTTCATCCTGAACTATATTGAGCTTCATTGATCTATTATCATGTTCTATTAAGCTCTTGCACTGCTGGTGTCTTCTGATCAATCCTAAATGGAATAGTTTGTCAATAAATTCTGATTCCTTCAAAGTTAATAATTCATTAATTTTTTTCCAAAGAACCATTGTTTCTTCCTTAAAAGATTTGGGATTCATCAGCCTGCAAATGCCTTCTATTTGACTGGAAACATTCTCTAGACATTCTATATGTAGAGTATCTTGAGTTCTAGTCATATTTTGTGAAAGTTTATCACTATAACACGAAGTGGGGTCCTTGAAAGATTTCTTCTCAATGGCGTTATGTCCATTTAGATCATTTGTACTTTTTTGAGATTTGCTAGGTATCAATTTCTTAACTGCTTCATATCTGGCAACATTTAAAGAACTCCCAATTTGGTTTTCAGTATTTTTTGGGTCTTCAAGCAAGATCACTTCTTTGGCTTTATTCCCATCATATTCATTGAATGAATCTTGTTTGCTACCTTCAATTTGATTTGAGCCCTGATTTCTCATTAAACTCTTTAAATTCACATTTGCTGATAAATCTACTTCATTGGTACATTCTCCTTCTATTTCAATTAAATCTCTGCCATTACCTTTGTTTTTTTGTTTGTCAGATGTTGATTTGTCAGTTTTATCACATTCTTTAGCTGGAACAAGATTTCCCAATACTTCGCTTTCCTTTTCGAAACCGCTTTCTGTGTTTACTGTATCAACTACTGATCCCTTGAAATTATATAATACCTCTAGATTATTATCATCATCATTATTATTATTATTATTATTATTATTGTTATTATTATTATTATTATCATCATCATCATCATCATCATCATCATCATCATCATCACCTTCATTCAGTTCAATATCATATTCTGATTCTGCAGATGACAAATCTATAATTTCAGACCTTCTGGTTTGTTTTGCATCAAGTTGAAGAATTAAATCAATTGAAGGCGATGAACAACTGGCATGACTATTTAAATCTCTTCTCGAGTTTGAGCATTCCAGCGAAATTTCTCTAACTGAAGTGTGTGATGCATCTTTGATGATTGAGTTTTTTCTAGTCAAATTGTTATTTTTCGTGTTAGTAACTGAAACATTCTTTGAAGAGTACTTATAAAATTTTACTGTATTAGTAATATTATGTGGAATATTCTTATCAAATTTTACTGTATTAGTGACTCTATGCTCAAGAGAAGGTAATTGAATAACACGTTTGCCTTCTATTACAAGAGCTCTTCTTTTTTGTTGCCCATTTGCTCTGAGACATGTGACAACATGGTTTTCTTCATAAAAAGGAAAATTTAGACTAGCCGGTGACTGATTAAATAGCAGTTTAGGGCCTTGAATTTCAGATGATACTCTAGATTCAATCTGTTGATTTCTTCTACATGATTCCTGTGATTTTTCTGAAGAGGAATGCTGGAGAATTTGATCAAATCTTGAAGAGGCCGATAATGGATTAAGTTCTTTAGACCAGTCATCAACTTCCATGGTGAGATCAATAGGATCAGAGGTTTTTAGTGCTCGATCTATTTTATTATTGCTGGAAAGGATTGATGTAGGATTCGAAAATGTGTTCTGTGGAACGTTTTTTTCAAATTCCTGCATTTCAGAAGCGTTTTGTAGAATGTTTGTTTCATAAACCTTTGACAGAGGTTTTTCATTAAAAATCTTTAATAAACTTGACGAACTTTTCTTATAGTCTAGTCGAGTGGAGGTGTCTATTGGAGAATACATTTTTCTTGCTTCTCGAACTATATAATTAGCGTTACTTTCATGTTTCTGAGCAGATCCAAGATAATTATTTCCAACACTTGCGGACGATACTCTATAATTTTGATGAGTTTTTAAATTTAGAAGATGGCTTCTGTTGTTGAAATTAAAGGCGTGTTTCTGATTGACTCTACAATCAGACGCAATCCTGTTAGTGTGAAAAAAAGTTTTGAGCGGAATATTTTTTGTCCTATCATAATTTTGGAAATCTATCACTTGGAAGTTATTGGAGCAATTCCTTCCTATACATTTTCCTTTGATTTTGTACAATTGGGCAGTTTTCTTCAATCCAATAAGTTTCGCCTCTCGAGTTGTTAAAAATCTTTTTATCTGCAAACTATTCAAGTTGAATGCCCCAAGCTTATCGTGGTAAGAATGCACTTGTGCTGGACTTAATGCATCTTCATAGCACTCCATAAACTTAGTGTGCACTGAGTCAGCCATGGCTTGGAAAACCTCAGAGTTTGACAAGCCTCTGATACAGATGGAGTACCTGAAAAAAGATATTATTTTAAACAGAGAACTTACAAAATAAACAAGGCTTATTATTCTTTTTCCAGTGTTTTCAAAATGGCAAGGACTCTTGAGTTAGCAGTCAGTGTTTTCACTTCTTATGTAGGCCAATTTGTTGATTCATTAGCTGGAACAGTCCTGTTAGACATTGGGAGTTTGTTCGTGAATTCTCAAGACCTCAGACTCTTGCCTGTTTGTTTATATCCAAACATTACAGGCGTAAACCGAGGTTCCCTCCCTGTAGAGGGGGAGAGGCTTTATCTGATCTCTGCTTTAAAATCACTTCCCGGTGGTTCGGAACACACCTAAAACTGCAGGTCCAACTCATCAATCACCATCATCCATTTCATCACCCATGCACAGGTCTCAGACCTATGTGGGCTTCATCCTCTGAAAGAAATCCCTCCTCGAAATTTTCCAACATCACTAAAACCTTCGAAATAAGGGATGCATTTTCTCAGTCCATAACCCTCCCTTCCCCCGATATCCTCGATTTCCTCCCAGGACCTCAGCCAGGTAAAAATAATCGCCTGATTCCCTCCCAGGCGTGAATAGGTCTATAAAAATCATAGCCCGATTCCCTCCCGCAATCAGGAGCAGTAAGGTGCAAGAATTTTGTAACTAACCAACAGAAACTTTCATTGAGGAAGATGCAAAATTTCCCCCTGCAGTCTGGGTGCAACGAAGTTCAAATTCACAAAGAACTACTAACGTTTGTGAAAGTTTTCATAGTAAATTCAATAATTGTTTTTACTCATCACACCCAAACATTTTTTAATTTGTGGAAGTTTTGAAAGAACTGGAAATGAATTCCAAAATGTTAATGAACTCTTCAAATACACGAAGAAAACAGATTACCGAAAAAAATCATACAGAAAGAAATTGAAAAGTATAAATCTGGAATCATTACAAGAATGGAATATGTAAAGCAAGTGTGCTACAAAAATTGTTGTTTTTAATATAAAAATGGAATAGGCCTACACATAATTGACGCAGTTGATAGACAGCCAAAACTTTAACACATAATGTGAAGCGAAAATCTAGAATTTATTGTCAAAAAATTTATGAATTCCTTTTCCATCTGCAGCAGTACCAGGTTTGGTATTATAAAATTTATAATTGATTTCATGAGAATTCTCGACTCAGATGCAGAAAATTCTTAGTTATTCAATTACTTGGTTATTCTCAGACTGCTTCTAAGAAATTATTCGTTTATCACTGTCCACGGACAGAAGTTTTATTACAATAAATGGAATTCGTATATCTCATTTGAGGCCTTTTCAATGATGATGACAGTAATAATTAAGATTTTTAAAATAAATAAAGAATAATACGAATGTATAATTATAATTTCTGAAATTTAAGTTTTTTTTTTAAATTTATAATTATTCTGTGGTATGTATATAGAGAATTTAACCGTAGTTTTGTTGTGAACCAGCCTCATATCCTTCAATGTGGTCTCTATTACAAGTAGTATTTAAAGTAATTTAAGAGTGCGAATATTGTGTAGTTTAAAAGTTAGAAATAAAAGAAAAATGACAATATTATTGTCCCTCCAAGTACTTACGCTAGCTATTTGTGGTGGATAAATTCATCTGCTATGTAGAATGAACCGTTTTCTTTCGTCGTGCATGAATTGGCTCGATTCAGAAGATAACTGAAATTTGTATTGATTTGTGGATTTCACGACATGTAATCATATGTCCAATAATGGTGACAATGAACATGTGTTCATCGTGATTTTTATTTAATAGAAAATGAAAAAAGTATTTTTTTTTTAATATATAAATTGCGACCAATAAAATATTGTGTAGAAATACTGATTTTAAATCCAATTTCTAATATTAATCCTATTCATTAGAGATAATTTTTTCATTATAACCGGGAATTCAAATGATATTATCATGTGGTCGAATATTTATTTAGTTTAGCAAACACAGTCCAAGATTTTGTTTCAAATCAGCTGACGTGGAATAACAAAAATAGTGTTTTGCTTCTCTTGAATTCCAAAACAGCTGTTTATCATCATCATCAATTCACCGTCCACGGACAGCAGTAATTTACTACAATAAATAGAATTAGAACATAATACGCTGAATTAATGAGAATTTATTTTATTACTATAGTAACCAGCATTTCACCTGGTCTTGTCCGGGAATCCAGTTGAGTTTTTCTGTTCTGGTACATAACTGATGGTAGTGGTCACAAAATTGAATTGAGTTGAACTTCATATTACTTTTTTTAGATCCTTCAATTTTATTCTTTCTTAATCCAAGTAACTTAAGTTTTGATTCAAGTAACTTAATTTCATGTCTCATTGATTCATTTTTAATAATATTAATAGGTAAAAATAATTTACGAAAATCCCCGTTCAAGCCCAAACAACATTAGATTTATTTAAATTATGAATATTTATTATTATTTAAAAACAGCTATGCATTCATTTATTATGCTAATTAGAATGTAAATAATAGTTTCTCTCACAGAATAGAATTCTGATCAAACTATGAGAAAAAATTATGCATATATAATAATTCAACCAAATTGATTTTGAAAATAGAAAACTCATTTAGTAGAGTTGAATTCTGTGAGCAAAAAAGGTCTGCCTATACCAAGGTTGTACCTAAGCTCTCAAGCAGGTACCTGAGACCGGGTTGGGGGAATTGGCTATGTCTGGAATTCACAATATCTGCTTGCCCCCGTTCCCCTCTCGATGAGTAGGTGCTCTTTGCACTGCGTTATCAGATAAATGGATAAAAGTGCTACTAAAAGCTGTCTTGAAAGACAACAATAATTATGACTACCATATAATCTATGATTAAGGGTCAATAACAACAACAATTCTGTGGTTTTAAACATTAATTTTGAAAATTTTGAAAGGAAAATAAAAAAATCGGGCTTTGAGTTTAGACAGGGGTGCCCACAGGGGGGGGGCTATGACGCAGACTGCGTCATTGAAATTCTTGGGGGGGGGGGGGTTCCAAAAAACGTTTTGGGGGGGTTTAAGTTGATTAAAACCGTGTTTAACGTGACGACATTCAAAAATATATTACGAAGTGACCAGATAGAATGCCAATTAATGACAATAGATTTATAATTATTACTATACTATTGAATATGAATTAGTTAAAATAGTTATGTTTAGGATTTGTGCAGGAAGTTATTTACTTGAGTCTATTTCTAACGAAGAAATAATTGAATTGTTTTCTGTTTCCTCATCCCAAAGACAAAAACTGCCATGTAGGGTTTTAAGAGATAGATTTAACAAGCTTAGAAGGTGCCTAGCTAATTCGTAGATGGTCACAGCCTACAAATTTGAAGTGTTTACTTCAAACTGTTGATGTTTTTCATGTATTTTACAATAACTATTTACTAATAAGTAAGAACTGCTATAGCGAAATTCACCAAGTAAATACTAAAAATTCTGTAATTTTTGATAGGCCTAACTATGTTTTTATTTTGTTTTTGAAAGACGCTTCTTTTGATTATCTGTTGTAAATAACTATACATGAAATTTGTGCCTTCTAAGCTTCTATGTACTTCATCCATACATAAATTCTCCCAAGAGACTACACTAAGTAAATAACCTGTTGTTTAACTACTGTCCAATAAATATTAGCATAAATGACTTAGTATTTTGAATTTTTGTGTTTTACAAATGAAGCTATCAACTCATTGTTTTCACTTCCTTTAGAGGAACAACTTTGTAGAATTATTTAACCTTAATGTAATTATTGGTACACCGAACATAAACTTATAGTTATTTATTCAATGTTATTGAACCATTGTGCATTTGTAATAATATTTGATTGTAAAAAAACCATTTAGGTTCTCATTCTTTTTTAGGTATTTTGCAATTAAGTTTATTGAGCAGAAGTTCTTATATTCATTTTATTATATTTCTTTTTTACCTTTACAAAAAAATGTTACCTATATTACCTGTGTATTTTTTTGTAATCTCAAGAAATATACATACTTTTTGTATATCATTGACTGGGTTTGAATTTTTTCAATAGCTATATAAATCTTCTTTTAGTTTTAGAAAGACTACGGGGGGCTTACTTTTTCACATTTTTTGGGGGCCTGATTTATGGGGGGGGGGGGTGCTAAATGTAAGGGGGTGCATCAAAAGGCTTGGGGTGCCTAATTTATGGGGAGGTCTGGTGATAAATTTAGGGGGGGGGGTGCGTCATGAGGCTTAGGGGGGGTGGGCACCCCTGGTTTAGAGGAAGCTATGTGCCAAATTTAGTGTTCCAAATCGTTGCCGTTTTTGTGAAATCCATAAGACAAAAAACACTCACACACCCCTACCCACTCCCTCTTTTATTTTATAGATTAATGTTATTGTTACGGGTTCTAAGTCTAAAATAACGCTGGCAACACTTAAATTTATCACTCGCACTTTATTTACACAAATAACCACAACACTCACTGATCAGTAATGTCTTACAGAAAAATAAGCAATTGAAAACAGATAAATCGATATTGTTCAACTAATGAAGAGATTTTAAGAAACTGTCCAATAATATTCAGAAAGAAACGTCGAGGAAGAACAATTAACTTACGTAGCACAAGTCCGTAATACAGTAATAGATAAAAGAATTATCACTATAGAACTGTCAAGAGAATTATCGCTACAGACAACGAAAGTTCATTGCATGGTTTGTAATAGCTCCAACGGGATTTCACTGTCTGTATTAACGGGAACTGTCACTACTGCCACTTATCACCATAGAACAACAACTGAACTACTTAACTGTCACACTTGTTTATCACGGCGTATCTCAAACAAGACTGAACTCATTTACAAAAGTTCACCTTTATTTATATACTTTATCATAATTGAGATATCTCTAGATTTCTCTACCAACTTCTACCTTTCGAACTTCGAACTTTCCACAATATTCGATAAGACTCCATTAGTCTCTAATCAAACAACTAGAACATTCTACAAGTTACCAAGTAAACACCATAAAAGTGTCAAAAGCAGAGTAATTAATTGCTTAAAAGTAAACATTTACATAGCAGATAACGCCAAGAACCACTTCTTTCTCTCTATTCGCCAATTTCATATTCGCTATATTATTTATTATGGAGAACTCATAAATGAAATCTACGATTTATAATGTAATCCTTCAATTGAAAAGGCCTATAAAGTAGTTCTCATTTACCGTTTTGAAAATTTGAAAGGTTCATTTTTCAAATACACCTATTCTATTCACGTGGGTCGCTGGTGAACGCTTAAATCGCGTAAATGGTAAATACTACGTGGATTGTAACATGGCAATTGGAAAGCTATGTTTTACCCATACATATTTTATTAATTTACGAATGACCAATTCTTTGTGGGCTTGTTGTATACCAAAATAATGGAAAAAGTTACCAAAAACAGGACATAGGTCCGGAAATTTTTCGTTAAAGATGACGGAAGTTGGCAGTTACCATCATCAATTGACTCATTCAGATATTTGTAGTGCTTTTATTTTACTTGCAATTTGGACTCATGCCATGTAAGATTGGCTTAAAAATCGAATAAAACAATTTAGAAGTCAATTACTACAGTAATTTTTGAGTTATTCAACAAAATATGCAAAAGTTGCCCAAAAACACGTTTTTTAAAGTTTGAAGTGAATTAATTTCGTTAATTGTACAATAAACATGTAATTCCTGTTTGCAGACAAAGATTTTTCTTTCAGCACGCAGTATTGATTCAATCAATGTTTTCTTAGCTGTGCCTATAACTTAATCAAATAAAATATTGTTACGTTTTATTTTTTCAATTTGTATGCTTTATGAACTAACTTCATTGATTTATTATTATTATCTTTTTTATTATTTAATTTTTCTCACAAAAGTTGTAAAGAATTTTATTCTGAATCCAACAATTATCCACTAACTTTACCGCTGAAAGTGCTCCTAAACTTCATACAACTAGGACTTAATGAATCAAGCCACATAAAAATAGTAAGCTGTTCAAAATTAGTATGTTTTGATTCTATAAAAGCTGATTTTATTAAATTTTTGTGTTTTAAGCTATTGGGTTATTTGACACTGTTTTTTCCGAATTAAATTCCCTGTATGTTTTGTGAGAAAAAAATACAAGTTTGTTGCATAATAACCATATTGCTTCAAACTTAAAAAAAATTGTTTTTGGCCCTTTATAAGGATAAAGAGGCACTCATTCCTTCTGCTATGAGAAACATGATTTTATGAATAAGCTTCTTCTTCATAAGGAATTGGAATCAGATCTCAAGATAGCCATCACTCTTATTCATCTGGTTGAGCCCAGACTGGGAGAAATCTACTTAGAAACTTCCAACTTGTTTTATTAGATTTTTCAGCTCATTTTACTTGGAACCAGATAAAATTACGAGTGAAATTGAGTCACTATAATTTTCTGAATGATTAAATTGGTTGGGCTAACTTCCGCCATCTTTAAGTCTGTAACAAAGCATTTCTGGACCTATGTTTAAGATAAATTTTTTCATTATTTTGGTTAGTTCACTCTGTATAAACCTCATACACTTTTCTCATACCAGTCCATACATTTTGTTATATGTTTGATTCTTCAGAGCTTCTGAGGTTTTATCTTGGGTAGTATAGATATTTATTCAGTTGTTTATTTATATTGTCACCCTTTTATTCCAAATTACCTCTTAATACTGAATTTAGCATGTGAATTGAGTAATTCGGTAAATTGATAGGGCATAGCGTCTTCTACCATGGCAGATTTTAAATTTTGCGGACGAAGTAGGCGAACACTTAACGCCCTTGTTAGATAGAGTCACAGTCACTGCAGTCGCCAAACTTAATTGCAATTATTTTTAATTAGACTTAATTACATCAGCTGTCCGTCTGATCGAGCTCAACGATAATTATTTTTCATGTGATAATTATTTCAAAATACACGAAGACATGCACTTCTTTAAAGCCAAAAGCTGATTTTGTAAATCAAACCCGGCTGGACTGGAATAGTCGCGCGCGACGGCTACTGCAGGAGCCTACCAATGTGAGAGCGGTTCTCGAATCAGCTGATTTTATTGGACAGCTGACTCACTCCGTACTGTAGTTTGTCAGGTAGGCACTGTATAGGCTACCTGTTCTTCATAAGTGTGAAACGTGAAACAACTTTCGAAGCTCTACGATTACATTAAACAATGTTTCAATATGTGGAATATATTATTTGTGAAGTTAACCTAGGATAGTAGTAATTTTTGATACTATTAATTGCCTAAAATAACCGCAAATTTGAAGTGCTAGTGCTGGTTGTATTTTTAGGTTATCCAGGGAGGTATTTATCGCACATATTTAACCAATCGCTTGAACAATATTATAGGTTATGTAACTAAATTACGACGAACTTGCTTTCATAAATTACTCTATTCTATAAAGCTGTAAGAAAATTAAACCAGGTGAAAGAAGTTTCCCTTTTGCCAACTAGCTGGTCAGATGTGATTGATAGAATATGAAAATAGATATTCTCTGCAGGTACATATTTATAGATTTTATTTTCATTGTTATTTTATATTGTATTTGAAATTTTGTTCCATATATTTTTGATTTTTTTTAGGATGCTGGTGCTATTTGTTTAATCATGAGTGAGAGTAATAAATTGATTCATTTGTTACAGATTCATTGTCAAGTGGAT
The DNA here is from genome assembly GCA_948455865.1 of Conomelus anceps. Classification (NCBI taxonomy): domain Eukaryota; kingdom Metazoa; phylum Arthropoda; class Insecta; order Hemiptera; family Delphacidae; genus Conomelus; species Conomelus anceps. Next base: position 26,457,982 of record OX418223.1, read on the forward strand.
ACTGACTTCTGGCTGGAAAAATAAAAAATACTGAAGATCATGATGTCATTAGCAAGAATAAATTCCCAATAGTGACAGCTGCTTTGAAAGCTGAAAAGTATGATCACAGAAGAAAGAATATTGAGTACTAGCTGGCCCAACGCGCGTTGCTGCATTCTCATGAAAATTCTCCTTGATTTTATTATTCGCCACCTCCTGCTGAGGTTACATTTAAAATTAGGAAAGAAGTTAGTCCTAGGGCTCTTCCAGCTGATCATAGAGGCTTCGTTGTTTTCTTAATCACCACCTCTGAATGAAGAAACATTTAAAATTTAAACCTCCTATGACTATAAGGGTAGAAGCTAGGTTTTTTATTTTATTATTCGCCACCTCCCGCTGAGGCTGCATTTCAAATTTCTAGCTGGTAGCTGCATTGGTTAACAGATGTCATCAACCTAGCTTAATTACATTTCGTCATACCCAGTCGTATGTTTCCTACATATTGCAAGGCTCCAACTGCACGGTAGCCTACATGCAAAGTGCAAAGTCTTTTGCTGTTCAAAGACAGCGTAAATAACGCCACTAAGGGACCTGCCATATGATTAAAAATAAAAACTGTTGACTTATATCAGCTGTTCCTTTAAGCTGTTTGGCTGGCAAGTTCAGTAGGTTAGGTCTATAAAATGGTTTAATTAATAATAATTATTAGCTCCCCTATTGAAATTTATGGTCAGAAACCATCCCCAATATTCACACAGCATATTCCCAAAGTTTCATGCCGATCTGTCAAGTAGTTTTGGAGTCTATAGGGAACACACATACATACAGACAGACATTCAGTTTTATATATAGAGATGATGAGCGGGTAGTAGCGGGTAGAGGGAATGATAGGGTGAAGAAGACAATGCTAGACATGCTTAAGTCAGCATTCCACAAACTAGTATAAGACTATCATAAAGTTGGAGAATTCAAAAAAAGGCTACAAGAGATAATATGATGAGACTATTTGGTTCTAGGGTTCTCTGATACTTCACTTCGATATACTGTACTACTCTTTTTTTAGTAAAGCAGTTATGAAAGATTACAAAAAAAAAATAAAATAGAAATATCGACTAAATTATTATAAACTAGCATTTTACCCGGTCTTTCCCGGGAATCCAGTTAGGAGTTTTTCTTTTCTGGTAGACAACTTATGGTAGTGGTAACAAAATTACGAAATTGGGAAGGGTGAGTGAATACCATACAATTTATCTGTTTGAAAAGAGAAGTTTTCAGATGAACTGTTTTTGCAGTGATGACGTGCATTTTTGTAAGTGAACGACCTTTTTAGCAACTTTGCAGCTCTACCATTGGTGTTTAGTTTTTTAGATTTATCCCAGGCAAATTAGAATTTTGGTGGACAAAAATTTGTTCTGGATTATTTTTTAATCCACTCTAGGTATCCCAGAAAAGATTCCCTCAAGTTTGCGAAAAAATCTGGCATAACGTTTGGGGCCCAAACCCCCCCCCCCCCCCCCACCAAAATTGGGACGTTTTTCAATTGTTTGCCTGTAACTCGGAAACTATTCACCACATTTGAAACATTATTCTATACAAAATTAGGAAACATAAAATTCTAATACGTCGATTAATGTAATAATGTAAAATCGGTTCAGTAGTTCATTCACTATTGATCATGAAAAGCATCGATTTTCACCCCCTCTCTGAAAAATGGACCATGCCCAAGTTTGGAGTCATTAATTTATCTTGAAAACGCTTACTCCAAAATGGAATTTTTTTAGAAAAAAGGTTCTGTAACATTAAATTTACTTCAGAAAAGACCATAATGTCAAAATTTTGATCATTTTTGTTTTGCAAAGATATGCAAAAACCGAACTGATGTTCTACTCGTATATTTTGTCCAGTCAGGCGGCATTGTATACTGCATTTGGATGCAGTATTCATATAACTTGGCAGCGTGTAGAAGATGGGAGGACTAGCTGCCAAGTTATATGAAAACTGCAGTAGTTTCTGTTCAACTAATCCTTTTCTATCAAACCTTTCACTTAGAAAACATTATTTATTTGAAATCTGCCATATTAGGTTTTCTCAAAGGGGGTGGTGGATGAGCAATATTGGTGATGTGGGGGGGGGGGGAACAGTATAAACAGTATTGACTTCATAATTAAAAATGTCGTCTTTTAATGAAGATGCGCTTAATTACAATAGTTCAAGTTCTAAATAACTCTAGACGAGCTGGTAGTATATTATTGTACTAAATTGAAACAAAATAATCATTCAAATGCATTAATTAAAACCTATGCACGAACTGCGAGTCACAAACTATACTACTTGATCATTGTATTACCTTGCATCAGGTTGCAGTAATGCACTTGCATCGAATTGCAATGCAATAATTGCATCTCGTCGGCTTTCTCTCCTGTAATTCTCTTGTAACCGCCGTCCCCAACATTCACTGTAGGAAAAAATGTTAGTATCAACTTATTATTGTAAAATTACAAAATTAAAATCTCATCACGATTTCTGAACGAGATTCCTTTGTATTTTGTACTTGCTTTCTGCAGAGATGTTGAATTCAAGACTGCTGTCAATTCTATTCAACATTATACTGGCCAGTAGAAATAATCAATTCTTTCAATAATTTAGGCTTTAGGCAACTTTCAACACTCACTATCCAGTGGAAATGAGCGATACTTCAGGGTAGAATGGAAGATTCAAAAGATACCACCGCGATAATTACCTCATTACTTGTTATTTAAAACTGAATCCTTCTACTACGAGAATCCTTCTACTTCTACTTCTCGTATTTAAGTGTTATTTTTTTTTCATTTCAGAATTTTCGGATTTTTTCAAATTGTAATCAAATGAGACGTTGGACAAAATTTTTACCCAACTATGATTTTAAATGTCTTTTTAATAAAATAAAATATATAAAACAACTTTTTTCTCAATAATTAGATTGAGAACCGTAATCTCTTTTAGAGTAAACAATTGATTCACTATATGAATTTCAATGTAATTAACTTTATTTATGTATATCCCCCTTATATCAAAAAATAAAATTAATGTTACTTTTGGAATGATCTATGCAGTATTCGAGTCTTCTTTAGTGGGGAAATTGTGAAAAAATCCACAGTGTTTTTCCCATCCTCGGAATGATTATTAGGAGTTATTAGATCTTTATGGTTGGAGCAATATATTATTAAGGGGTAGAATTGGGGTAGACCAAAGAAGATAGGGAGAAGTTTCTACTTACTTTATTCGCCGTGCCCATCTCTATATAAATTTTTCTCAATTGATTTATTGCAGATGTCAACTACCTGTCAAATAGTGAGTGGTCTTCTATAGTGGTTTGTTCAAGTTTCAATGGTCATTTGCTGAAGTAGGGTTCGTAGAATATTCCAGCAGTAAATACATTGCATGCTATTGATAAATGAAAATTGAATATATAGCTAATTAAACACAATTTATAATAATGTATTCATATATATAGAAATATTAATTATTAGATTTCTTGTTGAAAAAAATAGATAGTCGGCTAGTAAGCATTAAAATCACGTAAACTTAAAAGTTACTTAAAAGAGTCGTTTCAAATCTTGCTAATCCTGAAAATGGGTTTCTTTACTTGAAAAGGGGTTTCCTTTTTCCAACGAATGGATTTGGTTATGTTTTTATCACATCATGGTGTCCATATTCGATTAATCGATAGTCATATCAATCGATTAATAATTTATTCATGATTGCTTTAAAAGAATTGTTGATTGGTTTATTGCTTTAAAAGATGTTTGGCTTTCCAACTGAATATTGTCTTATGAAGAAAGTGGACTTCTGGCATGAATTTTGTGCGAAGTTTCTCATTAATAAACAAGAAAAATCATTTCTACAACAATGCACTATACCCTGTACCTGCACATAGTAAGCCATGTTAGATATCCTTCCCCTACAAGATTTCAAGTTTGCTCTTTCATAACTTGTGTTTGACTCCAACACTCCAAGTAGGCATTACGCCTATTCGTTCATGATCCTTTTTCATCATATTGTTTTAGTCTCCATTCCAAATTTCGTATGGCTTATGGATCCACCAGTGAACGCCATTTTGAAGATAAGGTTATTACAGTCGTGACCAGCTTATTAAAAAAATCCTTCTAGCAACAACCTTCTTTTCTTAGTATTTGACATGAGCTTAGATCATATCGCGCATGATGCATGGCCACTCTGTGCTGTCTACTCCCTCTAATATTTTTTATGAAAGAGCTCTCTACAGTTCTCAATGAGCTTGAGATTAAGATTCCAGTTCACACGAAAACAGTAGACAGTTGCGCGTGAAAACTGCATTCAAAAAGGAGACTTCTGTGGACTTTTGCTCTCTATGCTTCAACGCGATTTCTTTTGATGTCTTATCTAACACCTTTTACCAACTTGCATCCACAAAAAAATAATGCACATCCGTTTTTGGACTGAATTCTTGACCTTACATTAATTGTCACTTTTTTATACAGAGTAAACAATAAGTATGGAAACCTTTGAACAAATTTAAAGCAGGTTAAAATAGCTATTTGTGTAACTAGAGTTCAAAGTGGGGTTTTTCTGCACCAAGAGAAACAGTTTTTTTCACGAGCCGAAGGCGAGTGATAAAAGTTTCTTGAGTGCAGAAACAATACTTTGCGCTCGAACTACATATTAAATATTTCCTACAGTAACGTAAACGTATAAAGTAATTTAAAAAGAACAAAACAGGACATAAGTTACATAACCTGACAATTTCTCACATAAACTATCTTCGAATCAAATAGATTTCAACAACAACTACAGCTAACTGTATTTCGCAGCTGAAGCAGAGTAGCCAACCTATTTTTGGATGCAGAATAGGGAACCTGTGTATTACATGCTCACTATTGTTTGGTTGAAAATCTGGAGTGCGGAAAAGTACTTTCGCGCGCTGGTGCGTGCCACAGTTAGTACAAAAATAGGCACTTTTTCGGGTCACTGTAGGAAAAAGGATTTTGTAGCTCTCAGAATGAGGTACGAATAGGGTCGAATTGCGAATGTGGTCAAGAAATTGCTAAGTGGATTATTTCTGGGCCCCTGGCCCTAACCTAACCTAACCTCGTCCATCCAATTCTCTTTAAAAATGTTTGGTTGAAACAAAAAAAAATTTTCATGAATATATTCCTCGTATCCAAAATGGCGGCCGCTTGAAAATTTTGGTTGTCATATAAATAAATTTAGAAGGTGTCGGATTGTTTAAAATTTAGTATCGTCACATTCATAATGCTGCATTAGCCTTACTCTAAAAGTCTACATTATACATTTTAGGATTCAATGACATTACAATTATTGATTATAATTCAATGAAAATCAATTATTAACAATAGTTCAATGGTATTACAATAATTCAATGATTTTACAAATATTAACAATGTTGAATTTTATAATTCAACAAGGATTGGAACCTTATCTTAGAGAATGTCATGGCAAGGGGTAAAACTTCAATTTTCTAATTGTGAAAATACGCAATAGCATTCTCTTTCGAATCTTGATATTTGAATATTGTTATTTTCTTCATAACAGATAAATAACTATTCAAATTCACTCAACATTGAGCATTTGATTCAGAACTGACAAGTGATTTTGATCTCAGCGTAGATCTGTCTCAGGCATTTAGGTACTTATAATTACCAGAGGATTCAGATTTATCATCTCATATTATTACTGCTTTTGGAAACATAAATCTTTTACTTTTGCGACAAGAAGAGATGGTGCCTGCCGCTTTAGCTACGGGATGCCAAGTCCGATTATTTGAGTGCCTCACGCTCCCTACCTACTTTTCAACAGAGGCGAAATAATTTTGATTACATATAGGAACTTGAAACAAGATTTGGGTTCTAAGCCGAAATCCTGCGCTGACCTCCTGACCTTTTGAGGGAGGTCTTCCTAGCTCGAAACTTATTGGTCTGTAACATTGACATGCCCAACTTTGTCATCTAATTATTTCTTTGATAAATGGGACAGGTCTAATTTAAATAATTTATTTGAATGACATGGTCAACTGCATTCCTTACAAGATAACCACTGCAGCTAATTAATATTCATGAAAACCCTGCTCTTCCTGTACTAATTCGTTTACCAACAGTTTTTTTCAGCAGAATATTTAGTAATTATAATTTTATATTAAAATGTGATTTATTGAAAAACGGTGCATTTTGTATGTAAGTGACAATCATCATTTATAATTAAACCAGCCACTTACCAATAGCCTGTACTATAACTTTATTAAATTAATATTAATAATTAACAGCCAGCTAGCTAGCCTTTTTATTCGCCACCTCTTATTCCTACTAAAATTCCTATACGTGGTTCTCTATTTAAGATTTTTGTAAATTGATTATTAATTATTTAAAACGCAATTTTTTTATTGTTTTTTTTTCAAGAATAGCTCTCCAGGTAGTTTTCCATCAAACTAACAAATACTACATTTACACAGCTTGCAAGTCATTGTTCAAATTCATAAACACATAATGTAGTTTAATAGAATACGTATCAATTGAGAAAGGTTAAGCATCCTTTATTAGTTCTATATTGTAAGCATAGATTATTTAAAATGATCATTTTAAATAATTTTAATAATCATTAGTTGGGTGCGAGTCACCTTAGGTCAGTTTATTGTGCTTATGCGCAGTCATTGCAGTCATATGGAATCTTGGCTTGGGGTGGGGTCCCACATCAAACGTTACATCCTGGGTATATTCATGATTTTTTTCTGATTATCAAAATATTGTATTTATATTTGAATAATTTTCTCCAATAAAGTTCAATGATTCATGTCCAAATTATCCATTATTTTCTTCAATTTGCACTAGGATGATGTATACGAAAAAACTTATGGTCGATTTTCTATCAGTAATCAATAATGGATGATTTAATTTTTTTGATCTGGAAAAATTCATATACTGTATTTCCTCTAATCTTTGAACTGTAGCATTTCATATTGAGATCAAGCATTGCAGTTTTCAATAATTTAATAATGTACACTGATTGATGCACTATCGAAATAGTACATTACGTTACTAGGCTGGAAAATAACGTTTTGCCGGTCGAGCATAATTATGATAGAAACGTTAATATGCGAGAACCGGCAAAAGTTTACAGCCGTGTAAAGCTGGGCATTCACGTTCCAACTTGCAGTACCACTTGCAGTACTGCTATAAATGGTCGATTACGTTGGGATAGTTACTCGCTAAGCGAGTAGCGAGTAGGACGTTACTAACCGACCGTGCTACAGCAGCTCAGCATCAGGACGGTATAGTATAGCATCAGGACGGTATTACTATACCGTCCTGGCTCAGCATACCAAGCCAAATTATATTAAAAATTTAATTTCCAGAATCAACCTCATACTATGGAATTTCAAAGACAATAAACAATATTGCAACACAAAATTAAAATAATTATGAAGTTTACCAACAATTATTCAATAAAATTTCATCAAAACAATCTACAATATATCTCATCTGAACTGTTATGCTGGCAGCCTGATAGCCTAGTGCAATCAGCTGGATAATATTCGAGATAGGTATTGAGTAATGTAATGAGTTGACTATATCTATACATATAATATATATATATGTGAGTCAACGGAAAAATCTTTGCCGCACGCCATATGTTTTTTCCTATCTTGTACGGCTATAAGGCCCTATTTGATTTTTCCGATCTAGTACGGAAAAGAGGCACTTTCCATACGTGACAAATCTATGGAAAGTAGCTACTTTCTATCAAGTGTAACAAAAACAGTGTAGGCGCTCTGGATCTCTATAAAGTCTGATGTGTGAAGAGCTTCATCGTGTAGTCATCTCATACAGTCAACACAACAATGAAAACATCTCACCTTATTTTATTCTCAAAGAAACCCGAAAGCGAGTTGAAAATGTATAAAAAACGTACAATCTTCTGTATATGAGAGAGCCCGACGAAGTTAATGGTATAATATCTCTATTATATTTTTTGGTGAGGATATCACCGCCTAAAACAAAGCTGGCGGATGTCGCTTATCTGAATCAACGTTGTTAAGTCGTTTTCTACTTATTTTTCTCTTCCTTCTTCTTCTTTTTCTTCTCGCTGACGACTGAAGCCGTCATATTATTTATGGCGCACTTATTTTTAACAAGCTTATGAATAAACAGTCGTTGGAAACGTTAAACAGGTGTTCACGTTTCAGCCAGTTGTGTAATTTAATAGTGGATTTATTCAAACTGCCGGCAGACTTCTGATCTCACTCTTGTTGGCTGAAATCATCGCATCCAGGCTCTGGTGGCTTAAATTACACGGGCCGATATAGGCTACAAGCTTCCTCTTGTACAGTTCACTTGTAGAACATCAACATTTAGTTGTTCGCACTAAATAATACACGTCCTCTTTTATTAAAATCAAGAATGCAGAAGTCAATGGATCAAAAACCTCAGCATTGTCTAATAAAATTCTTAAAATTCATTTATACGTACTGCAGTTAGTATCATTTCCACAAAATTTCATCTGGAGCTGCATGTGCTGCTCTTATAGACTACGATTTACAAGTCTCGATTGTGAACTTGGTTTTTATATATACTTATTTAATTTTATGTTTTTGTTGTGCCTGTCAAACATTGTTTTGAGTTGATAAAAAAAAACATCACAATCAACATAATTTTACTTATATTTTGTTCTTGTATAACTCTTCCAATTCTATGAAGGACTGTCCTTATGGTAGGCCTATTATTAACGGGTAGGGTTATACCCATAAATTAATTATGACTTGGGATAGCAATTGAAAAAATATTATAATAAAAAAACTACTCGACCCTCATGAGCAATGCGGTTGTATTCATTTTGCTGTTTGAAAATTTATTGCGTTTGGTAATGCAATAACCCACTTGGGTTGTCCCTGTTGATGAAAACAGAGTTCATTGTACAATTATTTGTGATCACCTGAATATCGTTTGATATAAACCAGTATACTCGATTGCCAATTCTTATTAAAACGAAATAAATAGTATTGAAAATTTTTTTATTAAAATAATTTGTAACTCACCAATTATTATTCTTTTAAAAATACTTGAAAGTAGATGTAGATGTAGATTGTAATAAAGAGTAATAGACTATAGCCTATATGATAATGATAATGAATGCTATAATTTTATTATTATAGAGTAGTAGAATATTGAAGAAAAACACACTTTCTACGGGGAACAAACTTAGAATCTTCAATTCCACTCTATCAAATGCACTGAAGACATTCAGTGTACAAATATTGACAACAGTAACAAATAGAAATGCGAAAATTCGATGAATGCTACTATACAAAAATCTTACCACTGCCGGAGATTGCCAATATTGATTATTTCCTCCATTAATTCGTTGTTCGAAACTCTTTGGCTTCACCCACTCAGTTTCTTCAATAACTGTCCAGAAATATTGCAAATAAATGCCGCAGATATTGTTGAAATTGAAACCTGTAAACCCTCAAGAATCTATTCTCGTACAAGCATCAGATATTGTACCAATTAGGCCTATTCAGGGAAGTTTAAAATAATAGAAGATATTTGATCGTATCTGGAACATTCATAGGCAGTTGGTGTTCCTGAAATGTGTAGCCTCTACATGTTGAGCGATTCTTGTTGCTGGATTCGCTTCGTATTAGTCAAGCCTAGTGGTTAATGACAGGCTGAAAACATTTTATTAATGGACTACTTTAGTGGCGTTGTAAAGAAGAAACGGTGCATATTGTGTTGCGGATGCTGATCGATAGTATTATAATTGATCAGGAACCGTTGAAAGCAGTTGAGATTCTACATTAGACCCTCCTCTTGTCGCCTGAAGCCAGGTTTTACTCTGGTTTATAACTAGCTACTTCTTGGTCCCTCCTCGTCAAATCCATGTTCTGGTTCAGTCACCCGGTATCTGTCTTTCTGACAAATTCTTTTTCGATTCTTTCTTTTGCTGTTCTATTTAAAAATAACAAGCGAAATATAGCTGCTAAATGGACTGAAACATTAGGGGAGGCTACTCCTTGCTGGGAGGGTGCTCTGTTGCTGATCTTTCGTACTTGCAGTACCGTATTTCTTGGATTCGAAACTCTTTGTAACAGTGTTTAAATTAAGATTGATTCATTTATTGGGTATGTTTCATCAATACAAGTTTTCAAAATAAGTCTCTCATTACTGTCTTCTAACGTCAGCATAATTTTGGATCTTAATCTTATCAATAATTATTCCTGAAAACAGACTAAAACAGCTGCAAAATTATGAAAAATGAATCTAAATTTTTAAATGTGTTCAACATCAATTACTATAAATTAATTAAATTAAATTCACCAAATTAATTGATTAAAATTTATTTGTCTTTCTCTTCTTCAATTCAAATTCTCTTAATAACAAAGCTACTAAAGGAAATAGAATTTAAACTGTCATGCAGTGAACTAGGAACATTACAGGAACAAATTGTCCATTTATGATTTTTTGATTGTAAACAATGAACAATTGTTCATAGTGATAAATTCTAGGAACAAATTTAGGAACTAGGAACAAATCGCCGAGCAAAATTCATAAGGGAACAAACTCTAAACTATCAAATTAAAAAAACGATTAATTTCTAATTCCTGTAAAAAAAAGAAAATTTATATTAATTGATGAGAGTTCTGTAAATTTTTAGTAGACATAAGAAAGATATTGAAAGATTATGAAGATATTCATAATGTAGATGGAGGTCATAAATATGAAATCATTACACTGAAAATGAGATAAAAAATTGATAAGTAACCTAATATAAACATCTTGTAAAAACATTTTAAAACTTTCTGAAGACGTGCATATACAAGTCGTAAGTAATAATAATTAATAAAATAAAATAAAAATATATAAATAAAATATAAATAAATATAATAATTATATAATAATGAAAAGAAACATTGGCATAAATACTGTAATTTGTACAAGTAGTAAATATAAATAAAATCCCTGGATTTCTTGTTACATGACGAAGTTAATATTAACTTATTCTTAAAAAAAATGTTGACTGCAAGACGTTGAATTCACTTTAAACGTTAATAAATAATATTATTGCATTAAACATTATTGTGCATTCATCGTTAATTGATGATTAATATAAAAATATGGCCTTCACTTATAAATTATTCTTGAACTCACATTATTGTCATTACATGCTATTCACAAATATCGTCACTTATTACAAAATTTCATTACTTGCTCTAATTTGAAACAAGTTTTTGACGGAGACTTGATATTGTGCTGCTACACAAATATTGTGTTTTGAGGACACTTCAATCGATTATTTTTGAGGATGAAGCCTACATAGGTCTGAAACCTGTGCGTGGGTAATGAGTTGGATGATTGTGATTGATGAGCTGGATCTACAGTTTTAGGTGGGTTCCGAACCACCGGGAAGTGATTCACAGCAGACAATAATGTTGTTTTTGCTGGCCAATAAAATCGGTCACCCTTACAAAGAGAGCCCAGGAGAACGTAGCTTATCTCTATCTGATTGAACAGATACCTGCTACGGCTCACGGCTATCACTTGCCTAAATTGATTTGCCTCATACTTTTTCCAGAAATTCTAATTTTCCATTTTTTATCTAGCATTATTAACTTTGTATCTAGCATATTAATTACTTATATGCTAAATGTTTATTCTAGATTTACTTTGCACGATTTAAGACTACGATTTCAGAAAATAGCTAAACTCAACACTCCACTTCCAGAGGTGCTTTTGACACTCATATGAACAAATTATTATTTACGTTACAAAAACACCTCATCCGAGCTGCCTTGGGCAGGCCCAGGCTGTATCCGAGTTGAAGTATCTTTCAAGAATTTCAAGTACCTACACTTCGACAACAATATGTAAAAAGAATTGTATTATTCATCAATAGAAATAGTAATTCTTTTGAAATAATAAATAATCTGTACAACTTACGCCTCTCAAATCCTATAGCCTACATTCTAATATTGATTTTATTAATTATTAGTCTGCAAAACGATTACCAGTGTAATTTATACATAAATAAGATTCCAATTCAATTCATACAGTGCAAAATTACCAAATCCATCATTCATTTGATAGATGAATGGGTGAAAACTAATGTTTATTTCAGATTATCACATTCCATCATGTAAAAAAGTTATCAGTTGTTTTTTTAGTTTTTAACTGTCTTTTATGGGGTTCATTTATTCTGGGCCGCTTGGCGCAGTTGGTTGGGGCTTCGCAACTTCAGCTTGCTGTCGTCCAAGTGGTCGTGGGTTCGAATCCCGTTCCACCGTCAGGCATTTATATGTAATCATTCACCTCATTACCCACGCACAAGTCACGGACTCATGTGGGCATCATCAGCAATAAAAAAAAATTTTCTTTTGCTCTCTTTTTAAGTTTACTTTTTGTACTGACTGCTGGCGCTCAAGTTAATCTTATGCCAGTGGTGGCACAGTTTTAAACGTTTTAAGTTCTATAAAATGCATTACAGATAATATTTTTGTTTTTGAATTGTATTACTTCAAGTGTTATAACTGATTTTATCTGTTGGTCCTGTTTGTAACGGTGACCGATTAGATTGGCCAGCAAAAAAGACACGTTCTCTGCTGTAAAATCACTTCCCGGTGGTTCGGAACCCACCTAAAACTGTAGGTCTAACTCATCAATCACCATTTCCATCATCCAACTCATTACCCACGCACAGGTCTCAGACCTTCATCCTCCAAAAAAAAAAATTTGAAGTAATAGGTAAAGTATTAAAGTAACGATCAAGCTCGTTCTTTAGCATTTCATTACACGAAAACAAGCTAAAAACCTATGCATAATATTCATCCCTAATTGAAGAAAAATCATTAAATAGTCAACCTTAAATAATAGAGCACAAGAACCAACAATGCTCAGCGATGCTGTTTTTTATTGCGTCTAGACTTCGGAGGAGCAAGTCAAGAGCTTCTGATAGAAATCTCATGACATCTTTCTTCTCAAGTCATAAGTGAAGACGCTCTGGGCTGAGACTACGTTTCCCTTTTCGAAACACAATACGCAGGTCCCTTGGAAATTAAAAAGGGCAATAGAAGAGGAGGGGCCGACTTTATCATATCTTGCTCACTTTTCTCGCTTCCGACACGCGGCTCTTTTCTCAGTCACCCTCTCTTTCTCTGTCTCTCTCTTGATTGTTCTTTTTCTTTCAAAGAGATTGTGTACTTATTAGTAGTAGCTTTGAAGCAGTGAGCCCGCTCTTGAACCCAAACGCAGACTATCTGTTCAGCAGCGGAGATTTTATCTTCAAATGAAGGTGAAGCTAGAGAATTATTAACGACGGACACCTGTGCCCTGTGCATCGCCTCTTATCCGAGCTGAAGATATCGCATACCAGTTCACCACACCACTACTACACCATGTGCACTCACGCGCAAGTAACACATTAACAATTTAAGTAATAAAGATGATAAATATATATAAAAAAAACTTAAAAACACTTTTAAGTGGAAATTGTGACTCACGTTATGATGTGACGGCCGTTTCACTCTGTTGTCAAGAGCATCTTCAGACGATCCGACAGTACACTGATTTAAGGCATGAGTTTGAGGATTATGGATGTTGGAAGGGCGAAGGGGTGGGGGGATGAGTAGGCTGGAGGTTTGAAATTGGGATTATTTTGTCAGAAAGGGTATGCGAGAAAAAGTTAAATTGATCATTTAAAATGTTGTCAGGTTGCTGCTTTGTGTGTTTGTGAATCTCATATTGTTCTAAAATATTGAGTTTCTGGCTTTTGTGAGTGAGGTGTGACACCATTGGTTTTAATGTTTGAGTTTGTAAGGCAAAAGTTTTATTTCTCAAATCTGATTCAAGGATTAGTTTCAGAACAGTGTTTCATTTTAAAAGACCTTGTGACATTGAGGAAGCGATAGATGTTGATTAGGTCAGAAGTATTTCAATGCCATAGATGAATTCATTTGTGTTTGACATTGAGATGCTCATAACATTTTTGTTTCTAATACAGTATAATTAATTGTCAAGACTTGGGTTTGGTCAGTAGTTGGGTAGGTAGTTGGGTAGTCGGTTCGTGTCTTGTGTTGGTGGATGCAGGATGGAACAGGAGTTTCCATCTTGCATAGCATCCCATCACAAAGAAGGTAAGACCTTAGTTAATTTTACAACTACATTCATGAGCTAAAGAATAGCCAAACCCCATCACAAATTAACATCTATCTTGCTCTATCTTGCTATAACATTTTAAATATTGAGATATGCCAAGCGAGTTGCCAATCCCCTTATTTCTAATAAGTTAATAACTTGTATTAAAGTCAATTTAATAAAAAAATATTTATATTTAGTTGTGAGATAACAGTTAGAGGTGAGATGTCAAATTATTATGTTCAAATATAGATACAATTGAAATATAGTAGTGAGTAACCAATCATTTTATTCTACCTGAGCTACGCAGCCCATAACATGCATTCATGGCACATACGGTTACATATTTAAGTGGTTACATATTTGGTGGAGACCCCGTTTCCTCACGGAGTGGGTTACAGATGTAGTGTGTCTAAATTAGTGTCAATGTCTGTATAACTGTGGCCTGTTGAAATGATGTGTTCAGCAAAAGTGGAATGTGTGTGAGATGGCTCTTGTGTGTTCTTTGAATCTAGTGATGAATGTCCTGCCAGTTTGTCCTAGAACTTGTTGCAGTCATTGCATTTCAATTTGTAAATTCCAGATCTATTGTATTTGTTCTAAGGTGTTGTCTGAGAATGCAAGTGTTTTTTTGAGTGAGTTAGTTGTTCTGTAAGCTATTTTATATTTGAGTTTCCTGTACGATGCTGTTATTTTGTGAGTTTTGTTGTTGAGGAATGTAAGTGTGATGAATGTATGGGAGTTGTCATCCTCTTTGTTGCTGGTTTAGGTTTTGTTGTTATTCTGTGCAGTAGTTTGTCTATTAGTGTGTGTTTGTAACCGTTCTGTTGTGCTTTGTATTTTATAGTATTCAATTCTTTGTTGTAATCTTTTTGTGACATAGTAAAGTTACAAAGTTCGCGTGGTAATGGCAATGCGGTTTCCAATGCGATGATTATGTAAATTATTCAGATAAGAATCAACATTTTACAAATAGTTAATAAAAAAATTAATGTCATTATTATTGTAGTATCGATAGAACATTGTGAGATGAAAATTCTCTATTAATCTAAATACAGGAAGACATCGCATAGAGAACATTATTTCAAATAATAGACTATGTGAGCTCACTTACCCAAGATATTTGCACTCTCACCCAAATTTTGCTCACACCTACTCTAGTACATGGGTTACCATAGTTGAGTAGGTTAATTTCCATCTACTTCTTACTTTTGCTAGATATCTGTATAGTTTTTTTTAGTTTCGTAGGTAATATTTTATAGGCATGCAATTTTTGGTCAAGTTTTTGAAGGAAGGAAATAAAAAATTTATTTATTTATTAATAATATTCTATTTGAAAATGCATAGCTTAGGCGTCTTATCTTAGTATCTCTTATTTTAAATTGCATGCATAAGTGAATAGAAGATATTTATTATTAGTCCACCAAGGCTAAAAGGCTATTGATATATTATTCGATAGATAAAGCTTTAGTATACTTCAAATAGTGTAAAAACTTATTTGACTTACATAATGCGATAATTGTTTTGAAATTCAAATGTAGTGTAAAAAAAAGCTATTGTTCTTATGAACAAGTAGTCTTGGTTAAAAGATGTCCCCTTATGGCTATTGTCATGAAATATTCGAGTGTGAATATAAAATAAGGTATGGAGTTCCCCCCCCCCCCCCCTGACACAGTATATTCAACCTGCAATCTATGTAGGCGTTTTGAATCGGACATGCGAATAAATTAATGAAGCATTTAAACATAAATAAAAAACTGAACATTTTGATTTCTGCTAATAAAGATTCCAGAGAACCCCTTTCCACCACCTGTTGCAATCAAAGAATCACATATCAATTCAAATGGATTCAAGTAGCCTAATTTAGTAGATGGTCTGTTGTGAGAAGAATTCCAAAAGGGTTGTGTGCATGTAGGCCAAGTTGTGTAGCTAGCATTTGCATGTTCAATAGCGTGACGTCACGCCCGATTTAGTACCGCTGCCTTTTCTTTTGCCAGGATGAAAGTGAGCGCACTGAAATTTGATGCGCACGTATTTCAAATAATACGTTCCCCTGCATTTTGGCTGACCATTTTGTCTTCTTCATGCCGAACACTTCTACACATCTTCGTATTTATCCGTATTTCTTCTTCTTTTTCTTCGTTTTTTCTTCATCACATCTTTCCTCATTTCTAACATCTGAAGTTAATCGTTCAATCCGCTTCATTTTGTCGGCACTTTTTCTTCGCCTTTCCAAAGACGAAAAGAGTTTTTCCCAGACATCGTTGAATTATACGGTTTGAGAGATGACTGTTGGAGATCAAGTACTGCTTTGGCGGGCGAAAATGCTTTCAAGCAGGTAATGGTGGAAATCGGTCTTGATGTAATATCTGGATGCTTGAAGTGGAAATACTTTCTTACTTTGAGTCAGACTGGTGCAATGCTCAAGTTTTCCAGACCTCACTATTTGCGCAGGCTATCTAAATGCTTTTATTAATGTATTTATCATTATTATTGTCTAGTTTCAATTTGAGAAGCTCGATTTCGGAATTCTTTTTGACAAAGATTTGTTTCCACTTTCTACTTACAGATTTGACGCCTAGTAAGATCGGACTCCACATAAAACTATACTGATGTATGCGAAAAAAGTTATCCGTTGTTTTTGAGTTGTTAAATGTATCTTATGGAGTTCATTTCTTTCTTTTCTTTTATTTATTTCAGTTTTCTTTTCGTTTATTTTAGATTATCTCATTCCATCATGTAAAAAAAGTTATCAGTTGTTTTTGAGTTGTTAAATGTCTCTTATGGGGTTCTTTTATTCATTTTATTTTGCTCTCTCTTTAAGTTTACTTTTCTTGTTGATTTCTTTTTGAACTCACTGCTGGCACTCAAGTTAATCTTATGCCAGTGGTGCTACAGTTTTAAACGTTTTTAGTTCTATAAAATGCATTACAGATAATATTTTTGTTTTTGAATTGTATTACCGTACTTCAAGTGTTGTAACTGTTTTTATCTGTATTTAGGCAATAAAGTATTATTATAATTTTAAAAAAATGTCAAATTATTGTAAGTTTTATTGAGTTTCTGTGTTCTATTGACTCTTGAATTAATTTTATTGCAATACGGTTTTACGGCGTCGAAATTTGGGAGAGCCAGACTTCTCATACCAAACTCCTTGATTACATACAGACCTTCGACTACATAGCTGAATATTCATTTTAATCAATCAGTTTTATTTATAAAATCCTCATGGCACGTCAAAAGGTTTTTTCAAGCTAGTGAGTTTTAAAACATATTCGCCATTCGATACCCGTAAATTTTACAGGAGGTACTCTTAAAAGCAAAATTATTATTGAAAAAAAAATAATTTTCTCAGAAAAAATATTCAAACTCAAATTTTTTATTGATTTCATTTGCACAATACATAAAACATTTTTCATTATTTACATATTATGAAATCATACTCACAAGACTTCCCGTCCGTTCGTGAGTATGAGTTACTATTTATTTGAAATTTTGAGATGAAAAATTAAATAAAAAAATTGTATTTTTCAAGGATATGTGAAATAGAGATTAACTAACGGGAAAAATGAAAATTATTTCGATTTTTAAATTAATCAAAACTGCAATCTAGATTTCTAGAATTAGATTTCGAGCCTCTCATAGTTTGCATTTACATTTATTTCAAGTTGTTTTCAAGCTTTGCAATTTGAATGTCATTTGATTTCAACCCTAAATAATAGATTATTTAACCAATTAGACCACCAACTTTTCGCGCGTGGTTTTTCACATCCATTCTCTCCAACTTGTAGCCTATAATGTAGCAACAAATATTTTAATTTTGCCTTTGTGCGCCTTCACTCTCTTAGAATGCATCACTACATACACTATTTGCCCATTATAGCATCCAGGTGTATACTGACAGTGAGAATGGAGCAGGTGAGTCTTTGATCTTTGCCATGATGGGTGGGGGGTGGCGAGGCGTGGCACCACGTGATAAAGCCCGCCTTGTTAGATGCGCGCGCACACTATCTGGCCCTGCCCATTCGGCGCGAATTGAAGTTAGGAAGCAGCTCAGTTGTGGTCGCAACCTGATCGTGGTCTGGTGTTCTGAGAAAAGTATTATTATTCGGCGGCGAACTCTCTGGGATGAATTCTGTTTGTTGATTAAGCACGCGATGTAAAAGCGGCGCCAGTGTGAATGTGTCTTAGTGGGTGAATTTGGCAGATAATTTAGGGACTGTTGTGTGTGTGTAATTGGCGAGGGGGGCCGGTTTTGGCCCATGCACGGGGGGGAACTGGAGCACTCGGGCGGATTCGCGTGGGCCGCTGTGCTTGGCCATGAGGCCCACACGCCCTATGCCGGCGCACCCCACCACCCCCACCCCGCCCATGGTCATGCACCCATGCCCATGGATCTGCACGTGCCGCAGGGATTTCCATACTACAGGTAGGCCAAACGTTTCTAATTTGACACACCAACGTATTTAAGCTACTACACTAACGTTGCACAAACGTCCTATCATTATGATGGTTCATCATTCGTAACCCATTTACTGCTATATGAAAGCACATAGTTATATCTATAAGTTATACAAGGTAGCGTTCATATGATCTATACATCTTGAATGCTGGAGCACATATCTAGTGTAAAATGTATAAAAGTGCATCATTCATGCACATGCACATAATTATTATAACTGAACATAACCTAAAACAAGCCATAAAGACTATTAATGACAAGTACTAGTCACTAATGCAGGTATTTTATTATTCTGAAAGATAATTTACTCAATTTATAACGTAGGTTACTATTTAAAGAATTTATATACTTTATTTCATGCTTAGTTGATCTTGGAATTTTAAATTTTTTAGTTGATTCTGTAGGCTGCATTGTAATCTATAGCTACCATTTCTCGAATGACATAAAGTGATTCACTTTTATACTGAATGATGTGATGGATTACTGCCTGGTATAAAAGTGTTACGAATTGTGAACCATGAGGACGTTTATGAATTATGTAGGACGTTTGTACAACCGGGGGTTAGTTTGCTATTTGGACGGATCGCCTCCTTGGCCACCCTTTTAATCCGCCCATGACTAGATGACTGGACGCTAATGCATTTGCAAAAAAAATGAGTTGCGAGCTTGTATTTATTGAACTGTTAAATAGCCTAACTGTGGAATCTTGGAACCAACACTTCTCTGTTTCAAAGATTTTAGACTAATAAAGATGTTAGAATAATGAATGCCCAAGAATCCATCTCAATATTGAACAGGAGGAAGTAGGAAGAGCTATGGATTTGGAATTGAGGAATCAGTCTAGATGAACCCTATGCTGCGCTCTCATAAACATGGAGTGGAATAAGGGGCTACATGAAAATAGATTAGTCACTAGTTGATCAAATGCATAATGCAAGTTGAACAAGATACAAGATCGTCTTTGAATAACATTTGGAGTGTTGAATAACATTTCTTCAGTGTAGTAAATTATCGAATAACGCAGTTGTGGGCGAAATATATCATTCCTTTTAAACACTGAGGTGATGTTTTCCATGACGAAATACTTAATGAACAATCTAATATCAAAACTGACACTGTATTTCAATTTAATATATTGTCTTTACTCACTTATATTGGAGATGCTAGAGGGATGCATTTCACTTCTGAAAAGAAGGCTTTTCACTTCTGAAAAGAAAGCTGATATATATCAAAACTGACACTGTTCCTGGATTTCTTGTTCCATGACGAACTGCGTTGTTAATATTAACTTTTCATGTGAAATTTAACGACTTGCAGTCAAATCTATTTATTTCTGTAAAATCAAATTATTTGACTGCAAGTCGTTAAATTTCACATGAAAAGTTAATACTGACACTGTATTTCAATTTAATATACTGTCTTTACTCACTTATATTGAAGATGCTTGCGGGATGCATTTCACTTCTGAAAAGAAGCTTCATCAGCCTTTTCAGAAGTGAAATGCATCCCTCTAGCATCTCCAATATAAGTGAGTAAAGACAGTATAAAAAATTGAAATACAGTGTCAGTTTTGATATTAGATTGAAAATTAAAACAGGTTAAAAAAGGATTTTGTAGCTCTCAGAATGATCAGCATCGGTAAAATTCTCTTCTGCCTTTTAAACAGTTGTTTATTCGCTTTATTATATTTTTGTCATAAATAAATACTGATCATAAGAAGATGTAGAAAAACCCAAAAAATGAAGAGCCAGAAAATATGGCATTTCCAAAATATGTTGTACAGCTTTCAACTTCGATAAATAATGTTATAGCCTACAGTAGATTAGAATGAAAACAATTTGAAGGGATGAAAGCACCATGTCTCCGCAAACACTCATCTATCGGTTAGTAGCCCGCAATATATAGCCATAGACGAACCATCTTACTCCCTAATCATGATATTGCCGAATTGACTTTGAAAATTGTTGTTCCATTTTCTGTTCATTAGGAAAATTGTAGTTAAGGTCGATTTCAGTCGTTTGTTTGACTGAACTAATGTCCGAGTAGTGCATTCCAATTGGCTTCGAGTTGACATTAAAATGGCGCTCGAATATCAATGGGGCACAGATAATTCACCCCCATGCAAAACTTCCGCTATTTATCTCAGGGTTCGTAATTTTTGAAACACCCGTTAGAAGTTAATGAATAATAGAAATGCTAAATAATAGCTGATCCCAGTGTATTGGTGCTATTAACTTCTATATCATTATTGTAATAAGTTCATATTTATATTTAATTCTGGCCCTAATTAATAGTAAGCAAATTTTATTAAACAAACTAAATAATTTATTATATAATTACTACTACCGGTACCCTCACTACTCTAAAAGGGGCTGAAATGGTATTCCATTTTATTATTACTGTTATAAAATAATGAGTAATATAAAATAAATTAATTGAAAATATTATGCTGTTCTATGAGAGTATGGCCAACTATGAATCCGATTTAGAATCTTAAAATAGGGAACAAGTCAGTAATAAAAAAACGTATTTTCCTTTTTTCGAAGATTATAGAGCCAATAATAATTATTGGCTCTATCTTTACCCTAAAGTTTTAAATAAAACTAAATAGCCTAATCCGAGGATTGGAGGAAACACGTAAATCTATCCTATTAAGGCATAATTATAAGAAATTTACAATTTTTCAATTATTTTAATGAACTTTCCAGGTTCACTCCATCTTTAGAGTATGTTTACGTCTACAATGGGAAATTTCCCATGTAAAAAAATGGAGAATTTTAAAAATTCAAATTTTAATGAATTTAAAAGAAATTCATCCGAAGAAAATTTATCGTGGCTCATCCAGGATAAATTTTGCTCCAAAATTTACACGGTAAATGTATAATTTTATACAGATAATCCATATAAATAAAATAAAATTATAATAATTAATATGATTAATTATGTATTTGGTAATTATATAATAAAAATTATATTAATAATCCTTGCTCATCTCCAATCAGTGGCGGATCTAGAAATTTATTTGGGGTTGAACGGGGGGAAATTTTGTGAAAGGACTTTCATTTATAATGGAGCGATCAAAACAGTAGTATAATTAACGGTGTTTTATGGAGTAAAAGCTTGTGTTTCACAAAAAAGCCTTTACTATAAGAATTTTATAATAAAGTCTAATTTTATTATGATTAATTAACTTAATTATTATGTAATTGATAATTATATAATAACATTTATAGGCCTTAATAATCCAGGCTCATCTTCAATCAGTGGCGGATCTAGGATTTTATTTCGGGGGGTGGGGGGAAATTTTGTGAAAGAACTTTCATATAATGAAGCGATGAAAACAGTTGTTTATGGAGTAAAAACGGTGTGTTTCACAGTAAAGATTTTCAGGATATTTTGTTTACTAATTTACTAATGAAATACGTTAAAGTTGATTAAAGATGTGAAAAGTAATTATTTTCAAGTACATCGAACATCCAATGTTACATAGTAGTTCTACTGGCGAGAGATGAATGATAATGATAGGGACACAGAACTTTTGTTTCTTGGAGTGATGGTCCGGGAACCAACACTGTCATTGTCTTCATCGCTAGCCACTTTGCGACACAAAACACTTTGTGTTGATTGGTTGTGCGCAATGTAAATGTGTCTAAGACATTAACATTATTAAAACGTTAATGGATATCATACAATTGAAGACTTATAAGTGAAATTGGGTAACTCTTGCTAATGAATAATTTACTTCAAACTGATTATATTAGTGCAAAATTTACATTCTTCAAAAAAAAAGAAGAAATTGGAGGTTTTGTGGGGTTTTAGCCCGAAAGCCCCCCCACCCCCCCGTAGATCCGCCACTGTCTCCAATAAAATTCCATTTACATTGGTCTAGCAATTCTCAATATCCTTGAATTATTTCCACCTTTATTACACATTTTTCCTTTAAGATTCGATATTAGAGATTTTGTCATTTAGTGATGGTAGTTATCGTTAGTTTTCTGAGAATGTAAATTGATAAGTGTTAGTAACCTATATACTGTATGATGTTTTGTGATGTTTTCCATGACGAAATACTTGAACAATCTAATCAATACTGACACTGTATTTCAATTTAATATCTCTATTGGCTTCTCTTTAGAAGTGAAATACATCCCTCCAGTAAAAGTGAGTGAAAATCATATATTAAGTTGAAATACAAAAACAAGATCAGTTTTGATATTAGACTATATATTTGCTCTCAACTCTAACAGTTCTTGGCGACACCATTCGCAGCATCATTTCCTCTTGAAAGGAATAGTTTAATAATATCAGGAAGGTTCTTGATTTGAAACAAGAGTTGCAATAATCTCCCCTCTTCACAACCCTATTGTTACTATCCCCGTAGTTACTGCGTACTGAATTTCAAATTGAACAGGAGTGTCTGCATGTAGAGAAACAAACTTTCACATAATTTAAAGTATCGTAGTGTTCAGTACAGCAACATTCAGAATAATACCACATCTAGTGACGCCAATAGCTGGACACTCGTTTTTAAGCTGCGAGAATCTAGTGTTTTACTGCTAAGAGAATAAAATGTTATTTTAATTGCCTACAATAAAATCTCGCCGTTGAGCTGGCATGCTAGCTAACATCTTGAGCCATTTGATAAAGAATTTTTATCGCACTTAACAAAGTACAAAATAACGATTCTTGACAATCTAAAATGTTTGTAGAGAGCTCAGATGGATTCTTCTTTGACTATAGCAACGATTTCCAACTCGTTTTTCAATCATTGAACTACCATTCTTATTGCATACTGGAAGGGCATAAAATGTGAAGTGCATCGGTTGTGAAGAATACAGACTATAGCCAATCACTTTGTTGATTGTTACTACAGCGTTGCAGCGTAGATTTTTGTTCTGATGCAGGTTATGTGGATGAGTAAGTGGATCTACATTTTGATATTGTGATGGTCATGCTTGTTTAATACACACGTATATCTTTTTACAGCAACTGAGTGCAGTCCAAAGTTATGAATATGTAAGGATAAGCTTTTCTAGAATCTAGCCCAGGGGTCTCCAAACTACGGTCCGCGGGCCAGATCCGGCCCGCCAGAATGATCAATCCGGCCCGTTACAGCTAAAGTCTCAAACGGCACGCGACGAAATAAAAAATTTGAAACCAAAATATTTTCAGCAGGTTTTCCTCGCTGAAATTCTATTAATGTGGAAAAACTAATGTTGTTTATTAGAGTCTGAGCAAATCGAAGCTAACATCTCCTTACCGTTTCAAGTTACATATCCGGTTAGTTCGAGGTTAAGTTAAGGTTAACGTGGTTGTCAAAAAGAGTTCAAAGCAACAAGTTTAGTGCGAGAATATGGTCTTCAGAGGTTGAAACAATTGCATTGATTGTAGTAGTAAATTAATAAAGGTTCCAAAATGATGCAGTTACTTCCATAGATGATTGGAATATCAATTAATGAATGAGGTATTAAAAAATAAGCATTGAAAAAATATTTTTGTAAGACATTTTTGGCACATATTTGCTACTACTAGGGCTGCCTATCGTTTGGGCACACCATCAACATCATCAACTAAACAAATCATGACCAACTTATTTATTTTTCTTGTAACTTACTTTGCTCGGCGGCATTTTTGATGTAGAAATCTGTCACGAAATCAAAAGATTAGTATTCATCAGCAACAGCTTATTTACAATTCACTGGTACAAAATTGAATTGCTCCAATACTCCAATGTGATCACGCAGAGCATGGATCATTGTTCTTAATGTCCTGGATCTTTCTTTTCTGTATTGTCCTGGCTGTTTCAACAATCAATAGTTAATGTAACAGATTCCAATTTGTTTGAATAAGTTTCGAATGCTAATGTGTGGTTCTGTGTCTTTTAGCCTATAAGGTCGCACCTATTGTTTGGTACAAATTGCCTCATTGTTTTTTATTTCGAGTGTTCACTTTCATTTCGTGTTGCAGTTTGTTTACTTTTTTGCTTCATGCTTTTGTTTTTTGGTAATCGTGATCTGATATCCGACGTATTATAGAGAAAATGAGCTCAAATGAGTGAAATTCAAAGTGACAAAAGAATAAGTGCTTCTAGAAAGTGAGTAAATTATTTTCTTAAAGAAAACTACTGTTAGTTATTTGACTTAATCCTTGGAGCTCTAATGTGATTAGTACTTATTTGCTGCATTTTCTTCCAAGCTCTCAGCTAGTTACTATATTTCAGATCCAGGTTATACCATTCAATAATTCATAGTTCACTATTCTATAAATGTATAGGAAATAATATTCATTAATCTAAATGGGAAAAATATTGCCTAAAGATGGACAGACAGCACGGAGGGCGAAAAGAGAGAGCAGCTGGTTTTTTCTTTCACTAGGCTCTCATTTTTCGGGATGTGGATAAGATTTTCATGACAAAGTTTATATGATAATCATGACCAAAAATAACGTAAACTGCAGTACTTCGAGTGGGTTCCAGTAATGATAATGATATTTTAGATTTTGTTAAATATTTGAATTTTAAACTGATTCTTTCATCAGGAAGATGGACCATTAACATTGCCAATCAGAACAAATAACTTCATTCCTTCTTTCCTTAGAAATAATTATTAATTTTTGTCAATCCATCAACTTATTTAGATACCCTGATTTTTCTCGGAATGAAATGAATAAATCATTTCATTTTGTTGTTTACTACATACAGTTTCTGAAATTTTAATGCCTGATACGTTTTTCTTAATATTATGCTCATTTAACAATCAATCTCCAACCACCTTCGAGATCAGTCAGGATAAATTAATATTTACAATAATCTCATGATGAACATGTCTTCTGTTGAGCTTTCGATTATAAATTGTGATAATTATAAAGTATGAAAAATAATAATATCAAGATGAATAAAGAGTTTTCACATTTTAAATATCAAAAATATTTGAAAAAATCTATGAGGACTGTATTTTACATTTGGTTATTTTGTTTTTGTTATCTGTAGGTCCATCCTCGACATTTTTCTTCTTTGCCATTTTGTCCTACGGCTTTTATTAACTTGTATTTTTTTTTGAGTGATAGTGATTGACTAATAAAATTGACTTTTTATTGATGCGGGCCTCACTTAATTGCAACTCATACTATTTGATGATTCCCATCAAACCTTTTGTTGTAAATGTAATTCCAATTGGGTTTCAGTCAATAAAACCTAACTAGAATAATTAATACACCTTTCCTTTTTTTCCTTACCGCCGAAGAACTGCCAACAACTGCCAGTCTATAGATACGAGATAAAGACAACCCACAACTAAAAACACAGTCGGTGTTGCGTACAATGTATTAATTGATGCCCAGGAAAATAAATACTGGTTGTGTCAGTGTAGGTTTTTCCAGGAAGGTAGAAAACAAACAAACGATCATGAAAGTTTCAATAGACGACTTTAACCAACGAGGACGTGATAAATATTCGCAGATAAAAAAACAGAAAGTATGGATCAACGACCAATAATAAATATGCTAATAAAGTAAACTAAAATATATTTAACCGTATAGGTTACGGTAATGTATAGTTGATGAGTTAAGATATAGGCATATATGTTATACACGTCAGCATGCTTAGGCAGTGAGGCAGTGAGTTGTCTGTACTCGTATAGTAAAAATCCATTGGAGGATATTAATGCATTCTAGACACGATGCTATAAGACCTCGGCTCAGATAGTATATAGATGTTACTGTAGTATATATATTTATATCACACATAATACTGGCTATAGTATAAAGGCCGGTTATGGGAGGATATGGACAACTTGTTTGCTCACATTGTAAACTAAGCCTAGTGTATCCGAGTAAATAAAAATAAATAAGTTGGGAATTATTGCTGAGTAGGGGAGAATCTATCATAAACTATTGTGGTTTTATAGAGGTTTATAAAGAGTTTATATAAAAAGGTTTTATAGAGAGTTTATTATATTGAGGTTTATTTGTGAATATTCGTGAAAAGTTCGTTTTTCTCTGGAGTTTATTATGGAAAATCGGGGTTTGAGGAGGTGATAAAAAGAGTTATCTTTAGTTTTTATAATATTGGTGTGATTTATTGCAGTTAGAAACCTCAAGTTGGGTAGACGTTGACATCTATATTAAAAAACCATGAAGAAATGAAAGCATAATAAATTAATAAAGTTTTATATTTGGAAGAATTTCTCGTCTAGTTTAAACCTTCTAGAAAAATTCTGTGTATTCTTTGCTTTCCTTTAAGATAGCTTAACTTATTTTGACTATGTTATGCCTCATATAGAGAAATTCTCAATTTACAAAATCTTCCAATGATGTAGATAGGGACTAAAATAACTTGGATTATAATTAGCGTTAATTAACTTAATCTGGCAGTTTTATGCATAAAGCAACCAAGCGACAGGTAGCCTGAACTGATAAAATTTACCACAAAGTTTATGGTGGGCACTCAACTCTGCAATTAAAATGTTGTGTTGCAATTTTTAGTAAACCAACCATACAACGAAAATTGCTTCAAGTAGATCTTTTTTGTCTCTTCAAAATGGCAGCACCAACTCCATTCAGCCCAAATTTGCGCTTGATTCCCTTCCTTATAAAGCCGTCCATTTTTAAATCCATGGATTTATTCAACTTCTCTAGAAGTTTCCAATAATGTGATATTTTATTTCTTAAAACTAATGTAGTGAAAATTTTCGTCCATATTTCCATAATGTATGAGCAGATAGATAGCATTTTTTTACTAACGGTCATTGACAAAGTCAAAAAATAAAAATGACAAAAAACAATAAAAATTGGTCTTGAAAAGAGCCTTTAAAGAAAATATGTTAAATGTCAATATTTAAGATTAATATAATTTTTTTTTTTAGTATGATGTTAGATATTTGAATTTATTTAATATCATGGAGAAATACTCAAAGATATATCTAATTTGTCATTTTCGTGTAGGAATCTACTATACTAATTTTTGCATGTGCTGTATAACCTTTTAATGGTAGGCTACTCATCAATATAAAAAAATAAACAAATGATACAATTTTACAAAAATTATTATTCACTTACACATCAGGTACAATGATAGAATATGAAGGTGGGACATGTTTGTTGAGGAGAGCATTGTACTCAGCGAATACTGGATTATTGTTGGTAAAAGCTGGATAAAGAAACCTCTTTGAAATTAATTTCGGGAATGAATCAGTGTGGGTCAAGATTGGCCCCCTGATCCTGATCTTAGATTTCCCTATTTCAATTCCATCTAGTGTAATGTCGTAGTGTTTGTGTGTGGCCAAGGGGCTCTGTAATCTAGGTACGGTCTAGCCCTATAATTACATATTAATTCACCTTCCGCACCCACCCTACCTGTGTAGTGGGCTTGGACCCGAAAGTAAGAGAGAGAGAATGAAAGGACAGCGAAATGAAAGAGTTGGATGAATTAGTCGGTAAGAGGGAGAAAGAAAAAGAGAGTATAAGAAAAAGACAGTTGATGGAGCAAGAATAGAGGGCATGGTGTAGTCACATCTGTCATAATCAAATGAGTAATATACAATAAAAACTGCTATTATATCGCGTATTATACCTATCATCATCCTTCAGCACTGTCTTTGCATTCTTCTTTTCTGTTCGTACATCTATCTCTGTACGAAACGACCGAACTGGGATTTCAACCTGCTGGAATGGCAATTACGGCTGATATGTCTCAGGCGTAACCATTATAGTTTTATGAAGCATTGTTTTTAATGGCGGTATCGAAACACAGAGAGTATTGGAGGAATTTCTGTAATTGTAGTTTTGCTTCATGGAGAGGTTCATTGAAAAGTATATTGTACTAATGAATTTTTACAATTACTGTATTTTAGAATCCGCCTGAAAAATCGAGTGTAGGCTAACCTTTCTAATCAATTTCTGTAACCAAATTTATAATTATTCAATTTTTTACAATATTATCCATCACTAATGTTGATTCTACACCAGTAATTTGGCCTTCTGTTCTGGAGTGGAAGCTAACTTGATTATCTTGATGTCATTTCAAAAAAATATTCATATACACTAGCTCAAACTCTAATTTTAACCTAGTGCAGTGGTATAGTGACGGGGGGGGGGGGGTTTCCGGGTTACAACCCCTCCTTGAGCCTGTAAAAGAGGCCCCAAAAACGAATAGTAATACGATAATATCGGTTACTGGAGGTAAAAAAGTTTTCATAAGTGAAATGTTGCAGCTAGAAAAAATACTATAATTTCAATATTTAAAATACTTTAATCGACTAAAAATAATAAATTCATTAAGGTTACAGAGGGAGCGAAGGTTATGGAGCGAACAAGGCAAGTTTTCTTGGACCTCATCGTCAAGGGGCCACATTATTTTGCAAATGTAAGCAAGTGATAAAACAGAAATAAAATAAGGGGCCCAACTAGGGCCCTTCAGGGCCCCTTTTTTCTCCAGCTTAGACCTCTAGAGGCCCCTGGCGCCGCGGGACCTTCGGGCCCGTTTTTATTGCCAGTTTAGTCATGTGAGGTAGAGATTGAAGTAGGCTGCATCTAGAATATTTCAAATTTCAACGTTTATAAACAAGGGTCAAGGGTCCCCTAATTGCCTCGGCTTTGGGCTATCAGAGGCCCCACGATGCTGGTGGTTCCCAGTATTTTCGGTGTATTTCCAGTATGTTTGGGGGGAACATGGGTTTCAAGGTACCCCAGACCACTTGAATTAAGTTTACACAGTAGGCTTGAAAGGAGAAAAGGTCTCTTAATAGTTTTGCCGACGGGCTTCAAATGCTCATTTCTGTCACTGTTACTAATGCTCAGATCTGATACCCCATAGAGAGTATTGTGATCGTGAAATTTGTCACACCATGAATCAATCAACAGATAATATGAGGGAAGAGTTGATAACCACAAAAAAGCTTAGAATTGCACTTTCAAGACCTGGAAAACATTTTTTTTTCCGGTGGAGAACCCTCAGAATCCCCAATGTTTTGGGGTTCCGTCACTCTTCATGTAAATGCAAAATTACTATAAATTGAAGTTTGGAATTTTGATATGAATTCATTCTCTCTTTGCAAGTTGAATCAAGTTCCTTTCAAAGCCATAATAAAATTTTTATTTTCACACATTTTACATATTCCAGTATTAGTGAATAGTTTGATGCGAATTCAAGAGCTTACACAAAAAAAGAAAAGTTTATTGCTCTCTCTGGTGCCTTTCATTGCCCTTTTCCCTATAGCTTCCACAACTTTTTCAAGGAATGGTTTTCATTTGGCCTACACTCGAATTTTATCTTTAAATTAAAAAGACAATTCAAATTCGTTACACAGATTCTCTTGAGTACAGTAGGCATATTCAATGCTAGTTGGGAAATCGAGTCATTAATAATTAAATTATTCAATAAGTATAACACTTTTTAATAATTCACAATTATTGAAAATTGGTGTTTAGAGTGAGGGAGCCTCACCTTTTGATGTAAGGGAGCCTCCAGCTACAACTCTGCCCCGGGCCACTAAAATGTCTTTGAGTGGCCCTGATTGTAATAATAATTTGAAACCATACTATAGATTGTTAAATCAGGTTTATAAAAGTAATATTTTTTGGATTTTATACATTAAAATTTGTTTAAAACTGATTAACAATATACGAATGTTCAAGCTCTTAGACAAACGATTCATAAAAGCAATGATTTATTGAATTTAAGCTTTCACTTTACCCAATTTATAAACTTCATTTTAATAAATACTTGTGTAAAGTTACTGTTTTCAAGCCCTCGGCTCGGAACCCACCTAAAACTGTAGGTCCAAGTCATCAAGCACCATCATCCAACTCATTACCCACGCACAGGTCTCAGACCTATGTGGGCTTCATCCTCAAAAAAAAAAAAGATTTAAGCTTTTCTAGACATGGGTCTAAAATCTCTTGGAATACAACTTTAGAGGGACTATTTATTGAAAATTTCTCGGGGGAGGGCCCCCAGAACCCCCTCACCCTGGGGGGTATTCCATACCCCCCAGGAGCTCCCAATTCTTCGATAACCCCCCCCCATGAAAAGATTTTCGCTATGCTACTGACCTAGTGTCCCTTTTTATTACTTCATTTTTGCTATCTCAAAATTTAAAGCTCGATTGTTGATCATAAGTTTTCAAAATTATTTTTAATGTTAAGCTTTTAATATGTCACGCGTTTTCTATTTCTAGTAGCCTATTCCCCGCAAGCTCTAACACTTTTACCTGTTTAATATCAACCTTATTACATTTGTACGATAAAATGATACGCTCATCTCAGCCATGAATATATTGAACTTAGGTCAATGACGTTTAATGACTCCAATATCGATCCACCTGTACATCATTCGGCCATTCATATATTAATTTAATATACATTATTGTCAAACTCGTAACTTTTATAGTTTAATTTTTCACAGTTATGAAATAGAAAATATTCTATAATTTAATATAATTATGCCATCATTAATTTATCCATAATCTATTATTCATAAAGTTTAACAAATTCTTTGATCATGATAGTAATGCATATAATAATTACAAAGATTGCAGTATCCACTCTAATTTTATAATTATTCCGATATATTGATTATTTTTCAACCGTGATTGCTTTGATAAAAATGAATTTTCGTAGCTTCATAATCCACATTTTAATTTTGTTACCAAATATGACAATTTGAAAATTATAGCCTACGCAGTTTGTTGAAAGCATTTATTGAAATTGTATGGGTCAGTAATAATTCTATTTTGGTATATCCGTGAAATATCTATATTTTCCTTGTGATTATTATTATTATATGAAAATTTTCGACAGACACATAGACTAGCAATTTTATCGATTGGTTGGTCACTGATTATTATTGCTTGGACAGAAGAGCAATTATTTATCAAAATCTAGTCGGGAACATGAGGGTTCATTATTTACATGTGGCGCCTTTCTGGCTAATGGCTCTCTGAGAATGTTTTGTTCCAAGCCCGTTTCTGGTTCGGACCAATTTCTTTAATAATGCAACCAAATAGCTTTTCTAATATTTATGTAGTCATCTTACGAAGCAGATCACTTCAAATTGTGATATTAGTAGCCTTTAGTCGATACCTGTTCATAAACCCACATGTAATAAAAAAAAACTGCTTTCGTACTTTTATTTTTATTCTGTAATAATTTCTTGATAAGTGCCTTCAACAAGCATAATTATGAAAAATGGAATTTTTCATCATCAGGTCGCTTTTATTCGTGTGTATAAAAATGAAAAATAAATGATCGACTTCATTTTTTTATTTCAATTGTTTAATATAGTCCGCACTAGTGAACAATTATCTAAATATATAAATTTGAATAGTTATCTAAATAAATATGAATAATTATCTAACGTCTTTAACAACAGCTCCTTCAAAATTTGTTAATGCAATTGTCGCCCAGCATTTCAAAAATCTCAGAAAAATACTATCTCAACCTACAGCTTTAACTTTTTTGTTAGCTTAATTGCATGTTTCACTTCTGAAAATGTAATCTGTTGACCATCAGGCTCATCAAAATCTGGTTTATTGGGTTATTGTTTATCATAAAAAATAGCTCAATATACTTTCTCCATGTAGCTAATTTTTCATTAATCTCAAGTAGGCTATAATAGTACCCAGGTCGTCAGATATATTTCCCAAGTTATTCCGTCTGAAATCGCCTTTGGGTTCTTTGATTTTTACGTGAATTAAATGGATAATGTCTGCTGTTTTTTTTTTTTTTTTCTGAGGATGAAGCCCACATAGGTCTGAGACCTGTGCGTGGGTAATGAGTTGGATGATGGTGATTGATGAGTTGGACCTACAGTTTTAGGTGGTTCCGAACCACCGGTAAGTGATTTTACAGCAGAGAACAATGTCTTTTTTGCTGGCCAATCTAATCGGTCACCGTTACGAACAGGACCTACGAGAACGCAGCTTATCTATCTGATTGAACAGATACCTGCTACGGCTCGCGGCTATCACTTGTTTAAAATATCTAATTCATTAAATTTTCAGTCATCTATTTTTCTTTAGCTTCTCGTATCTTCTATGCTTGAGAGCGAGTGGATTTCATAGTACGTCTTTCCTCCATCTTATCAAAGATGGTGTGTAGAATTTTTATTTATATCCCTATTTTCCCCCTACATTCATCGATCAAGTTTTAAATATTCTTTTTCCTTTCATCTCATTGTTAGATTACTTTTTTTGGTTTAAATTATCTCTTTTACTTTTCATTTATTAATCTTTTTTCTTCTTTCCTGCTAGTAGCATTTTCATACTTTCGATTATTATTAACTTTGATTTGTTATATTTGTAGTTTCTATTTTGATTCTTACTCCTATATTTTCTTATATTCTGTCTAACAAGTTTTAATAGTTTTCCCCTTATATTTTCTTTGTTGTATTGCTTTTCAGTTTAAATTAAATGTTTATCTTTTTTCTCTCTTTTTAATGATTTTCAAATTTGTAGTTAGTAAGTTATTATTGTTTTGGAGGGTTACGTGTAAGAGAGGACCGGCTGCGCCCTAGCTTCGCCCTCCTAGGCAAAAAATAAAGGCAGTCATTCTATTCTATATCCATTATTTTTTCTGTCAATCCAGGTCCTATTTTACTTTCTGCAAGATACCCTCTCAAACTCCAGTGATTTTAGTTTAAATGATTCCATGTATTAAATGATTGAATTCTGATTAAATGATTCCATGTATTTCCAGGCTCTAATTTGGCTGGATCAATGTCTTTAAAACGGGATGACAGCTCATTTTTAAATTTTCCGTGATCCTCAATCCAGATCCAGAACCTCAAGTTTCTTAACGTCAAATTTCTTGGGCTTGTAATTGAATCTCCTTCGACAATTTTACCCTGAGTTAACACACAAGTGGATTGTGATCAGACGCAATATCAGCTCCCGGATAGGTTCTAACAGACAATTCACTATTAAGGAAACGTTTGCTAATCAAAATGAAGTCTATTTGATTCCTCACTGGGCTATCAGGTTTATCAGCAGGCGATTTCCATGCATAGAGCCATCTAGATGGCAGTTTATTGAAAGTATCTGTAACTATCATACCCTTATATCTTTCTTTATTGTGAAGTGTTACAGGAATGAACAAATTTTTGTCCGAACTGTACCGTTTCAAGCAAATGCATCACTTAGAATCTCACACTCTCATATGCTCATGTCTACCGTTAAGATTAGGGTTCATATTACCATCACTAGGCTATATCAATAGTGCCGGTCCATAATCCATTATTTGATCTAATTTTCTAACCTATATTTGATTTTAATAATATTGTATTTAAGCGCTTGTTTGCAGAATTTGTAAATTTTCACGAATAAAGTACCTAATTAAATACCCCATATTTAAAAAACCGTCAATTTTTCCGCATTATTAGTAAATTTTCGAAATCCTTTCTCAGCACTTTTAGTCACCACTTGTCTAGCTCTAGGGCAGGGGTTCTCAACGTTTCAGGCTCTGTGCCCCCCTTTAAACTCTGATGTAATTCAAGCCTGCCTAACCCCCCTCAACATTACCACCATTTTTGATCAATGCAAGTAGTACAATCGAAATATGAAACTAAAGCTGGTTATTAAATGAAAATATAGTGATGTTATACACATAATTTAGTATAAATTTTCATAGTTTTTTTATTTATTTAGTTTTTTTGTTCAACAACTCACGCCTCCCTTGAAATTCTTCTGCGCCCCCCATGTTGAGAACCTCTGCTCTAGGGAATCATGAACATGTGAACCAAACTTCAATTTTTATTGCCGCGTGCTTTTTAAGAGATGGTGATAATGAGCCAGTCAGTCGATGGTATTTGGCTTTGATATATGAATTGAATAGAAACTGTGCAGATCCATCATATAATTTATATTGAACTTTATTTTGCCGACTACTGTTCAACTGAATATGAAGGGTAGGTAGGTAGGGTACGGATAATCTACAGCATTGGCTCCACGTCAATATTAAGTTTTTAAATATTTTTCCTTTACAAATTAAATTTAAGGTGGGGGTCGGTGGTAGTGTGGTGTTGGCTAGATTATGATTATCTGAATATTGATGAATGGTTTATGTGTTTGCCAGAGTGAGAGCAAGAAAAAAGGAAAGAAAGAAAAGCGACGATGTATTGAATAGAGATCGACAGGGGTATTTATAGTAGAAGTTGCAGCAACAAGGCCGCTCCTTATTAAGGAGATGGGCCTTAATCGATTGCGTCTATTTCGTTTTTCTTTCTATCGTTTTCTTTTTCTATTTTATTCGTTTTCTTCGTCCAGTTCGCTTAAACGTTCCCACAGGCATTGAGTAGCAAGCAGCAGCCAGTGCAGGAGAGTTTGTCGGCCTGGTCCCACAAAAAACGTGTAATCAATTTTCATTATCAGCCAACCACCGTGGAAAGGTATTATATCCAGCCCGAAATACCAATCTCCGGTAAACACTTTCACTGATTGGAAGCGTCTTCGTCCAACCCCCTCCCTCCCCACCCCATCCAATCCAGTAATATACACCCGCTATCACCGTCCGAAGGTTGCGATTAAAATAACGTATATAATGCCGTCATCATTATTATAACTATATAACTCGGGACCGTCGAGAAAAATAGAACTTCCACACAAAATGATCTTAGGCTTATTAAGTTAATCATCAAGAGAAAAAATATATTATAAAAAAAATTGTCTAGATCAGTCCAGCTGTATTCTAAGGTTCTTTCGGACGGATTGTTGTTTTGAGATGCTGATGAAGGTTCCAAAGCTTTTCGGTAGTTTTGTCGAAAGTTTGATGAACTATTTATCTTAGTTCAATTGAACTAAAGCTTTATTTATTTTTTTTTTATTTGGAGGATGAAGCCCACACAGGTCTAAAACCTGTGCGTGGGTAATGAGTTGGATGATGGTGATTAATGAGGTGGACCTACAGTTTTAGGTGGGTTCCGAACCACCGGGAAGTGATTTTACAACAGAGAGTAGTGTCTTTTGCTGGCCAATCTAATCGGTCACCGTTACAAAGAGGACCCAGGAGAACGCAGCTTATCTTTATCTGATTGAACAGATACCTGCTACGGCTCACGGCTATCACTTATTAATTCTTGAGTTGCTAAGAATGAGACCAAATTTTTGGTAGCTTTTTCGACATTTTGATAAAGTTCATAACAGAACAGCTAGCTATAAATTTTAATTTTTTTAATTTAAATTTAATTCAATGAATAAATTAATATTATTCATTCTGGAGCAGCTGAGAATGATACCAGATGCTATGTCCATTCAATTAAGGTCTAATAAGCAATTCTGTTACAGTATGCTCCTCCTTTTTTCCACGATACCATTAATAACCTATAAGTTAAATGAAGCGAATTATTTTTTCGAGTTGAGTTTTCAGTAAATCTAAATTTTCTTATAGATTAACCTCAAAGTTTTAGATAATGTAGCTAAGTCTAAATTTGTGAAGAGAGCAGCTTTGGACTCTTAGTCTGTTGCATCTTTGCAATCATTGTAATTATATCTCAATAAATACCTTGTCAAGCTAAGCTGTAAATAATTATTCAAGTGCTAAGGTTTCATTTTATTGTAGTCTTCATTTCGTATTCATTCCAGTATTACGCATTTATGCCCGTAGCCTAATATAGGTAATTAATTTTTTAATTGTTGACTAAACATACAAGTTTAATGGAAAATGCAATGCTATCTTGTTGTTGAAGTATTCAATTCACAATTGTAAGTATATAGAAGTAATTTTTTATGATTCACTTGAATTGAATTTTTCAATTGTATATGTATTTTGCAGTGAAGCTGTCTTAGTTGGCTGGATTATGATTATCTTAATATTGATGAATGGTTAAGCAACTTTGAACTAAAGCTTAATTCCGATATAGGTTACAGACCAAAATAAGTTCTTCAATATTAATCTAGTAAATAATTATAAAATTATTTACAAGGGGAAATTTTAGGTTTAACTGACAGGCTAAGCGACTACAGTTTCAATGTATTACCTCTCTCAATATAGCTTAAATCACCAGAGATCTAGACAGTGGCGTAACGTTTTCCGAGTTCCCCCCCCCCCCTCGCAACCGATTATCCGTGCCCCTCTCGTCAAAATCATATAAATATTCTCCTCACCTTTGCCACTTTTCCCCTGAAAAACTTGAATATTTTGGGGGCAGTTATCATAATTATATAAGGACTAAACACCTGTTTCTCAATTAAATTTTAAATTTAGATCTAGAATCTTGGGCGAATTTCAATGTCAGGTGCAGTGAGGAAGGATGATCGTTTTTTAAATTTGGCGGGCATCATTCACTAAAAGTGCAAAAAATCGAATTGGATGTTGTAATGATACTGCGGGGGCGGTCTGTGGAATACGAATGCTGATCCGGACTGGACAGACCGGTCAATTGCAATATTTTTTAACCTTTTTTGCAATCCACGGACTACTTAATCCTTTTTTACTTTTGCCGTTCTTTTCTTTCGTTTTTCATCACAACGAATTTCCACCCATTTCGTTCTCCCGACCGTCATTGGGATTGGTAATCGATACCCATAATGAGCACCCGCTATATTACAATCCATTATCTATAGACATATATTACGTGCATATAGATAACATATTATTCTTGTTTAGTTTGCAGTCGTATAATTGAACTCCGAGTTATTAGAGGTCAATGTGGATTTCGATAATGCTTTATCATTGATATAAATAGTTGTTGCAATCTTGTAAATAATCTAATTATTTCAAGGGAAGCTTCAATGCTAATTAGATTGAGATAGAGTTGAAAAACTTGAAAAAAATCAAATGAAGTTGGTAAACTTAACGAGAAGTAGAGAGTATCATTTTTATTATGTTTGTTTCCAATCGGTTACAGACCAACATTTTTTTTAAGACTCAATCTGATCTTCTTCGGGTCTGACCACTTTTCATTTGGACGTGATTAATTTGAAGTTCTAAATAATTCAGTAGGGCATTATGTGTTAAGTTATTTATCATGTCATTATTATGTGATGTAGCCTAGTCTAGATAATGGATGTAGCCTAATCTACTCTTTTCAATTATATGAAATCGATGTTGGGTTTATTTTTTTATTATTATATCTCACATAGGGGAAAATATAAAATTGTATATTACCTTTATGAAAAAAAAATAAAAAAATAGAGTAATCTTCATCTGAGAAGCATTGAAGATAGCAAAGCCGGGAGATATTCCGCAATGATTCAATAAAACTCGTTAGAGGCACTTGAAAAGGCTTAAAAATACGGGGTAAAATAGGAATTATTGTACTTTCCAGTAATAATAATTTTCTACATAGGAGAAACCATATTACTATTTTGAAAATACACTGTAATGGAGAGAATGTGCTTTCCGTGATTCCAACATTAGCCAAGTTTCCACATCATATACTCATTAACTAACTCAATTCAATTCAATTTTATTTCCAAAGTATAAAACAGATGTATCGTACAATACAACATAAAGATCAATGGAAATTTATTTCCTCGCATGGTCTTTAATGGAATAACTTGGAATAACTATAACATGGACCTGAAATATAACTGGATGATATCCAGCCATATTGGTTTAGATTTGCTCATTTTGAAAAAATGTCAAGTCTTTATAGCGTTTGCTATATTTCATTTTTCATGATAAGTTAATGTTTCCATTATATTGCAGGGTAAAAAGTTGCAAACCTAGTGTGTTTGTTGAAAAAACTGAAAACTCACCACTGTTGATAATTATTAAAATGATAAAAGCACAAAAATTATTCGTTATAGGGTACTATCACCATAAGTCAATTTAGAAAAAGAAACAAATATAGAGATTAGAGAAAATGAATTAATTTTTTTAATGCCAATAAAATAAAATTTCAATAAAAAACAAATAATAATAATAACAATAGATATCATAGGAATGCAATAATATATATTTTTTGGCAATAAATACTCTCATGCAAAGAAGCCATCAAGTTCCCTGTACGCATGGAGTCGCTATACTTTGAAAAAAATATTCATGCTTATTGAAAGTTATTCCTTTAAAATCAAATTGGCCACCGTTCCTGGAAATACACAAAAATATGCTTCTAATTCCCTGTTGCATCTATTTTTCGTCCCGTGCTGATAACCATTTTTGGTTCAAGGAACGAGAAATATATGTCACTCTATTGTATAACATTACTATTTACATCCAATTCGTATTCAAATTAGATGAAGACTGGATGCTGAAGGGGATCTGTGAAGAACAACATACCTTCACAGTATGCCTTCTTTATTTTAGTATCCGTCCTGTATGTTCTTCCCTTTCCAAGGTCTCCCTTTACTCCATCTCCTTCTTTTGTCGGACTTTTTTAACAGCTTCCGCAAGAAGGTGCAAAGTTGAAGAAGAAAGAGAAGTGAGAAAAATCAAAAGAAGAATTCCCCTCCGTTACTTTTTTGAATAGTGTCACCTTACCCTCTCTTCGAATGTCTTTTCCCTGCTGTAGCATGAATATGTTATTAGTAGGTGAGTATTATGCATTATTTACAACCCTGGGGATTTGTAATCAGTCTCTTTTGGTTATTTCTTGTGAAGGAAAGAAGTTGAGTCATGTTCTTTCTGTAGTTCAGGTGTGTTGCCTGGTGCGTGGCCAATGGGGATGATTGGTGCTGTACCTAATAACCAAGATCGCGGTGCTCTGATTTACATGGTATTTCGAGTGACACGTATAGACAGAGCTACGTCTACAATCTCCAGGAGGAAATGTCTTTTATGATAATTCCACTCCCCATTACCAAGTGTTGACGAAAATATTATGTGTTTGACGTTCCTTTTATTACTGTTACTATTATCAACATTATTTTAACATAGCTCTATGATGATTGAACGAACATTCATAAAATATTATTCGAAATATTTTTTTGGTATTAACTTTTTTAGTGAATTCAACGACTTGCAGTCAAATTTTTATTAAGAATAGTAGTATTTTACTTACTCTGTAGGCCGAACGATTTGAGTTGTTAAAACCCATCTTGAAGGCCATTTTTACAACTCAAAAACGTTCGGCCTACAGAGTAAGTAAAATACTACCTATTCTTAATAAAAATTTGATTGCAAGTCGTTGAATTCACTTGAAAAGTTAATATCAACAACGCAGTTTGTCATGGAACAAGAAATCCATGAATAACATCTAATAAAGTATCATGGACATTCAAGGGAATATTTTATCTCTTATTATTATTGAAGATTAATCCTTCTATATTCTCCTGTATTCATGATACACTACCAACTGATTAACTGTTTCAATATTATTCGGGTAGGCCTATACCTTCAGTTGGTGTATCATGATAAATTCATCCGCAATAATAATCTTCGAAATAAAACTATTCGCACTAATAACCCATTACAGTAAATTTTGTATTATTTATTATTATATTGTGCTACAATAATAAATACAGTACAGTACTCTATTAATTAAATTTTTTCCATTAGCAATACAGTGTCACCCATGCAAAATACATCTTAGGGACGTTTCACACACATCGCTTTCGGCCGTACAATTTCAGCCGCTCAGTTGATCTCAAACAGAATGGACAAAAGTGAACAAATTTTGAACTCCGTTACTCTAAACGGTTTTATGGGGGTAGATAAAGATAAGATGAAGATAAAATTACTTTATTCATATAAACTGAGACAGAGAAGTCTCTGAAGAGGAAAACCAATGCAAATAGATAATGCATTGAATAAACAATGCAAATTATCGTACGGGCAATTTCGATGTGTATGAATTTATGAAACTGCCCACAACCCGTGTCCTACCGAACGGCTGCCGTCCTGGTCGAGACATTGGACGGCTGCTTCACGGCAACGGACGGTTGTCATTAATGTTTGGCATAATATCGATGTGTGAAGAGCAACATTTATTTCTTCACGCCACTGTTGGAATGTGAACCTTTTGAGATTTTATCAAACGGAAGAAATCGATATGTGTTAATTGGGCCTTCAATTAACTTGTCTAACAAGTATTTTGTCGTTTAAAAATACTTCAAAATTAAAAAAATATCGTTTTAACAATAATTTATTTCAATTAGTTTGCCAAAGAAATCCAATGAGTTGAATGATGTCGTTGAGTTTAAAGATTCATAAGAACATTTTTTCTTTCTAAAATAAAATTTCAATTACTCTTTCTCACTTCAACTCACAAAAATCATCAGAATCGCTGAAAAAGTAAACAATATTTAAAATTGAGAAATAATCATCAAGGGGCTTCAAAACTGATTGGTTTGGCCATCAAGAAAGACTGTTCTTTGATGTAAAATCACTTCCCTCTGGTTTGGAACCCACCTGAAACTGTAGGTCCAACTCATCAATCACCATCACTCAACTCATCACGAATGAATAATAAGATGAAATTGTAACAACCACATTTATTAATAATATTGAGAAACTAGTTTCGGGTGTTATACCATTACCAGTTTCTCAATATATTTTTAATAAATGTGGTTGTGACAATTTCGTCCTATTATTCATTATGAATACCTTCTACAATATCCATATCACCCTCGCCACTACAAAGGTAATCATCTCATTACCCTCGCACAGGTCTCGGAAAAAATTCAAGGGTTGTCTATTCAAGTAATTTAGTCTATTAGCAGGTTTTTCTTATTCATGTGTGAGTGACAATATGTCGCTTTGCTATTACAGAGTTGAATTACATTGCATATCATCTAGTCTAGAAGCAGTATTATTCATGATGTTTCATGACTAGAGATCATTATACTCGCAGTCAAATATTCATTGGGGCCTGGAGAAATTTCTCACTATGCTCAGCTTCCTCTCAACTAATATTCCATCAGATGAAACTCGATTCTTCATGTATGCATTTTGGCAATTAATCAGCGTCTCGTGGATTGTGGATAATCAGTAACGCTTTGTGCCAGTCACAAAATGCCGAATGGCATGCATATTGAATATTTCCCTGAAATGACGTATCGTTAAAACACAGGGGGAGGTGCGTAAGTATAAAGACGGCATGAGGTCCCAAGCTGGTTCGTCTAGGCATCAAGAACAGGATCAGTGAAGATGGATTTGTGCATTACTATAAAATACTATAGTATGCGATGGAGCACTGTGTGGTGCCTTTTGCTGCCTATGAACAAATTGGGTATCCCAAGTTCCCAACGAGATGGCGGGCGCCCCTTTCCTGACATTGATCGAACATGAATCCTGATGCCTATTGGTATTCTGGTCAGTGTTGGATATGGTTATTGGACTTGAGGATATTTTCTAATCGAATTGATGAGCCCAGCTGCAATTTAAATTGAGTGGTTGTTGTGTGTCGGAGTGTTTGCCTTTTCAGTGGCGTTATGTCTGTTGATACTCACTGATACGTCTATGTCCATGGCTGGATGTTAGATGAGATTACTTTGTTCATTTGCATTTCATATTTTTGAAACAATATTACCAATTTGTCATAGGCGGATTTACACTTTCGCCCTATAGGCGCTAAGAGAAATCTGCCGCCCTTCTGCAATGATGGTAGGGGGGGGGGGTGTACTCTTTTTTTGGGCACTCTTCTTTCATTGTTGAGCATTGTATCTTGTACAATATAAACATGAGTTATACAATATTCTTAAAATATAAACAATCATCTCCACTTTTTCCATAATACAATATAACTAATACATACAATATAACTATTGTTTTGTTTTAAAAGAAGGAAGAGATAGCCTTTAACTAATTTTTTCTAAAAGGTGGGGGTGCGTGGGGTACTCCAAAATGTTTCTGAAAAATAATCCCTCTAAAATCACATTTTGAGCGATTGATGAATTCTATTCTATTTACAGGGGCCTAGTCTCAAAACGTACCTTAGGCTAGCTCTCCTCGCAATTAAACCCCCCTCCCTTCCAAAAATTACCCTTCAATTAAAAAAAAAATTATGTTGCGTTTAAAGCCCAGAACAACACAGACGCAACGTTCAATTAAATTAACCGTATACACTTAACAAATTAACCATATAACAAACGGATAAAAATTAAAGAACTTAAAAAAATAGAAACAAGGTTATAAAAACAACGAACTGCCGACAGATTGACCGAATCGAAACAAAACTTCAAACAATAACATGAACGCTGACTTGACCCATCAACTCGCTTCGGCTACAGCCGGCCGTGTTCGCCACTGTTCGGGCGAGGGCTTGCTCTCTCAGAGCGATAGCTCTGAGTCCAGTTCACTGCAATGAAAAACGAACCCATTCCCACCCCACCTCACTATATCGTCAAGAATAACATTGCCGATATGGGCCGC
This sequence comes from Conomelus anceps, assembly GCA_948455865.1. NCBI lineage: Eukaryota > Metazoa > Arthropoda > Insecta > Hemiptera > Delphacidae > Conomelus > Conomelus anceps. The sequence continues at coordinate 26,500,822 of OX418223.1, forward strand.
TAGGCTAGCGCTGTGAACGAGCTAGCTTTGCGTATTTGGCCTCGTCGCGCCGCATCGTACACGCTTTGATGTTAAACTTAACGCCACTACTGTTTTCAACACTTTTTTCCTTCTTAAATATATATCAGAAAAAATATTTATTTCTTAAAACTTAGGCTTCGCAGCTAGCCTAGGTAGCCTTGAGAATACACCACTGTCTATTTATCTTTTCTATTTCAGCATTTCATCCAACGTTATGCGTCAAAGTAAATTTTATCTAGTTCCATTGTCATTGGAAAATTCAGCCCTCCCGGCTGGGAGAATTCAGTAAAACCAATTAAAGAAAATCTACTTTAAACAATTTTCACCCTGCTATTTTTGATTGGGGTACTCATTGATTGATTGGGGTATATATCATATATATCATATACCCTCATTGATTGGGGTACTGTTTTTGGAAATTTAATTTAAAGGAGCTCAAGGTTGCTCACCCCAAATGTTTTGAAAAACAATCCTTAAAACCATATTTCCAGTGATTACAGACATATATAACACTTTTGTCAAAAGTTTATTGTCTTCCAAGGCTACAATAATTATTAGATTATCTGGAACTCTGGGGGAAAAGGGGACTCTGGGGATCCATCTCCCTGATCCCCCCACAGTTACGCCAATGCATAGACTAGTTTACACACCAAACTTTTATGAAATTTAGTGCTTTTTTAAAATATACTTGAAATCTCTCGCTAACACATAATTAATCTAACAAATCTAGCCCACAGCCAAAGAAACGTTCAAGGAACAATGCGTAAACGAGGCTATACGCTAATGACAAATTTCGAAATTTTATTGCTTTTACGCTTTAAATAGTTTTCTTTCCACTTTAGTAGTATTAGGTGTAGATCTACTACACACTACACAGAATTAGGCTACAGTTACAACCACCTTACACTTAAGGTTATACAGAGCTTCAGTTGTACTTTTATAGTGCCTGCTACTAAACAAAAGTACTTGAGAGCACGCACCGGACTTGTAACTCTCTTTAATATTAACTATTGAAACTATGTTTTAAAACAGAAATTCTTATTCCAAAAACTGCCGCTTCCTAAATATGGCTGCCCTGGACTGCAGAACCTGCAACCCCCCCCCCCCAAAATTTACCACTGTAGATTTTAAACGGTGCTACTTAACATAGAAAGTATGAATTACGTTTATATTGGTAAAGCAAATGATATAAAAGAATAAGAATCTAAGTGATGCATTAATACATAATGGAGTAGATTAAACGACAAAATTAGTTCACATTTAAAATACTTGTCTAGAGGAAAGAAGTAGAAAAATTAGAAAGTAAAGAAGAAGAGGATATACAGGATATACTGTAGAAGATGATAGAGGATAGGAGTAGATGATGTTGAAAGAGGATAATGAAAAGGAGGAGGAGTTGGTGGTGGCGGCGAAGAAGTTGACAAAATCGTAGAAGACGATGTTTTCTGCTATAAAATCACTTCCCGGTGGTTCGGAATCCACCTAAAACTGTAGGTCCAACTCATCAATCACCATCATCCAACTCATTACCCACGCACAAGTCTCAGACGTATGTGGGCTTCATCCTCCAAAACAAAAGACGAAAAGGAAGAGAGAAATTTAGAAAAAGCGAGAGAAGAGGAAGAGAAAAGTGTAAGAATGAGGAGGAAAGAGATAGGATAAGAGGATAGAAGAAGATGGAAAAGGATAATTATTATAATATAGAAGTGGTGGTGATCTACTAAACTTGCGGCCATGTAGATGTAGATGGATAGAAGGAAGAAGAAGAGGAAGAATAGGCTAAAGGAAAAGAAGAGGAAGAAGATTAAAAGAAGTAGAGTAATATAGAATGATGTCAGAGATAATAATATGAGAGAATGATAACAGTGGGGTATCAGAATGAAAGAAAGAGGAGGTGAGGAGGAGGAGGAGGAGGAGGAAGAGTTTGAGGAGGGGAAGAATATGGAAGAGGAGGAGAAGCATGAAGAAGTGGAGGAGTTGAAGAAGGTCTTCGGCCATCTACTATGGTAGGTGACTGATGTTTGTCTTCTGATAATAGCATAGACCAGTGCCATTGTTTACCCTCGTCTTTGAGCCAAAGACCGCCGCTTCAGTCGACTTTCTGACGCTTCTCTCTCTCACTCTGTCTCTCTCATATCTCGAGTCTCTCATTCTCTCGCGACATATTATCTGGACGTCTATTCTTCTCTTAACATACGCCGCCGTGACTAAAGACACACGCTTTTGTTGTCATGCTAAGAAAAATCGTCATCAAAAGAAACTGATCTCGTGCTTTCTTTTAGAATACTAGAAAAAATGTGTAAAGATTTTCTATTGATGGGTGGGGGGGGGGGGGGAAGAAAGAGGGTAAATTTTCAGTCTACTGAAGAAATTGTAAGCTTGTTATTAATTTCTATCACACCTTATTTATTTGTAATCCATGAATGCAAGTAGGTCCCAAAAAACACTAGCTAAAAAAATACAAATATTATAAAAAATATTTATTGTTATTATTATTATTATTATTATTATTATTTTCGTGATTGGTCACTTAGGACCGCGATTTAACAATTTCGACATTTTTAATCTTTGATGATAATCTCGCAGCACTTGTCTCCGTCTTTTCCGTTCTTGTTCAGACAAGTTCATTGTTCTTCTTGTTCTCATCTCGTCCAAAAACTCTCGTGAAGTATCAATCTTGAGTATTGAATATAAAATATTTATATTATTAAGAGATAAAATTAATGTGAAGAAGAATGTTACAACATTTTACAGATTTAGTAAAAGTGAGAAAATTATAACAAGAAACTAGCAATGAAGTGAAGAAAGCAATACACGTTTTACAATGAAAGTTGTAGTAAGCAACATACATATTTCGGGCTTTTTTATTTTTCCTATGTTTAAATTTCGACGATTTAAGGTGATTGGGAACCATGATACCGTTACTGTACTTCTAATCAAAAAGTAATGAGTTTATCGTTATAGTTTATAAGTATCAGTATTAATTTAGTAATTATTATTATAAGTTTGAAGTTTAATAATTCATTTCCATTTGTAATATATTGTATTATTTTATATTTGTTTTAGGTAAGACGGTTGCTAATCGCCGTTTATTTGTTACCGTAAGTAGATGGTCAATTGATTCCAATCTTTCATCATATTATGTGAATGCTACAAAGTGGTAGCCACAACGATTAGTTATGAAAGGAAGTTGGAAACATGGTATTTCTCTGGCACATCACAGCTTTATCATAGTTTTTCCAATCCAGATTTATAATTAGAATAATTGCGAGAATCTTTAGAAAAAGTATAGATTTGATTTGCAAAACCCCATAAGTTCTATTCAAATTAACTAGAAATGTAGAAATGGATCGATGAAGCCTTTTCTAATTGCAAGTTATTCCATAATAACTCTAATAATGTAGCATGAATTGTTATTAAATTGTAATGAATTTGATCATGGCCGACTTTAGTGTCGGCCATGATTTGATCCATCGCATTAAAAATTAAAAATGAGCTACATTTTTTTTCGGGGAAATCATGTGATATTGGAATTGACTAGCCTATACCGGAATACTCAAGACAATATTCTGAATAGGATTGAATTGAGAGGAGTGCAATTTCAAGCAATTACTTTGAATTTAAGTCGTAAAACTATGATTTTCGTTTCTACTGAATCTAAATTTCCCTCAATTTCATTACTCTTATGGAAATAAGGAAACCTGCTACTGAATAGAAGATGCAATTATCCCAATTCTTCCAACAGCAAAATCCTGAGGAACCACCAAACCGATTCTTGATTTTGATCCAAAAAGAAACTTCCAAGTTTCGTAATCTTGTTGAAGTTTAATTCATCTCTAGGGAATAAATAAATGGTTCTCGCTTGTTTGCCAAATTGCGCTATTCATTTTCCAATATGCTTCCTATTCGAATTTTGATTTGGGGCACAGAAGGTCATGTGACTTGGAAATATACAAAAAAGAACTGTATTCTGCGATCGAAAAAATCAAGTTTAAACTGAATAGGGAAGGATAATAGTAGCGGTGGGGGGGGGGGGGGGGTTAAGTGAAAATAGGTGTAAATCTTTATATAGGAGGTAGATTTAAAAAATTATGGGGTATTTTCAGTGTTTAAAATTAAGTGTCAAAGGCAATATATCATGAACCAATCCTATTGAATTCGTTTGCATCTTCGAACCTTACTTTTTCTATCTCAAGTTTCTCCTTCCCCCTCTTTTATTACTTCTTTTTCTGACGTACTCCTATTTCTTCTCTTCTTCCTTATTTTCCTATCTTCAACTTTATTCTTCCTTCTTTTAGTTCGAGACTCAATTTTTGCAAATTTTGTAATCGAGTACATCTTGATCCTGGCAAACTCAAATTCTATCAGAGGGTTAAAAGGGAGGTTACACCCTCGGTTTCCCGATTACCTTGTACATCTCCCGCGCCTAAACTCAATTTACTCTAATCGATCAATTATCACACCATTTGCATTTTTAAACTCAACCTGAACCCTTGAACTTTTTTCTTGTAGATATTCTCCCCCTCTTTTCTCTCACATTGCCTTCTCCGTTTACAACCATCTTGCTTTGGTTCACGACCATCTAGTGTTGGTTCAATGTCATAGATGATTTTCAGTTGGGTGAAACGTATTCCAAGTGACTGAAAAAAAGATTTGCCAAATTAATGAATGTTGGGTTCTAAAAATTCAGATTGAATGACAACTTTCATATCACTTATTAAAAAAATCAACAGACCCCAAATTTATAGCTCAGCTTTGTTTAATCCAATCTCTTTCAAATAAAGCAGGCTCTTTTTGGTGGAGTTTTCAGTAAAGCGTTTAATTGAGTAAATTCAAATGAAATCTACTCAATAGCGCATTTTTCACAAGAGGTTGATAATCACATCTCTCTCTTTATATCGATATGTCCAAATAAATAAATAAATGTCAATGTCAAATAAATAAATATGTTCTTAACCTACCGGAGGTTTATCCGCATAGCCTTGGGTGCCTGTCAACTGTAATATTCCGAATAATACTACATCACATATTTTTGTTAATCATAGATGATGTTTATAGTGTTATGGACACGGAAAGAAAGAAGTAATAGTGATTTTCAGCGTTATCTGCCTGTGTCAATATTGATTTCCGGAAGCGATTAATTACTCTTCTCCTGTACTCTCCTTGCCTTGTAGTTTATCTGTGCCACCTTTAGAATGTTTATTTAGAACTTTATAGAATTTTAGGGGAAATTGGAGAATGTCTTATCTGTTTATTTTAGAATTCGATAGAACATTATAGAAACCTCTCCCTCTTTCTGGATTATGATAAAAATGTATTTTGAAAAATAAGACGAAATTGTCACAACCACATTTGTTAAAACTTCGAGAAACTAGTTTCGGTTGTTACACCATTATCAATCTCAATCAAAATCAGAGTTTCTCGAAGTTTTAATAAATGTGGTTGTGACAATTTCGTCTTATTTTTTATTATGGATACCTTCCACAATATCACCTTCGCCATTACTAAGAAAGAAAAATGTATTTAAAGCGAACGCTCAGATAGACATCAGCTTCATTCATTGTTTGAACTTCGTTGACATAACAAGTGGCCGTTCTGTTCATAGTACAAACGTTTGTTGTTAAAGTGATACTCGCAGAGTATTGTGACTGTATTACATTGTGACTTCCTTTACATTTTATAGAAGTGGACACATCGTCTTAGCTATTCTTATACGGTGACAGACTTGTGCTAGACGCTTAGTGACAGACTTTTCTTCTTGAATTATTGAACAGTTTAATGAACAGTTATTATTTAATATTAGATCGGCCTTTTAACATTTAGTGATTGATTTTTTTACAGTAATATTGCAAATTCTTTATTAGCTGAACATTATCGATTTATCTGTTTTTGATTACATTATTCTGTGTGATAAATCTGATTAGTGTGTGTTGTGAATAATTTGTGTAAATAAAGAGCGAGTGTTAAATTTAAGTGTTGCCAGCGTTATTTTAGAGATAGAACAATAGCTTTATTTCTGAAAATAACTATTTATCGATTTTCAATCATTCACTTTGACTCCAAAATTTTATCGACATCATTCGTAAAAATCGAATTTTCCATCATACATTCCAATCGAACTTGCTTTGTCTAATGTGATTCAACTTCATAGATCAAACCAGTTCGTTTGAATGCTGCAATCATGTCATTAAGGGACGGACCGTTTCTTTGTCAAAACATAATGTGGTAATAAGAGTATGTTGCCCTATCGTCCCGCTGATACAAATTTGTGAGGATGAATCATTTCCTACTCATGAAATTGGTTGCCGAAACAATTTGTGTAGTGAATCAACACAAAAACTCAACTAGCTTCAGTAATGATAATGTTGAGTTTGCGGTTGAATGATGGAAAAAAGGAATAGAAACAAGGTCTAATATAGTTTTTCTTTGATCTACTTTGGATTTGTTCCTTCCACCAGTAATGATTGGTCGATTGATTCTCGGTTCGTGTTCATCGACGCGCAAACCTCAATAATTTTATGTAATATTATGATAATATCCTTATCCTTCTTTGTGGTATTCTTTTTTGAAGGACGCCGTCCAAGCGTTTCGGTGCAGTTTCAGTTTCAAAGCTGTATTCTCTGAGAATAGGATGTGGACCGCAAGGTAGAATAAGAAAAATTTCGTTTAATACAACCTCAAAAATTACTGAATGGGAACATATATTCGTGAATACGCATGAATGTTATCGCAATGATTAGATTAGATTGGAAGTCTAGTCTAAAATTAATGTGAAGAAGAATGTTACAACATTTTACAGATTTAGTAAAAGTGAGAAAATTATAACAAGAAACTAGCAATGAAGTGAAGAAAGCAATACACGTTTTACAATGAAAGTTGTAGTAAGCAACATACATATTTCGGGCTTTTTTATTTTTCCTATGTTTAAATTTCGACGATTTAAGGTGATTGGGAACCATGATACCGTTACTGTACTTCTAATCAAAAAGTAATGAGTTTATCGTTATAGTTTATAAGTATCAGTATTAATTTAGTAATTATTATTATAAGTTTGAAGTTTAATAATTCATTTCCATTTGTAATATATTGTATTATTTTATATTTGTTTTAGGTAAGACGGTTGCTAATCGCCGTTTATTTGTTACCGTAAGTAGATGGTCAATTGATTCCAATCTTTCATCATATTATGTGAATGCTACAAAGTGGTAGCCACAACGATTAGTTATGAAAGGAAGTTGGAAACATGGTATTTCTCTGGCACATCACAGCTTTATCATAGTTTTTCCAATCCAGATTTATAATTAGAATAATTGCGAGAATCTTTAGAAAAAGTATAGATTTGATTTGCAAAACCCCATAAGTTCTATTCAAATTAACTAGAAATGTAGAAATGGATCGATGAAGCCTTTTCTAATTGCAAGTTATTCCATAATAACTCTAATAATGTAGCATGAATTGTTATTAAATTGTAATGAATTTGATCATGGCCGACTTTAGTGTCGGCCATGATTTGATCCATCGCATTAAAAATTAAAAATGAGCTACATTTTTTTTCGGGGAAATCATGTGATATTGGAATTGACTAGCCTATACCGGAATACTCAAGACAATATTCTGAATAGGATTGAATTGAGAGGAGTGCAATTTCAAGCAATTACTTTGAATTTAAGTCGTAAAACTATGATTTTCGTTTCTACTGAATCTAAATTTCCCTCAATTTCATTACTCTTATGGAAATAAGGAAACCTGCTACTGAATAGAAGATGCAATTATCCCAATTCTTCCAACAGCAAAATCCTGAGGAACCACCAAACCGATTCTTGATTTTGATCCAAAAAGAAACTTCCAAGTTTCGTAATCTTGTTGAAGTTTAATTCATCTCTAGGGAATAAATAAATGGTTCTCGCTTGTTTGCCAAATTGCGCTATTCATTTTCCAATATGCTTCCTATTCGAATTTTGATTTGGGGCACAGAAGGTCATGTGACTTGGAAATATACAAAAAAGAACTGTATTCTGCGATCGAAAAAATCAAGTTTAAACTGAATAGGGAAGGATAATAGTAGCGGTGGGGGGGGGGGGGGGGTTAAGTGAAAATAGGTGTAAATCTTTATATAGGAGGTAGATTTAAAAAATTATGGGGTATTTTCAGTGTTTAAAATTAAGTGTCAAAGGCAATATATCATGAACCAATCCTATTGAATTCGTTTGCATCTTCGAACCTTACTTTTTCTATCTCAAGTTTCTCCTTCCCCCTCTTTTATTACTTCTTTTTCTGACGTACTCCTATTTCTTCTCTTCTTCCTTATTTTCCTATCTTCAACTTTATTCTTCCTTCTTTTAGTTCGAGACTCAATTTTTGCAAATTTTGTAATCGAGTACATCTTGATCCTGGCAAACTCAAATTCTATCAGAGGGTTAAAAGGGAGGTTACACCCTCGGTTTCCCGATTACCTTGTACATCTCCCGCGCCTAAACTCAATTTACTCTAATCGATCAATTATCACACCATTTGCATTTTTAAACTCAACCTGAACCCTTGAACTTTTTTCTTGTAGATATTCTCCCCCTCTTTTCTCTCACATTGCCTTCTCCGTTTACAACCATCTTGCTTTGGTTCACGACCATCTAGTGTTGGTTCAATGTCATAGATGATTTTCAGTTGGGTGAAACGTATTCCAAGTGACTGAAAAAAAGATTTGCCAAATTAATGAATGTTGGGTTCTAAAAATTCAGATTGAATGACAACTTTCATATCACTTATTAAAAAAATCAACAGACCCCAAATTTATAGCTCAGCTTTGTTTAATCCAATCTCTTTCAAATAAAGCAGGCTCTTTTTGGTGGAGTTTTCAGTAAAGCGTTTAATTGAGTAAATTCAAATGAAATCTACTCAATAGCGCATTTTTCACAAGAGGTTGATAATCACATCTCTCTCTTTATATCGATATGTCCAAATAAATAAATAAATGTCAATGTCAAATAAATAAATATGTTCTTAACCTACCGGAGGTTTATCCGCATAGCCTTGGGTGCCTGTCAACTGTAATATTCCGAATAATACTACATCACATATTTTTGTTAATCATAGATGATGTTTATAGTGTTATGGACACGGAAAGAAAGAAGTAATAGTGATTTTCAGCGTTATCTGCCTGTGTCAATATTGATTTCCGGAAGCGATTAATTACTCTTCTCCTGTACTCTCCTTGCCTTGTAGTTTATCTGTGCCACCTTTAGAATGTTTATTTAGAACTTTATAGAATTTTAGGGGAAATTGGAGAATGTCTTATCTGTTTATTTTAGAATTCGATAGAACATTATAGAAACCTCTCCCTCTTTCTGGATTATGATAAAAATGTATTTTGAAAAATAAGACGAAATTGTCACAACCACATTTGTTAAAACTTCGAGAAACTAGTTTCGGTTGTTACACCATTATCAATCTCAATCAAAATCAGAGTTTCTCGAAGTTTTAATAAATGTGGTTGTGACAATTTCGTCTTATTTTTTATTATGGATACCTTCCACAATATCACCTTCGCCATTACTAAGAAAGAAAAATGTATTTAAAGCGAACGCTCAGATAGACATCAGCTTCATTCATTGTTTGAACTTCGTTGACATAACAAGTGGCCGTTCTGTTCATAGTACAAACGTTTGTTGTTAAAGTGATACTCGCAGAGTATTGTGACTGTATTACATTGTGACTTCCTTTACATTTTATAGAAGTGGACACATCGTCTTAGCTATTCTTATACGGTGACAGACTTGTGCTAGACGCTTAGTGACAGACTTTTCTTCTTGAATTATTGAACAGTTTAATGAACAGTTATTATTTAATATTAGATCGGCCTTTTAACATTTAGTGATTGATTTTTTTACAGTAATATTGCAAATTCTTTATTAGCTGAACATTATCGATTTATCTGTTTTTGATTACATTATTCTGTGTGATAAATCTGATTAGTGTGTGTTGTGAATAATTTGTGTAAATAAAGAGCAAGTGTTAAATTTAAGTGTTGCCAGCGTTATTTTAGAGATAGAACAATAGCTTTATTTCTGAAAATAACTATTTATCGATTTTCAATCATTCACTTTGACTCCAAAATTTTATCGACATCATTCGTAAAAATCGAATTTTCCATCATACATTCCAATCGAACTTGCTTTGTCTAATGTGATTCAACTTCATAGATCAAACCAGTTCGTTTGAATGCTGCAATCATGTCATTAAGGGACGGACCGTTTCTTTGTCAAAACATAATGTGGTAATAAGAGTATGTTGCCCTATCGTCCCGCTGATACAAATTTGTGAGGATGAATCATTTCCTACTCATGAAATTGGTTGCCGAAACAATTTGTGTAGTGAATCAACACAAAAACTCAACTAGCTTCAGTAATGATAATGTTGAGTTTGCGGTTGAATGATGGAAAAAAGGAATAGAAACAAGGTCTAATATAGTTTTTCTTTGATCTACTTTGGATTTGTTCCTTCCACCAGTAATGATTGGTCGATTGATTCTCGGTTCGTGTTCATCGACGCGCAAACCTCAATAATTTTATGTAATATTATGATAATATCCTTATCCTTCTTTGTGGTATTCTTTTTTGAAGGACGCCGTCCAAGCGTTTCGGTGCAGTTTCAGTTTCAAAGCTGTATTCTCTGAGAATAGGATGTGGACCGCAAGGTAGAATAAGAAAAATTTCGTTTAATACAACCTCAAAAATTACTGAATGGGAACATATATTCGTGAATACGCATGAATGTTATCGCAATGATTAGATTAGATTGGAAGTCTAGGATTTCAATATTGAGGTAGCAGGCAGGATTATAATAATTTAAAAGTCAATCGTAGTCTGTAGCTCAGTCCAAGTTTTTAGATTTTCGGCTAATATCTTCGTTACAAAAACATTGATACAAAGAAAAAAGCTCAGTCCAGTCTAGTATTCAGGACTATCTGTTTTAGTATCTAGTATTCAGGACACCTGTTTTCAGGTGATATGAATCTGTGTTGATATTTCAATTGATGCTTGTATTACAGCTTGCGATAAAACAAGACTCAGGTTGTGGCTTACCTTATTCCCAACACACTATCACCTATCACCACCTTAGTATTGTGGTTTTGTTTTTAATTCTAAATATTATCATTGTTTGCTATCCTACTATTTTATTCTATTAAAAAAAAATTCTTATATGAAAATGTCCATATTTTAATACTTATATCAAGTATTTTATCAGTTTACTTTTGATGTGTTACGATGGACAAATCTTTCATAGGACCTGCTGATTTTCCATCTTGTCATCTACTTTTTTTTAGCCTACTCCCTCCATTTTTCTCTCCCTATATCATTCGTCATTCTCTTTCTAGTATTAAACTTGAAGTATTCAAGTTTAGCAGGTATTTGTTCAATCAGAGATAAGCTTCGAAACTACTGGGCGCTCTTTGTAAGGATGACCGATTGGATTGGACAGCAAAAAGACTGCTGTAAAATCACTTCCCGGTGGTTCGGAACCCACCTAAAACTGTAGGTCCAACTTATCAATCACCATCATCCATTTCATTACCCACGCACAGGTCTCAGACCTATGTGGGCTTCATTCTCAAAAAATAACTTTCTTTCTCCATATTTATAACTGCTTCTTCATATTTCTCTAGTAATAGTGTTTCTCTACTTTTCATCCTTCTTCCTCTTCTAGAACTGTACTTTACTTGAAGTCTTCACTCTTTTTCCCCTTTATTCAACCTTCTCCATGTTTAAAATCATCCCTGCTTCTTCATATTCTTAGTTGATTATTTTATGATGTCTTTATCTTACCCATTTTATCATCCCCTTTTTGTCTTCAACAAGAAATTTTCACTTTTATGTTTCTTTATTCAGCTTTCTTCCCACGTAATTCCCGTGTCTCCTTTATACTATTGATTGATAGTGTTTTCCTTTCTTCCTATCTTGTTCTCCATCCTCTGTCTAGTGGTCAACTACTCGATTTATTCCCCCCTCTAAAGAACTATCACAGGTCATCTTTTGATATACATCTTTTTCTCCAGTTTTTCAGATTTTTTATATAAAGCTTGTTTCGAAATTTCAAAATTTTTCATCATAGTTAACACGGTACTGTACTTAAAACTTGTAATAATTCCTTAATTTTTTCTAAAATTTCAATTTTTCTAATTAATAAAAAAACAACACTCTTACACTGCGCACTGGTCCCCGACCCCGACCTCGCAGTGTAATTTCCACATTTATGTAAAATGAATATTTTGTATTTTCTGTATTTTGTTTTTTAAGGAAAATAAATTGATTTTGATTTTGATTTTGATATCACGAGAGCAGTTCTTCATTTCTTCTCCTTCCATCATCGTTCGTGCAATTAGTGCAATACGATCTAGTGTCCACATTCTACTACAACCGAAGTATAGTGGCATAATCAACCACCCTCCCATCACCATGCGTAGTCGCATTTATTTCTTTGATTATCATGATACATCTTTTGCACTAGTCACGTGATCGTGACGTTTCCGACATGCGCGTGTGGGTGCGCGTTGCATTGGCGTGGCGGCTCGCCGTCTGTGCCGTGGAGTGAGTGGACCAATCACGTGAAGCGTACCGAATCTCGGTAATAGACGTTGTAGTCTAGACGTGGGTCCGCAGTCATTTCAGGGTCCTCTAATCATAGTGATGATGATAATAATAAACGTAATATCTCCGCGTAATTACTGCCGCACTGTGCACTGGTTATTCTACACCTGTTGAATTTTCTTTTCACTTTCATCGGCTCTCTATGGTATTTTGTTTCCCGCTAAGAAAATTGCTCATTATTTTCTTTTATTTTTTTATATTGTTTTCTGTCCCGTTTTTTTACTACTATGAAAAAACTTCTACTTCAGTACTAAGACAAGGGCAAAAACCTCTACAATCTCTTCCTATTCCCAATACTCACATATTTCTGTTTCTCAAATAATACAGCACAATGCAACGCATTTCACTATTTTCCTCTCACAATCCTCTTGTTCATCTTCCCTCCTGCTAGTTCTTTATTCTGTTGCATCCTCTTTTCATTTTTTTTGCTCATTTTCTTCTCAAGCTCATGATTTTTCTCCTTCCCCTTCATATTTTTCTTCTGGGACAGAAGTTTCAATTTCTCTTCTCCACAATTTTCTAACCTTCTCATTTCTATTCTCCTCAATTTCATTACATTGCATTCTTTTGCGTTTCTTCTTTTCGATTCTCATCTTTTCGTTAACATTGTTCTTCTGGTTTACACGTCTTACTTTCTCTCCTTCCCATTTTTGCTTAAAGTTCCTTCACTCTTTGATTTCCTGTTTCAATCTTGAATACATCTTTCTTCCTTCATACATTTCTATTACAATCAAATTTGATGGTGGCTAACATGTATGGCTTACTAATCTTCTTTTGTTTGAGTCATTTAGTGAAGCTTTTAGTGTTTACTTTTGGTGAAGTCTCTCATAAACCTCTCTACCTCATACCTAATGACTGTTTCGATCCTCATTTTTCAAATACGGTGGGGAACCCTTTTCATATTCGAGCCCATATCATAATTAAGGCGAAGTTTCTGTTGAATCTATCCACTTTTTATTTCACAAAATAATAAGAGTATCGATTGTAGTTTTAAATTTGATGGATGTGGATTCGTCAAGCCAAGAATATAGCATTATAAAAATCCTAAATGAATAAAGCCTGATTGGAAATAATCAATTTAAATTTAACATTGGACAAATCCAGATGCCCCCATGATGGGAGGCCAGTGGATGCTTAAATATATATCCAACCATCTATCTATCTATCTATCTATCTATCTATCCAATCCAATCCAATCCAGTCCAATCCAGTCCAATCTAATTTAATTCAATCTAATCTAATCTTTTCTAATCCAATCTAATCTAATCCAATCTAATTTAATCTAATATGATCTATCATGCTGTTATTATGAGGTGCTGTTTCTGACCCCCTCTATTTCACATTTCAGTAAACCATTCAAGTTGTTTAATTTTGAGTGTAGTTCCTGATTATCCTGATTAAGGCCCTTGTCTAAACGCATCTACAATTGCAACTTATGCAAGCAGACCACTTGATGGAAGGAGAGGGAGTGACATGCTGATCGTGTTCGGTCACATCATAGGCGGCAGAACCGCGAATCCAATTAGTCAAGCGGCGAGCGACTCGAGCGAGCATGCTCGAGCAAGGAAGACGAACGATCCGCCCGGCTCGGATGACCCCTAATGAAGTCGGGAGCTAATTCGCTATTGTCTTGCCAGCACAATGGCATTCCATCGCCGTCCGAGACTAGAACGGACTTGGACAAAAATGCAAACCCTCGTCTTTGCGCTAAACAGAAAAGGGCACAGAAAAAGTTATGTCGTCCGAGTCGAAGATATTACGAACCCTTCATTGGAATGGGATTCTTCCCTCAGTGAGATGAACATCAATCCAGTGCACGTGCCTGCAAAGAACACAAATCACGGTTGAGTTTTTGTCAGAACTTCATAGCATATACCTTACATATTTCTATAACGCTCATATTCATATACTAGCTTAAGCATTTGAAAAGATTTAATGAGTACCTTTTTTCAAATGCATTTGAAACATCTAATGAGTACCTTTTTTAAAAGTTCTGGGTTTAGTGGTCAATCTTACTTATTAGGTTCTATTTAAGAATAATCAAGTACAAATCAGCTGTTGTAAAACACATATCTAGGCTGACAAAGCTATTAGACTTTTTTCAAAAGGTTCATCAGTTTTTAGAGCAAATATTTTTTCCCCTCCCCAGCAATTACTTTTTTCTGGATGATTCTATTTTCTTCACGAGTTGATTCAATTTCCTAAGTTTTCATAATATATCAGAATTTACTTTTTCATTTCAATATCCAGTGTCAGCCCATAGTCCTGTCGGAAGTTCAATTCCTTTTTTCATTTCTTGATATTGCTATTCGGCTATAGAAAATGTAATAAAAAATTGTACACCATAATTCCTCTTGAAATTGATTTAAATGACATTAATAATTAAAAATAAAACAATGTTCAAACCATTCATTCAATTTGAAAATATTGAAAATTATTTGGTTTCTAATTTATTGCAATAAGGTCCACTTGTTTTTAAAAGGCATTTAAACGCTGAACATTCTGCAGAGAGTTCCAGATATCCTTTGATTAGCGACTGTAATAATAGTCTTGTTTGGTTAATTCCCTTGCTTTCCCTGAGCTCTTGATACTCTTTAAACAGAGCTGAGACGAAAGTCTAGCTGGATTTTGTAACATTCCCTGAGCTCAGGGAAAGATTAATATATTCTCTAATCAGAGCTTTGACAAAAGTCTTGCTTAATTTTTTATTTATTATCCCTGATATTTTTAAAATTTTAAATAATTTCATTTCTCAATGAGCAACGGTACAACAATCTTCAAGATACACAAGTACATAAGAAATACATAGTGATATTCATTGAAAATGTAGGCACTCCCCAGAATAGCCTATATATTTAAATATCTGATACTTTTAGTGATAACAATAATATACTTAATGAACATAATATACAAGCAACAGAACTCAGATGTCGAAATAAAAAATAATCTAATATAAATTGAAAAAAAATAACTTAAATAATAAAATGTAATTATTAAACAGAAATTTATAATAAATAGAAATATAATTATATAATTATTCTTTAATATATTTCCTTTTTGGTCTATTCTATGAGTTCTAGGTAAAAACATCTTCTGTTATAAAAATAGTATAACATTATTTTTTACACCTACCCGAATTTACTTATTTATTTTTATTCTTCAAAGTTGAATTTAAGACTGGACCAAAAGCCTCGCTTAGCTCTAGTTCAGAGCTGACTAAGTTTTTCGCCAAGTTTTTCCATCGCATTCCGCAGTGCCATGACTTAGCCATGAAGTCTCGCCAGACTTGACCGACCTGGCAAAGTACGACGTCCCTGATCTAGTTGAATACTGGGATCGATCGATCTTCATACCGATCGTTTCCGTCCTCTGTTTGTTGAGCGGCTTTTTTCTTCGATCTGTGTTGGTGCAAGCGCGGCGCATGCTCATTTGTAATTCAATCCGATCTCATTCTTTGCCAGAGAAACAGATCCGGTCTTTAATAAATTTTCACAGAAAAAGTGGGAGCTGACGAGCTCCAACAAATCGAGTAAATAAATACTGATACTTTCCCCCGTAGACTACAGTAACTGATCGATCGATTGATCGTCCCAGGTCTTCAATACCAAAAAACTCGTTCTCATCAATCATCACGAAAAGATGAAACCATCAAATAGCATCACAAAAAAGAGAAAAATAATAAAATCAACACTACCACTTGATACTTAGCCCTCATCTGTTTTAAAGCATTCACCATCTTTGCAATTAATTAGTTGCTGCTTCAATTATTTAGTTTCAACCCTCTTCCACTGTGCTCACGCCATTAAACTTTTATAACCCGTACTGCCAGCATGGTTGTCTGGCTGAGTTTCCGATTTTAATTCGTCAGCGAAAAAACAAGATCAAAAACGAGCAGATGAAATTCAGGGTTTGTCCTTCGTTCCTTGGAGTTGGCTGCGTCGATTGATGAAAAAACAACGTTGCAGTCACTTCGATATTTATACAGTTTTTTTTCAGGATGTTGGGCTGTAGAATGTATTCTGTAGGGTACAAGCTATTAGAAAATAGGAACAAACTTAGTATTGTTACGGGTTCTGTCTCTAAAATAACGCTGGCAACACTTAAATTTAAAACTTTCACTTTATTTACACAAGTAATCCACAACACGCACTGATCAGTTATACCTTACACAAAATAAAGAAATCAGAACAGATAAATCGATAATGTTCAGCTAACAAAGATTTGCTATATTAATTTACAAAAATCAATCACTAACTATTAAAAGGCCGATGTAAAAAAAATAACTGTTCAAATAAACTGCCCTATAATTCAAGAAGAATGTCTAAAAGAACAATTAACTTACGTAGCACAAGCCCGTAATACAATAATAGCTATGAGTAGCTATCAGTCCACTCGTATAAATTCAAAAGGTAAAAGAATCCTCACTAATAGTCACAATATACGGCGATTATCATAACAAATGTTTTTAATATGAACAGAACTGCCACTTGTCTCGACAAATTTCAAACAAGGAATAAAACTAACGTTTACCTATGCGCTCGCTTTAAATAGAACATGAAAGATGGAGATTTTTCCAAATTGTTCCAGGGAATTCTAAATAAACAGATAAGACATTCTACAATATTCGATAAGATTCCATAAAATTCTAATTAAAAATTCTGCAGGAGTCACAAGATAAACTACGAGGCGAGGAGGAGAGTAATTAATTCTTCCGGTAATCAAATTGACACAGCAGTTAACACTGAAAATCACTGTTCATTCTTCCACAACAGTACAGCTAGCTGCTTCTTTACAGTAAAATCCCTATAATTCAAGGTAATGGATAGGTACTTGATCTTTCGTAGATAATCCAAAAATCTCCTAATATGTCCTATTTTTTTAATATAAAAATAACCGTGAAAATAAATTCAGAGCTGCTTACATTGAGCTTCAGTAAATAAAAGGTTAGGAACAGGTTAAATAATAACATAGAATAGTCTATTTCTGTTATAAGTTGTACAATTGTGTTTTTTCATATATTTCAACTTATTATTCATGTATACCTAAATATTTATAATTATTATAGTTCGGCTGATAAATGAAATTGCTAAATATAGTGTTTAATCTTTCCAATGTGCTATCTAAAAATCCAATTCTTAATTTTGCAGTCAATCTTTTTCTTCTTTTTTCCAATTTTTTAAGTCTAATAGAACTCCACTCCAGCGCACAAGCTCTTGGCTTATGCTGGAGTGTAGTATACAGATTTATGATAAGTTTTATTTAAATTATATTTGTTTCTTTATATTAATATAGTGTAGCCTACCTAAAAAATATAAAATTTTGATATTGTACACTAGAAATAAGTTATTTGATGTAATGTGATGGAAATTTTGTTTTGTTTTGTCTGTATAAAATAAAATGAAAAATAACACTAAATACTTCATGTTAACACAACACACAGCTTAATGTATGACAACACTAAATACTTTATTGTTATGTACATTAAATAATAATGCAGTTAAATATGTAATGAATTCAAATTCCTCAATTAATTTAAAAAATGTTCAATATTTTTGTTCTAATAATGACTGATAATAAACAGTCAACAATAATACTACTAGTAATACAGAGATAGGCTGCAACGTGCTTTGAATCCACACAATGTGACAATTCGGAGTCCCCGGTAAATTAGTGTTATAAAAAGTATTATTTTTTCTCTGTAGCATCTTATTATCAACAATTAATACTTGAAATGTAGTTAGTAGATAATGAATAGGGATCTGATAATACCAAGAACACTTACAAGGGGAGTCCTGAATTTCTTAAGTAATTTTCTCTATTATTGAAAAATCCCTCCTGGAATAGCTTTTAGCTGGACGGGTAATTTTTTGCATCGCATGTTGAAATTATTGTATGTATTTGATGGAAATAAAATAAATTGAAATGTTAGAACAATAAATCAAATTTGATGTATTTTATTCTCATTAAGGATGTGTAAAAGCCTCCATGAACACTAAGAAATAGCTGTATCTCCCATATTTTAGACTTTTACAAGAAAGTTCAAAATACCAAGCTCCAAATGCACTGATCATTATGCACTGACCAAAGATGTAAGGAATCGATTCCTTTGTTGAATGCTGAACTCCCAATAATAATCTGTAGCCAAAGAACTTGCCTGAGTTTGATGGATAGAGAAAAGGGGGGGTGCGCTTGTGATATGGCTTTTTAGAATGGCGTCCAGTTTCCTAATAACAGGGATTATCCTTCCTTATAGTCAGCAGGCAGGTGGGGATTTAATGCCGACTGCAGTTGAAGAACCAACCCACTCAACAACCCTGCAATGGTTTCTTCGTTCTCGACAGCTTGTCCTACGAATATTTATCTCTTACTAGCTTGTTTTGTTTTTTCAATGACAGGTTAGAAAAATATTAAGTTTACATTGGAGTATAATAATTTCAAATGTTCAAATCATTTATTTAACTCACACACATAAAATATGCTATAGCCTATGTAAATAACAAAATACAGAAAAATGCACAAAAGAAAATTTAAATAATAATAATAATAATAATAATAATAATAATAATAATAATAATAATAATATGATAATATTATGACAGAATGTTAATATTATTACTATTTTGTTTACTCTAAATTTTGTTGAATTGTGTAGAAAGGGCGCAGACCAGTGGCGGTCCCAGGATTTTATTTCGGGGGGGGGGGGGGGATAACCACCGGGGGGTCTGAGTACCCCCCCCCCCCACCCCGGAAAAAATGTGGAATTTAAAGCCTAAAAACGTATTTTTTTACGTATTTGAGCTCTAAAATATGCTCAAGCTAATAGTATTTATGTTAGCTAATAAAATAGTTTTTCATTTAAAGTTTATTGTACCTAGGTGAAATAGGACCCAACCATAGTATGTGTTTTTCCTTTGATTTACTTTAGCTACACAAAACAAATTGATTAAAAGTCAATGCGATTATTTAATGAGCTAATGAGCATGATGACAAAGTTCAGTTAAATAAACGTATAATGAAATCAAAAATAAATCAAGTGTTCACTGCGAATTTTTTCATTAAGGTTAGTCCCTATTTTTAACATGTAAGTTACGAAGGAATAGCCAAAAATACTCAGATTGTTACACAACAATGTAATGGATGTAAGGATGTACACATCCTTCTTGTTTACTCTTCTAGCTAACAAGTAACAATGACACAGATTAAATTTATTTCTCGCAAAAACTATACATACTGTACATAATATTATGAATGAATTCTTTTTTAGGGGGGGGGATCCATCTTGATATTTCAGGGGGGATATATACCTACCATCCCCCCCCCCCTGGGACCGCCACTGGCGCTGACCTTGGGTTTCTTGCTGCCTATTAAGTTTTATTCATCATAAAACGTTTATAAGATCAACTTTCGAATGTTGGGTTATGAGTTATCCTGAAACTTTTCACCGGTGCACTTAGATTCTTGATTCATTCCCGATGTAATGAATTAATTAATTAAATTTTGAAGTTGCATAATATAACAATCATCGATTTCTTTTCAAAGACATACCACACTACAAGTAATGACATTCGTAGCTGGAAAACTCATTCTTATGCGAGAAAATTGGGGAGTTCGATCCCACTAGGCGCCAAATCTGCAAGAAAGTAGAAACCAATCTGTCAAAACAAAACAATTCAATTCAATTAATCACAGCAATACATCATGATTGACATCCCTGAGAGACTATTTCTATGAGTTTAAGGACCGATTCTCAGCTTCCATACCATGAAAATATTAAGAATCAATCGTCGAAATGCATTGTACAACTAAATTCATTCCTAAGAATACTCAATTCCAATCAAGTATTATTTTTGCACCGATTTCATAAATTGTTAATGCCTTCTCTATTTTCAAATTACTCTTATTGATGAAATTACTGGAGTGTGGGGCTTGTGCATAAATTCATCATATCCCTTCACCAAGCTATTGAGATCAATGTTGAGTGTAAGAACATTATTTCAAGGATTTTCTACAGACTCCACTAAAATAAAAAATAGCTACAAATTTTGAATAGAAATAATTATCTCAAAGTAGAAGGGGCGTTGATCTGCAATTTCCTCCTACTTTTACTCCGATTGATAGTGATTCAATTTTTTCCAATTCTGAATGGCTAGAAAGTTGAATGAAGGAGTTCCTTCTCTAATATCTTGCTTGCTTCCATTTTTAAATGAATCGAATACCTGATGAAGTAACTAGATAATTCGTTCCAGAAACCACTACGGTCGCGGATACACCAGGGAAGTAGGTATGTTTGGAGACCTTTGGGACAACCCCCCTCCCCCCCCCCCTCCCCCCCCCTCCCCCCCCCTCCCCCCCCCCCCAAAAAAAAAAAAAAAAAAAAATTAAAAAAAAAAAAAAAAAAAAAATAAAAAAAAAAAAAAAATTAAAAAAAAAAAAAATTAAAAAATATTACAAAAAATTCCGACCGATCGGCCAAGGTCAGGGGACCATGGGTGGGGACCTGGCATGAGTATATATGGGGGATCAGTTGCTGGTAGGATCATAGTGTCTCAGTGAACGCGGACGAGTGCTTATACTATAGCCCAGACCTTCTGTTGTGACTTCACCCAGATCTTCAGTAGTGATTAAAATGTAAGTACAAGTGCTTGTAACATCTCAGGACTTAGTAAATTTTTGAAACATTTTAGGACTTAGAAAAATGTTAGGACTTAGAAAAATTTTGCATCATCTCAGGACTTAGAAAAATTTTGCATCATCTCAGGACTTAGAAAAATTTTGCAACATCTCAGGACTTAGAAAATTTTTGTAACATCTCGGGACTTAGAAAAATTTTGAAACATCTTAGGACATAGAAAATTTTTGTAACATCTCAGGACTTAGAAAAATTTCCGAAAAATCGTAGGACTTAGAAAAATCTCAGGACTTAGAAAAATTTTCAAAAAATCTTAGGACTTAGAAAAAATTTCCGAAAAATCTTGGGGACTTAGAAAAATTTTCAAAAATCTTGGGACTTAGAAAAATTTTCAAAAAAATCTTGGGACTTGGAAAAATTTTCAAAAAATCTTGGGACTTGGAAAAATTTTCGAAAAATCTCAGGACTTAGAAAAATCTTGGGACTTGGAAAAATTTTCGAAAAATCTCAGGACTTGAAAAAATTTTCAAAAAAATCTCAGGACTTGGAAAAATTTCCGAAAAATCTCAGGACTTGGAAAAATTTCCGAAAAATCGTGGGACTTAGAAAAATCGTAGGACTTGAAAAAATCTTCAAAAAATCTTAGGACTTGGAAAAATTTCCGAAAATCGTAGGACTTAGAAAAATTGTCAAAAAATCTTGGGATTTAGTTTTACATGGGGCATATGGGGAGGGGCATGTGGGAAGTTTGCTGGACTATAAGGAATTACATGTGGGGAGGGGCATATGGGGAGGGGCATGTGGGAAGTTTGCTGGACTATAAGGAATTACATGTGGGGAGGGGCATATGGGGAGGGGCATGTGGGAAGTTTGCTGGACTATAAGGAATTACATGTGGGGAGGGGCATGTGGGAAGTTTGCTGGACTATAAGGAATTACATGTGGGGAGGGGCATATGGGGAGGGGCATGTGGGAAGTTTGCTGGACTATAAGGAATTACATGTGGGGAGGGGCATATGGGGAGGGGCATGTGGGAAGTTTGCTGGACTATAAGGAATGATCTCTAGACTTATTACTTTGAAAATAGGACTTAGTCATACATGGGGCATATGGGGAGGGGCATGTGGGGAGTGGAGCAATTATGTGACCAGCTTACTAATGGAAATGCACTATCTGTTTCAGATGAACAAGGCCAGCCGATGCCAGATGACCATACCCCGCCTCACTAGCCTACCGGCCTTGACATTTTGTATGACGTCATTCCAATGCAGGAAAACAAGTAATTGCGCAACATTATGCATTACGTAATCACTTGCCATTGGCGCCATACCAATGAAGCAGGAAAACAAGTAATTGCACAACATTATGCATTACGTAATCACTTGCCTTTGGCGCCATACCAATGAAGCAGGAAAAAACATGTCTGTGTACAGCATTACTGACCTTGGCGCCATCCAGGAAAAAACGTATGCAACTAATTTATGGCTGTACAAGAAATAGGTGGGAGCACAGTTGACCTTGGGGAGATCCGGTTACCAAGTATATATAGAGGACCTCTGGCTTGTAGATCCATAGTATCTCAGCAAACGACTGCTAGCTTCTACAGTGAATCCTGCTAAAGACTCAATAACAGTAAGTATTTGTCTCTTGCTAGATCATCTAACCTCCATAGCTATTGCATGAAATCTAATGCCTAACCATGTTATCATTCATCCATTGCATGAAATCTAACCTCAAATGGCTAACCATGATATCATCTACTGCATGAAATCTCATTCATCTAATGCATGAAATCTCATTCATCTACTGCATGAAATCTCATTCATCTACTGCATGAAATCTCATCCACATGAATGGCTGACCCACAATGCTGACTGTAAGATTATGCTAATACCTGTTCATTTTCAGATGTCATCCACTAATGATGCCGCTGACGCCATCTACAACACAATTGCATCCCAAAAGCCGCTAGACCTCATATCCATGAAAGATCTCGAGCCAGGGCACACGTACCAAATGATCAGCGCAGAGAGAGTCACCACAAAATATGGTGAAAAGGTGGCAGTCACACTGGATTCCGACAACGTACACATATGGGTTATACTTCCAGAGTCGTACTGCAGGACCACCTTCAAATTCGTCCCTGCTGTAGGAACCGTCGACATGAAATCATATAAATTCATGTGCCATCCTGCTGGGAGAACCCATAGAATCCAATTGATTAAAGAATAATGAATGAAAAAATAAAAGTGTGACATCTGCAACTGATTTGTTATTCATTTTCCCCTACCATAGTTTCAGTGTCCACTTATGCCAAGTGTTCACCTAGTGTTCACCTAGTGCTCACCTAGTGATCACCAGTGTTCACTAAGTGTTCACCTAGTGCTCACTTAGGCCTAAAAGTGTACACCAAGTGTTCACCTAGTGATCACTAAGTGTTCACCAAGTGTTCACCTAGTGCTCACTTAGGCTTAAAAGTTTACACCAAGTGTTCACCTAGTGCACTGTTGCTTCAAAGAAAAAAGGTTGAAAAGAAAAGTATATACTCTTACAATACATTATTTATTAAACAATCTCAAGTATGAAACAATACATAGAAATTGGCTACAATATTGCCCCTTTCAAAGTCTCTGGTAACACCATAGGTCTCTGCCGACCTATTAAGAGATTCCTTTACACGGCCCACGCCATCGGTCACATCACCTGGCGGCCATAATCTATAATGTTGCTCAGCTTTACGAATTGATACCAGTAGAGCAGGATCGCCTGATTGACCATCCTCAATCCTAATGCATCTGACACGTCCATCCATAGAGTTGTAGTCAAAGCCGGCAAATGTAATCCATCTTCTGCCAACCAAAGATAGACTCTGGTCACCGCACTCAAAGTCACACCACCAAGTCTCATCGCTGTCGTTGAAATCAATCTCCAGCTTAACATCCTTGTTCCTCCATCCAGGCACTGAACGCAAGTCCATTATGGCTACCAAGCTATTCTTTAACTTGTATATTGTGTCTAATGGCACTCTCCAATGATTATCAAAACAGGCTGTCACCATGAATGGCAGTCTATCCACATATGATGCTGGAGACCGTTGCTTCTTATCCTCCTTATACGATGCAATGCCCATGTAGATATCTTTCAGGAACGAATTGACACTAGTACGGTTGAAGTTTGCAGATTGTGGACCTGGACAAAATCTTTCACCTGGGAAGTCGTCTTTGTCTCTGACCCATTGTATAAACCCTTGACTAGGTACTGCATCGATGACAGCATAGCGTAGTCTCCTGAGACGAGTACAATCACATTCAAGGATATTCTCAGAGCTGACGTCACATGACTCTGCATGCCCAGATTCAAGTTGAAAATTGTCCATGCTCAAGCTGTCTTGCCGCCGCAGTAGCTCAGCTTCTAGATCCATGACTGCCGCCTTCAAGCGTGTCTCGGCTGCCCTTGAGCTCAAAATCCTTGAGATCATCTTGACTGTAGGTGTTAAACTAAACTATACTGAGCAGCAGCAGGCTCTTAAATACTAGAGGTGGTGGGGTAAATGATGACGCAATATTCACATTTCATTCTTTATTGACAAAAATAAACTTCGACAAAAATATCTATCTCTTTGTAATGCTTGCATGATCCAATTGTGCAGGATGTTTACTACATTGAGCGCACAAAATGGCGGTACATCCAAGCGTCCTCGTCCTCCATTGTCACCAGCCAGCTTCATCTTCACAGTCTCCAAGAAGTCGAGCAGGTAATGTTCTGGGCAGTAGACTGTAGTAGTCTTCATCAGCACCTCCAAGTTGGGCGTCTCATGGAATAGGTAGGGCGAACTCAGGTCCACGTACTCCACATTTTCCTTTTTGTTCAGCTGCAGTAGCGTTTCCAGCAGACAAATCTTCTCATATCCATATACCAAGATCTTGACTGGCCGTCCCGATTCACTGTTCTCGTGCAGCCATCTTCCAACTGTGTCACATACAATTTGCTTCAAGGCCGAATATGAGAGGTGTGTTTGGCCGGCTCCATTGCCCGACCATCTCAGTCCATGTTTAGCTCTTTGTAATTGATTGCTTTCAACCAGGCCGCTTGTTTTCAGCAAAATGTCCGGGTATGGTGACTTGAAAAAGTAGTGGTGAGTCAACACATGATGTTCATCGTCACGTTCCAATATTGCCATCTCCTTGACAATAAACTGGTTATTCAATCCCTCAAAGCCTTGAAA
Source organism: Conomelus anceps (assembly GCA_948455865.1). NCBI lineage: Eukaryota > Metazoa > Arthropoda > Insecta > Hemiptera > Delphacidae > Conomelus > Conomelus anceps. The sequence goes on from OX418223.1 coordinate 26,526,338, forward strand.
GTCCATCAAGTAGATTGGTATTGGTCCAAAAAGTTCTGTAGCCCTGCTTGGTGTGATGCCATCTTCGTCGTCATCATCAGTGGAAGCCTGGTTGAGGTCGGTTGTACTTGTAGAAGCGTCCTTCATCAACGATGTCTCATGTTGAGTGTAGTAGCCTGGGCAGCAGCCCACAACATCCTCTCCATCGCTGGGTGGCAACTCCCCCTCCTCCTCATCCAAAAAGCGTAGAACTCTCCTGGACATGATGACTGCTTCACTCGACGCTTCTTGCAACTATGAGCATACTGCTGCTTGCTGATCGCCTTTATATCCTCCACCGCTCTCTCTCTAGGCCGATTGAACAAGACCAGTCATTGGCTGATACTCCTTAACCACTTCGTGTATCAGCAGACAATAGGCATGTGTTTTTCCTGGAATGTTGTCACTTGCTTCAAACTCAACTCTGATGTCAATGCTTCCTGTCTTGAGCGATTCGTTTTGACGTGAACAGTCAATGGGAAACAGTAACATCTTACCATCCCGCACAGCCTGTTTCTCAAAAAGTGGGTTGCTTGCTCGAGCGTCATCACGATTGTAGACTCCATTGAATGCTGCATACATATTGTACACTTGGTTGTCATCACCATTGATGCTTTCATACGGATAGTACTTGTTGTTCAAAAACACTCGAATGTCTTTCATTTTGCACATGTCAAAGTATGAGCTATTCACAGTAGCCGCTCCTCTTCGTCCAGTCTGCAGTCCAATCACAATGTATCTTGGCTTCTCCAGCTGAGTAGTCGACTTGACAGTCCACGTATGTTTTGTGGTCTGTGGCAAAGATGGATACTCGTACAGTTCCCAATGTCTGAATGGCATTGAGATGGGCGTGTTCTTTTGCACCAGTCTCAGCAGATGCAATTTAGCTTCATCAGACACCTCTACATAGGGCATCCTCCACACCAGTTTCTCAATTGTGACCTTGCCTGCTGTATTCAAACAGTCTGAAGTGTCAGCACTGCGTCTCAGCACCAGCTCCTGTTTCACATTCAGCATAATCTGCCTATAGTCCTCAGCAAAGCCCAACAGGTATCTAAGTGGCACATTCATGATGGTTGTGTTGGCACCATTGGCATCAAACGTGCCAAACCCTGCCTGGGCATCATATCTGTAGCCGGCTCCATCCATCTTGAGCTGTTCTTCCCGCTCAAAGGTCATGGCATTCTTCATCAGGCTGGCAATGCCAGGGCTACGTATGCTGTCCACTACAACTCCATTGATCTCGTAGCGTATTTCCGAAAACAGGTGGGCAAAGAATCCAGAAACACAAGGTGAGCCTCCCAAGGTTGCATTTGATGCATTGGTCACCTTGTACTCCATGTGCAGATAGCTCTCCGATGGCAGTGTATAGATGTCCTGCTGCTGAATTGCTATCCGAATCTCATCGTTGGCACCAAAGCCTGTAGTATACGGTGCATGAGAATGATATTCATAGCCAGTGATGCTGTTCTCCGCTGAAGGGCCAGCCCTTGTCACATCCAAAACTCCCATTTTTCAGTGTTGTCGTCGTCTTCCTCCTCTTACAACTTGATAGCCTTTCTTCTGCAGATATTTGATGCTGCTCGATGTTAACACCACAGAGTCCAATGGTCGAATGACGTCTTTCACAAATGGTGCCCTATTAATAGACTTTTGTTCTACCACCTCCATGGGGGACATTGCTGCTTCCACATCCAATCCTTGATTCCACTTGCCAAATAATAGCACCATCACTTGGGTTGTTGTCGCAAATGTAAGGTTATGTTTATCGGTTCCTCTCTAAAGTCCACCAGACGTCCGTTCTCATCAACAATCTCCAATGTAATGCTACCAATCTGCTTGGTGTCTACCGGTAAATAGATGACATTTTGTACAGTCACACTCATTTTATACCCTGGATCAACATCTGGGTAAAACTCATAGATCACGTGATCCTTGACTCCATTTGAGTAGGATCCACTCACAATGTTACACTTTATACGCAGCACATTGGGACGACTGATTTGCACTGTCGTGATACCTCTAGTCTCGACTTTAGCTTCTACAACTTGGTCGAATCCCAGCAGCTTTCCTATTGAATCAGGTTGTCTAAAGTCCAACATGGCGTCGCATAATACTAAACATTTCATATAGGTAAGAAATCACCTTACTTTACTTCAACGAAGGCTGTTTCAACGAAAAAGAGAGGGTAGAGAGAGAGAGAGCAAGAGAGAGATAGCCCCACTTCTACTTCCATCACTGGCCCCGCCCAC